>SJXQ01012414.1:0-130477 GCA_006408695.1 Aepyceros melampus | reverse complement strand
TTTGTTTTGGAAAGGGGGGGTGGGGGTGGGGGGGGTGGGGCATGCGGGTAGCAGAGGAGTTCTGATTTGCAGTGATTGCCAGTTTCTGTGGATTAAAGAGATGGGAATACCAGACCACCTGACCTGCCTCTTGAGAAACCTATATGCAGGTCAGGAAGCAACAGTTAGAGCTGAACGTGGAACAACAGACTGGTTCCAAATAAGAAAAGGAGTATGTCAAGGCTGTATGTTGTCACCCTGCTTATTTAACTTCTATGCAGAATACATCATGAGAAACGCTGGGCTGGATGAAGCACAAGCTGGAATCAAGATTGCCAGGAGAAATATCAGTAACCTCAGATACGCAGATGACGCCACTCTTATGGCAGAAAGTGAAGAGGAACTAAAAAGCCTCTTGATGAAAGTGAAAGAGGAGAGTGAAAAAGTTGGCTTAAAGCTCAACATTCAGAAAACATTCATGGCATCTGGTCCCATCACTTCATGGCAAATAGATGGGGAAACAGTGTCAGACTTTATTTTTTGGGGGCTCCAAAATCACTTCAGATGGTGATTGCAGCCATGAAATTAAAAGATGCTTACTCCTTAGAAGGAAAGTTATGACCAACCTAGATAGCATGTTAAAAAGCAGAGACATTACTTTGCCAACAAAGGTCCATCTAGCCAAGGCTATGGTTTTTCCTTTGGTCATGTATGGGTGTGAGAGTTGGACTGTGAAGAAAGCTGAGAGCGGAAGAATCGATGCTTTTGAACTGTTGTGTTGGAGAAGACTCTTGAGAGTCCCTTGGACTGCAAGGAGATCCAACCAGTCCATCCTAAAGGAGATTAGTCCTGGGTGTTCTTTGGAAGGACTGATGCTAAAGCTGAAACTCCAATACTTTGGCCACCTCATGCGAAGAGTTGACTCATTGGAGAAGACTCTGATGCTGGGAAGGGTTGGGGTCAGGAGGAGAAGGGGACGACAGAGGATGAGATGGCTGTATGACATCACTAACTCGATGGATAGGAGTTTGAGTGAACTCTGGGAGTTGGTGATGGACAGAGAGGCCTGGCGTGCTGCAATTCATGGGGCTGCAAAGAGTCATACACGACTGAGCGACTGAACTGAACTGAAATTCTCCCCACTCCACACTATCCAACCTCTTTCAAACTGCCTCAATCTCCAGAGCCAAGATCAGGGTGAGCCCAGGGAGGCATTCACATCAGGCTCGACGTTTCACTCAGCGCCAAAAAACAAACAAAAAAAACCCCTCAGTAATCACGATGCATAACATTTTAATACTTAAAAAAAAGGAATAAATTCATTAAGCAAATGGAGGCGGGCACGATGATTTCATAGAGTGATCACAAGGTTGAAAGAGTTAGAATGACGGGTGGGGAGTGCCTGGGGGTGGGGGAGGGCCCCACATTTCATTGTAATTTTCGAGGACTCTGCGAAAATCCTGAAGAACTCTTGTCTGTTGCTGCAGGCATCATCAGTTTCATCAGAATCAGGGCTTTGAATGCCTGTTTGAATCACAAGATTTTGTTGAGAAATGAGAACACAGTCCCAAGAAACTCATGGACTTTGCAGAGGCAGCACATGCTGAAACTTGAGGCAGTTTTTTTTTTTTTTCTTTTGTTAAAAGAAAAGGAAATCCCACTGTCAACACAATTCGCTAAACTTCAACATTTATGAGAATGAATGAGTCATAAATCTTTGTACATGTTAAAATATTATTTCTGAGAAAGAAATACATTTTTAATGCAATAAAAAACCATTATATATGCACAATTAGGAGTATATGTTTTTATGTACATCTTTTCAGGGAGGGCTTCCAAGCTTCTTTTTAGCTCCTCATAGTCTAGTCAAAGCTATGGTTTTTAGTTATGCATGGATGCGAGAGTTGGACTATAAAGAAAGCTGAGGGCCGAACTTCAGGGAGATCCAACCAGTCCATCCTAATGGAAATCAGTCCTGAATGTTCATTGGAAGGACTGATGCTGAAACTGAAACTCCAATACTTTGGCCACCTGATGCGAAGAACTGACTCAGTTGAAAAGAAATTGATGCTGGGAAAGATTGAAGGCAGGAGGAGAAGGGGACGACAGAGAATGAGTTGATTGGATGGCATCACCAACTCAATGGACATGAGTTTGAGTGAACTCCGGGAGTTGGTGATGGACAGGAAGGTCTGGCGTGCTGCTGTCCATGATGTCCCAAAGAGTTGGACACGACTGAGTGACTGAACTGAACTGATGGATTTCTAACTTCCTCAAAAGTTAACAGAGAGCTTGTTGTTGTTCAGTCACTAAGTCATGTCCCACTCTTTTGCGACCCTTTGGAATGTAGCCTGCCAGGCTCCTCTGTCCATGGGATTTCCCAGGCAAGAACACTGGAGTGGGTTGTCATGCCCTCCTCCTGGGGATCTTCCCAGCACAAGGATCAAACCCGTGTCTCCTGCGTTGGTAGGTGGATTCTTTACCACGAACCACGTGGGAAGCCTTATAGAGGGCACCGTCCATAAAGTGTAAAATGACTGATATTTACACTATAAATGCATTGACTGCAGCTTGTCTATACATACATGGAACTTGTCTCATGTATATATGCATATGTACATGAAACTTCTTAGGGAAAAATGTTTTCTGAAAGTCTAAGATTTGTTTCAATTATGAATATAGAAAAATCCCCAGCAGGTGTCATGTAACCAGGAAGGGTTAATTTTGAATTCACACTGGATCAGCTCTGTGACTTGACCCTCATCTTGCTGCTTTTGTTATTATAAGCATACTGAATAGCCGGCTTCAGGGAGATAAACTGACCCTGCCCACCTGTGAAGGACTGTGACATTCTTAAACTCTGTGTGTGGTAAATGCCGCAGAGCCCCTACTTACCAGCGTGGCCCAGAGGTTCACTTTTGGGGAGGCTGGCATCACAGATAGATGTGGCTGATATGATAGGAGATATTCCATTTCACACCACCCATGAAAATGACTGTTAAGGAAGTGAAACTAAGACATCCCCCTGCATGAAGCTCGCCATTCTAGGGACATTTGCAAGGACTGAATAGTCTTTTTACTTTGTTTCCTCACCTCCCCCCATCTCTTATCCATAAAAGAACCTAGCATCCAGGTCCCAACAAGATGGTTCTTTTGAGGTGCTAGCCTGCCATCTTCTTGGTCATCCGGCTCCTGAATAAAGTCCCTTCCTTGTCTTAACACCTCATCTCGGATTTATTGGCCTGTTGCACAGTGAGCAGAGCAAGCTTGGACTTGATAACACAGGTTTTATAGGAAATAAAATTATAGTTGAGAAAAGGTTCTAATTCCATGCCAATCAAATGAAGGGAATTGACTTTTCTAAGAGAACATTTGGTAAACCTAACAACTAAGCAAATTGTTATGGGTATACCTTTCCTTCTTTTCCTTTCTGCAGCCTGGAATGTAGATATATGAGACCTGGAGCTCAAGCAGCCAGCTGGAATCATGAGACAGCCTGGATAAAGCACAGGAGAGAAGGAGCCTCGGTGCTTTTAACGGTGCAGCTATCATATCCGTCCTGGACTGTCTGCCTTCAGTCTTCTCTTTTGGGACTTCCCTGGTGGTCCAGTGATCCAAACACTGCCCTTGCACTGCAGGGGTACGAGTCCCATCCCTGTCCGGGGAACTAAGATCCCACCTGCCCCGCAGGGTGGTCAAAACAATAGAAAAAAAAATCTTTTTCATGATAAAAAGATATCATGCTTATTTATGCTACTGCTGGCCACAAACTCTGCACAGATGTTCTTACTTATGCATCATACTCACCTCAAGAGGTGAGTATTGTTAAACCAGTTTTATAGATGAGGAAACCAAGACCTACAGAGGTTGAGTAGGTGGCAGGTTGAATTAGGCAGTCTGGTCCCAGAACCAGTGTTCTTACTCTGTGCCAGGCATCATTACAAGCCTATTAATATAAGTAATCCCCACAGGAAACTCAGAAGACAGTTACTATTAATAATAATTCCCCCAATTTGTGAGAGAAGAAATTGAGGCATGGGAAGGTTAAAAGGTACCATAGATCACAGCAAGGAAGATGGAGCCAGGTCAAAGGCAGGTATCTGACTCTGGGATTCGTGGCCAACACTCTGCAATACAACCTTCCTTACAGGGCTGCTTCTATCCAGTGAACGAATATCAGCCATCTGATCACCTGATTTATGGCCATGTACCCAGAGTTGACCCTGACTTAACTCTGGTATTGAAGAAGCAACAGCTTTGTAGCACTGCCAATGCCAAAACTACATATAGGCACTGACTTTTAAAAGGCTGAAACAAAAGTCAATATTTGCAAAAAATGAAAAAAAAACTTTCTTCAGTAGTCATTTAAAAAATCTCAAAGAGAGTTACCTTTGGAACAAAACCTAGAAAGGTATTTACCCAGGGACTTCCCCTGGCAGTCAAGTGGAGTGGGTTTGATCTTGGTCAGGGAACTAAGATCCTATTTGCTGCACGGTGTGGCCAAAACAGAAAAAAAAAAAAAAAAAAGGAAAAGAGAGAGAGAGAGAGATTTACTCCAACCATAATCTGATTTAGTGCACCCATACACAAAAGTTGGATTTGTCTATTTTAAAAGTATCAGAACTTGATTCACAATCAAACACTTATCTGATGTTCAGAAAAAAATGGCATATTGCATGCTCCTAGCATGTAAAAGCCTGTGCAATCAAGTCAAAGTAATCGTCAACATTTATTCATCACATTCGATTGGAGCCTGAGGGTGACTGCTTTTCACTTCCTGGGCTGAGAATAAATTGAGCCAGAGATACAAGAATCAAATGCATGGAACCCAAATATCAGCTTTGTTTCTGACAAGGCTGAGCTGGAGAATAGGGTTTGAACTTTGCAACCAAGCTCCACCACGTGCCCTCCCCTGAACTTCTGATTAAATGTTCCTACCAGAGCCGTGCAAACCTGGACCACTGTGTCCTCCTTTTAGAGGTTGGTCATTTACCCGGTGGAAAATGCATACGATCCAAAGACAGGTTTTCTTTGAGACACAAAGGGAGAGAGAGAAGATCTGGAAAAGGGTGTCCCAAACAGGCACAATTCAAATTCAGGAAAAGTCCTGGATGTGACCGAAGAAGTCACTCCACCACCCACGAGGAAGAGTAAGTGAAGTCGGTGGAGGTGAAAGGGAATGAATGGTGTTTTGTCCTCTAAAAAAAGTTCCCAGAGAGCAGGGTTTCCTACTTTATGGGGACAGGGTAGAACCTAGAGAAATACAACAAACAGGTCCTGCTAAGATGACTCAAGTGAAAGGCAGTGTGTTAAGAGTTTTACATGACAAGGTGACAGGGAGCAAACTGGTCTGATTCTGGCTACAGAAGCCCACATTGCATGGGTATTCCCAGTGCATGGAGAGCAGTCACCAAGGTCCAGCTTGGATCAGGGGTCCATCTCATCGAAGGAGTGTCCCACGTGTGTCATTGTTCAATCACATTCTCTCTACCCTTAAAGTGGCTATCTGGGCAAAGATGTTCAAAAATGAAGGAGGAGTGTGTGAAGTCACCTCTCTGTGCAGCTGATTGACACACAGATTTTACTAATCTAGCCTGCAGGTGGGTATTAGCACTACCTTACAGGTGAGGTCTTTAAGGCTCAGAGGGGTTAAGGGACCTGCCCATGACCAAATAAAGCTAAATGGAGGATGGAACCCAGATGGAATACTTTAGAAAGTCCCTTCACTTTCTCTCTTATCTCACTGCCAAGGAGAACATGATCTACCAAGAGCTTGAACCAGTTTGAGAAGTAGAACATGAATGATCTGTACCTTAAGACCTTTCAGTAAGAGTGTTTATAAGATCTATAAATAGAGAAAGCTCATGGTGAGGGATCTATGAATATGTAATAAGTTTATTAATAGAACTTCTTCCTTTTTCTAGCTGATTTAAGTGTTCAGACCAGAAATTGCTTTCTCTTCCCTGTGAAATCTTCAGAAAGAAAGCTCTTAACTATGTAATAGTCTTGAATACCAGGTAACAGAGAGAATGCATATCTGTCAGCCGTGCATCTCAACAACTTTTTCTTGTGGTTAAAGGTTGGGGGCCTTGTGTTTCACAGGTACAAGTTCTCAACGGGCCAAGAAGGGTTCAGGACAAGAAGTTTTGTGGAGCTGGAAGAGGTGATAATGATGGGTGGCAGTGAAAGATGCATGTAGACGTCATTTGTCGGAACTTGGGTGGGGGCAGTTCTTTGATTTTTCTTTATTTAAAAATACACACTTCGAGTAAAATAATGATGGTTTATTAATTTAAGAAAGAGTTATGCTCTTACAGGAAGCAGGAAGCACATGCATTGCCATGGTTTTTGCTAGAGGCAATTCATATGTTATCCTCTTTAATCCTTACAAGAAGCAGCAAAGGTAGGTTGCAGGCTCTCTCTTTTTGTTGTTTAGTACATGAAGATCCTTAGGCTCAGACGATTAACTAAAGTAAGTACACAAGTCCAAAACCCAAACTTCTTTCAACATAAAAGAATACATTCCAACAACTAATATTCTTAAAATGCTATTGAGTTACAACGAGCAATTCACTATATTGTCCTCTTAAAAGTCTTTCCCAGACCCCTCTGAGCCAGGCTTTGTGATGCTCACTTTGCAGGTGAAAAAGCCAAAGCTCAGAAAAAGTTACTTCTTACTGACAATAAATAGCAGAGTTGGAATTCAAATGCAGGTCTTCTGACATACCATCTCAATTTCTGCCCAGGACAATGCCACTGAAATCAGAGACACATTCCTTTTCACCCACAGGGAACCTTTCTGTTTGAGTCATGACCTCACAGACAGAATAAAGCTGGCTGCCTAAAGACAGACTGGGGAATTCTCATGCTTAGACTTTGAAAATCTAAATCTAAAAGTGATGGATAACACCATTATCTTAAAAAAAAAAAAAAAAAACAACTTATGAACAATTATGTGTGGCAGCTCCAGAGTGCATCTAAAGGCAACTAGAACCTTTGCAACCACTTCTGTATGAGTCAGTGTTCTAGTACAGAACCAATAGTGTGTATATATTTCTCCCAACAGACACATACATACATATACAGACATGCATTCTTTCTCTGTCTCTATCTTACTGTCTCTGTTTCTCTCTGTCTCTCTCTCTCTCTCTCTGTGTGTATATATATATATACACACACACACACACATAATCTTTCTTTTCCTCTTTCTATACATATCATATATATCATCTCTTTTAATCCTCACAAGAACCTGTAAAACTAGGCTATAATGTCCCTATATCTCTCTTTTTGCTCGTTAGCAGGATGCTTTAGCAGGATCAATAGAGAGAATTTATATAGAGAGATCTGATTTAATCCTCACAAGGGTATCTATACATCAAATATTAATATCTACCTTTATCTAGATATAGATGTTCATTATGGGTAAGTTGCTTTAGTCACGTCCAACTCTTTGTGACCCTATGGACGGTAGCCCACCAGTTTCCTCTGTCCATGGAATTCTCCAGGCAAGAATACTGGAGTGGGTTGTCATGCCCTCCTCCAGGTGATCTTCCAGACCCAGGGATCAAACCCAGGTCTCTGATGTCTTGTGCATGGCATGCAGGTTCTTTACCACTATTGCCACCTGGGAAGCCCTAAAGATAGATGAGAGGGGTTTATTATAAGGAATTGGCTTACGTGATTATGGAGGCTGCATGGAAGTCCCAAGATCTGCAGTCTGCAAACTGGAGACTTGAGAGAGCTGATGCTGTAGATTCCAGCAAGAGGACAAGACTGGCATCCCAGTTCCAGCATTCAGGTAGGTAGAATTCTCTCTTGCTCTGCCCTTTTTTTTTCCCTACTCAGGTCTTTAACTGATTGGATGCAGCCCACCCTCATTTTGGAGGGCAATCTGCTTTACTCAGTCCACCAATTCAAATGTAATCTCTGGATGAGATTACCCAAAATAATGCTGATCAAATATCTGGGCACCCCATGGCCTAGTCAAGTTAAAATTGAATATAAAATTAATGATTGTGTTACCTAACTGATGACATTGACATTAAGAATGAGAACTGACATCTACCACGTATAGCTCATGGCTCTTATGAGAGGCAGGCTGACTGTACAATCATATTTATAAAATCTAGACATTTGCACCAAGCCCATAAGTTCTTTTTCTCTCCCTCTCTTACTGTTTGTTCTTTTCACACATCTCCTGTATTAAGCTGCCCCATAATTCCACTTGGCAGCACTTGTCAGTCAACTGAATAAAAGGCACACGATGTAAGAATTGTGAATTAAGTTTGATTTGGTGTCCTTACTGACGACTAAGGGCTTCCCAGTTGGTACTAGTGGTAAAGAACCCATCTGCCAATGCAGGAGACATAAGAGATGTGGGTTCAGTCCCTGGGTGGGGAAGATCCCCTGGAGGAGGGCGTGACAACCCACTCCAGTATTCTTGCTTGGAGAATCCCATGGACAGAGGAGCCTGGTGGGCTATACAGTTCATGGGATCACAAACAGTCAAACACGACTGAAGTGACTTAACACACATGCACAGAGGACTGTAGTCCAGAGACAGCCTCTTAGATAGCCCCGAGGAACAGCTCTGAAGAATTAAGGGTGAAGCCAAGCAAATAGGAATTTTTTTTTTTTTTGCTGGAAAAAAACATGTAGCCAAATATCAAAAAGACTACTGTTAATTACAAAGAACAAACATCTCAAGTTAATGATTTTAGTGCTTTTTTTATGTAAAGGGGAAATGTAAGAACCTAGGGTCATTTGACATTTTCCCCTAGATACGCATCTTAACTATCTGGGGGCTGGTATATGCAAAGCACAGAATGCTTCCTGTTTTTCTCCATTCTGAATTCCTCTCAGGGCAACTGCAGTGGCTAATGGCTTGAACTTTGTAGAACTGGAATGGTAGGCAATGTTTTTTTCTTTACCTGTCCACCTGAAAACAAGTTTTACTGACAGCAACAGTTTGAAAAGTATGGAAGTACAAGGGGCTGGGACCCAGAAGCCTTGAGTTTGGATTCTAGGTTTGCATCTTACTAGCTAAAATAAGATAGAACCGTAGTAATGTATCAATATTCGGGTTTTTAAAATACAGAAATGTCATGTGACTTAGCCAGCAAAAGGAACAAAATTATGCTATTTGCAGACTTGTGAATGGACCTATAGTCTGTCATACAGCGTGAAGTAAGTCAGAAAGAGAAAAAACAAATATTGTATACTAACACATGTAGGTGGAATCTAGAAAAATGGGTACAGATGAACCTATTTACAAAGCGGAAATATAGACACAGGCACAGAGAACAAACGCATGGACACCAAAGAGGGAAAGGGGGTGGGATAGGTGGGGCCACTGGGGGGTTGACAAATACATATTACTATGTTTAAAATAGATAACTATTGAGAACGGATTGTACAGAACAGGAAACTCTACTCAGTGCTCTGTGGTGACCTTACTAGGAAGGAAATCCAAAGAAGAGGGTTCTATATGTATACATGTGGCTCATTCCCTTTGCTGCATAGCAGAAACTAACATAACGTCGTAAAGCAACTATACACCAATCAAAAAATAAACAAAATACAAAAAGGTCAAGCTCGTGTGGTTTAACGTAATGATAGAGGAAGGGAGCGACACCTGTATCTCATGTAGCTCTTACAAAGCCTTTGTGAAATAGGTTTCTCATCACTTACATTCTACTGATGGAGAGACAGAAGTTCGGAGAGTGTGACCAAGGCCACAAAGCTGTTGTGTGACTGAACTGAGATTTCTAAATAGGTTCTCCTTGTTTCCAGAGCCAACACTCTCCCAGGCGTCACTTCCCCTTGACGTGTATCACTTAAGCGTACTAGGCCTCAGGCATTATCTTTTTTTTTATCCTATGCAAGAAGAAACTCGGGTTTTTCTTTTTGTCCATCAGTATTAACAAAAGAGGAAAACCATACCAATTATCGGAGAAGGCAATGGCACCCCACTCCAGTACTCTTGCCTGGAAAATCCCATGGATGGAGGAGCCTGGTAGGCTGCAGTCCATGGAGTCGCTAAGAGTCAGACACTGAGCGACTTCACTTTCCCTTTTCACTTTCATGCATTGGAAAAGGAAATGGCAACCCACTCCAGGGTTCTTGCCTGGAGAATCCCAGGGATGGGGGAGCCTGGTGGGCTGCCGTCTATGGGGTCGCACAGAGTCGAACACGACTGAAGTGACTTAGCAGCATACCAATTATCAGAATCCCTAAGTAATGAAATAAAGGTTAAAGTAGGTCAGGCGGGCAATTTAAAGAGTAAAACTAAAGGGTAAAATCTGGCTGCATGCAAGAATCAGAGGGTATCACTTGTGAAAGTGATGATGAGGAATATAAATGTGTGATGCCTTCTGTACTTAAGTCATTGCGTGCATGCTAAGTTGCTTCAGCTGTGTCTGACTCTGTGCAACCCTATGGACTGTAGTCTGCCAGGCGCCTCTCTCCATGGAATTTTCCAGGCAAGAGTACTGGAGTGGGGTGCCATGCCCTCCTCCCAGAGATCTTCCTGACCCAGGGATTGAACCCATCTCGCAGGTCTCTTGTATTGGCAGGTGGGTTCTTTACCATTAGAGCCACCTGGGAAGCCCAGCTTATATTAGTGAAAATAAGGGTGTCATTTTCAATGACTACAGTCTAAAATTGTTATAAACAATATAGAGAAATACTGGATTCCTTTCTAGGTTGTTATTTAGCTCTGTGTTTCACTCAGATTACAAGCTTTCTTGTCTATATAGAAAATGGAGCTGAAGACCAGTCTTCCCCCTCTCACTCGCTAGAAGATGGAATTTTGCAAAGCAATGAGTGCAACATGAGAGGGAGGCCTGACCTTCAGCCTCAGTGGCTGGGACTGTATCCTTCCTGGAATTCAAGGCTTGGGGGAATCCCAATGAAGGCCTGCCTCTGCCTTGGCCAGTCTATGGGTCCTTCCACTTGGGGTTGGCAGGGCAGTAAGGAGCCCTCTTCTCAATCCCATGTCTGCCCCAGCTGAGACAAAGCACCATAACAAATGCACGTCTCCTCCCCTTGCACTCCCTAGACCCTCTTCCAGAGCTGCCCACGTGGCGGCTGCACCAAGCAGATGATACACAGCAGTTAGGGTCTCTGGAGGTTCTGGAGACAGAACCTAGAACCCAGGAAGGCTGGCAGGGCTTCCCAGAGATGATGGGGGAAATGACAGACATGGGAAAACCTTTTTTTTTTTTTTTTCATAATAAGAAACATCATGATCAACCTGTGAACGCCTTTCTTGCCTGACATGGCTCCCCAGCCTCAGGTAACTCTGGAGGGAAAAGGCAGGGGGCCATTCATGGATCTCAGATTACATAAAATGGAGTCTACTCTCTGTCTTTGGATTGATTCTTCTTTTTTTTTTAAAAAAAAAAAAAAGATCTCCTGGACTTTATTGGACGTTGTCAACAAAGCTTTTTTCTAAATTAAAAAAAAATGTGCTACCAAATAGAAAGTTGAAAGAAATCATTTAGTCTAGAACCAGGACTCCTGGTAATGAAGCATGGGTCCATTGTTCTGCCTGTGAACATACACTTCCTATAATTAACATAGGACTTGTCTTAAACCCCTGAATTCTTCCCGTTTGATACCCAGCGGGTTTACTCCTTTACAATCCTGGTCTGATTTTAACATTTTAAATGACTTCTTTCTGGATCGATTCTTAACATCGAAGATCAATTGTCTATAGGTGGGAGATAGTTATACTCTAGGTGGAAAAAAGACTGATATTTCAAATATCTATTTTAAAATAGGATTCTATTTGTCTCCTGCCTGGAAACCAGAAGCAAGAGAAATACAGCTTGGACAGGGAGTCGCTCTCATGACACTTAAAGTTTAAACTGCTTGGATGTTTTCCATTTCTCTCACGCATCTGCTTAGTCAATAATGCAACAAGGAAACAACCACAGGGGTTTAAAATACAGTAAAACCACAGAGGTGTGTGTAGTGCCAGGCTTATGTCAAGCTAAATGAAACTAAACCAGTTGAACCAACATGAGTTGAACTGTGCACCAGCCACCTGCTTAGAGCAAAGGTAACTGTGACCTGATGGGGGAAGGGCAGGAAGGATGCAGAGGAGGGGGGATGGGAAAGTTTTCACAGAGTGGGTCTTATTTGGAGTAGGTATTGAAGTTGAGCAACATCCCCAATGGCTCAGCAGGTAAAGTACCCGCTTGTGATGCAGGAGACACGGGTTCAATCTCTAGGTTGAGAAGATCCTTTGCAGGAGGACATGGCAACCCACTCCAGTATTCTTGCTGGGAAAATCCCATGGACAGAGAAGCCTGGTAGGCTATGGCGCATGGGGTCGCAAAGAGTCAGACATTACTGAAGCAACTGAGCACACAGCATCATACAGAGAGTTTAGGAAGGACATTCTAAGAAATGGTTACCTTGACATGAATGAGGATGCTGAATCCAAAAAATGGCAAGTATCTTGGCATCGATAGCTAGGGAGGCATTGGGGAAAGAAAAGAGACAGAGAATGTGGCCAGAAATGGAGACTGGTCCAGACCATGAACATCTTGTTGTTCAGTCGCTCAGTCGTGTCTGACTCTTTGCAACCCCATGGACTCTAGCAAGCCAGGCTTCCCTGTCCTTCACTGTCTCCCAGGACTTGTTCAAACTCATGTCCATTCAGTCGGTGATGCCATCCAACCATCTCATCCTCTGTATCCCTTCTCCTCCTGCCTTCAATCTTTCCCAGCATCAGGGTCTTTTCCAGTGAGTCGGCTCTTCGAATCAGGTGGCCAAAGTATTGGAGCTTCAGCCTCAGCATCAGTCCTTCCAACAAATATTCAGGATTGATTTCCTTTAGGATTGACTGATTTGATCTCCTTGCAGTCCAAGGACTCTCCAGAGTCTTCTCCTAAATCACGGTTCAAATGCATAAATTCTTCGGCACTCAGCTTTCTTTATAGTCCAACTCTCACATCCATATATGACTACTGGAAAAACCATAGCTTTGATTAGACGGACCTTTGTTGGCAAAGTAATGTCTCTGCTTTTTAATATGCTTTCTACGTTGGTTATAGCTTTTCTTCCAAGGAGCAAACATCTTTTAATTTCATGGCTGCAGTTACCATCTGAGTGATTTTGGAGCCCAAGAAAATAGTCTGTCACTGTTTCCATTGTTTCCCCATCTATTTGCCATGAAGTGATGCAGCTGGATGTCATGATCTTGGTTTTTTGAACATTGAGTTTTAAGTAAGCTTTTAACACTCTCCTCTTTCACCTTCATCAAGAGGCTCTTTAGTTCCTCTTCACTTTGTGCCATAAAGGTGGTGTCATCTGTGTATTTGAATTTATTGATATTTCTACCAACAATCATGATTCCAGTTTGTTCTTCATCCAGTCCAGCATTTCACATGATGTACTCTGCATATAAGTTAAATAAGCAGGATGACAATATACAACCTTGACATTCCCCTTTCCCAATTTGGAACCAGTCTGTTGTTTCACCTCCAGTTCTGTTTTTTCTTGACCTGCATACAGATTTCTCAGGAGGCAGGTCAGGTGTTCTGGTATTTCCATCTCTTGAAGAATTTTCTACAGTTTGTTGTGATCTACACAGTCAAAGGCTTTGGCCTAGTCAATGAGGCAGAAGTAACTGTTTTTCTGGAACTCTCGTGCTTCTTCTATGATCCAACAGATGTTGGCAATTTGACCTCTGGTTCCTCTACCTTTTCTAAATCCGCTTGAACATCTGGAAGCTCTTGGTTCATGTACTGTTGAAGCCTAGCTTGGAGAATTTTGAGCATTACTTTGCTAGCAAGTGAAATGAGTGCAATGGTGCGGTAGTTTATTTTATCCTCAAAATCTTGACCTTGCCAGATCCACCAGTCCTAGTCTGTTATCTCCTGATTCTTCCCCAATTCTAATCAAGCTTCACCTCTGCCTGCTTCGCCTTTAAAAGGCCAGACATCAAGAGTCTCAATAAATATTCCAGTTTTGCCTGTCCCCCTGAGATGCTAATGAGACTTCCTGGAGGTAGCATTCTCCCTTACTTCTGTCCAGTCAGCATCCTCTTATCAGCAGGTTGTTTTGGTATTATTTTGGGGACCAGCATTCCAAAGAAGAGTTTCCTTTAAATTAGTAGAAATATGAAGGTTTGAGCTGGAAAAGTTTATGTGAGAAGAACTTTTAAACAATTGAATTAATGGATGGGTAGCCTTACCAAGGAATCAGACCACAATAGTAGGGAAAAAATCAGATGACTAGGTAAAAAAAGAAAGTGAGAGATACATGGAAACAGGAATTTGCTAGCAACAAATGAGAAAAAGCAAATGAGTTTAGGAAGTTAGATCTTTTTGAAAAATGATTAGTCAGCTTCATCTTTTACTAAATACCGCATTTATTATCTAATTACTAAGAATAAGCTGTGGGCTAAACCATAAATTTGGCTTATTCTGAGAATAATATGACTATTACAGCAGTACTAAAAATTCCTGGTGGCTCAGTGGTAAAGAATCCACCTGCCAATGCAGAAGACACAAGTTCAATCCCTGGGTTGGGGAAATCCCCTGGAGAAGGAAATGGCACTGTGCTCCAGTGTTTTGGCTTGGGAAGTCCCATGGAAAGAGGAGCCCAGTGGGCTACAGTCCATGGGGTTGCAAAAGAGTTGGACATGATTCAGCAATAAACAACAACAATGACTGAAAATTGGAGCAATGGATTTTGTTTGGCTATTGTGCTTTTGTAATATGGTACCACAAAAGAAATATTTAATTGCGGATTGATTTAATAGGGTCAGTGGGATAAGCCTTTATTGTTTATAAATTAGCACAGTATTTTACTCTCAATCTGCCAGAAGTTTAACACATAATGTATAAGTACATGTTTTTGCAAACTTATAAAAATATAAATGTTGCTTTGCATAAGAAAATGCATTCTCATAAATATGATCTGAAAATTTTTGGTGTTGTGAAACATGTAAGTGTAAATTTAGTTTAAAAAAACATAGTGCAAGCTGGAGGGTTCTTAATTGATTACAATTTTAACTTTGTATCTATCTCAACAGGTTTGAAGCATAATTGTTGTAAAGCTCATGTGGAACTGAGAAAACTAGGGAAATTACTCATAAATTAAAAATTCACTTTGCTTTTAGATTTAGGAATCAAGAAATTACTCTTTAGACAACATCAAATTTAAATTTCCTCATAACCATGTCAACTTTTACATGACACAGTTGTGAAATCTTTTTAGACAGATTCTTTGCAGATGAATCATTTGAGTTTTTAATAACCAACGATATGATGCTGTCAAGAGGACTGAACTTCTCCTGGTTGAAAATTGATAGATCTTGATTGGGGGGGGGGGGCGGAAATGAACAGTTCTTTTGTATTTTGATGAATTCACCCATGGATACTTTCTTCCAATCCACTCAGGCCTACACTGAAAGAGGAGAATCTGGCTTATTCATGTAGTATGAGTTCAATAAATTGGGTTGATGTTATTAGACAATAAAAGGGTTAAAGTGTGACTAGCATTGTGCAAGAAGTTTCTAAGGGGTTCAAGAGGCCAAAACTATTTCAATAATACTTCCAAGATAGCACTTTCCTTTTTTGACTGTCATTTTCTTATAAGCATATGGTGGAGTTGCCAGAGGCTACGTGACATGCATCATTGCAACAGAGTGAATGCACAAGATACGAGAATTCAACTGTCTTCTCTTAAAACATACATTACAGAGGTGGTAAAATAAACAATAATGTTGCTCTTCTCTTTTGTATTGCAAAAGGCCATTTTCACATAAAATACATGTGTAATATGTAATGAGTTTACTATTGTTATCATTATAATTATTTCTCGCCAAATCCCATGGCTTTTGAAATTCTCGTTCCCCCGCCAGGGATTGAATCCGGGGCCAGGACAGGGAGAGCACTGAGTCCTAACCACTGAGCCACCAGGGAATTCCATATTATTGTTATTTTTTAATGAACTAATATATTAATATTTCTTAACTCTCTCAGTTCTAATTTTTAATATAGCAAAGATTAGTTAACATAGCTTACATTAAACTAGAGCTCTTCAGGGTCCTCAGTAATTTTTAACAGTACAAAAAGGTCCTAAAACCAAAAAGTTGGAGGACTCCTGCCACAGTTTTACTTCTACTCAGCATTCAATGAGGAATCATTTTCAACAACCCTAATCATTAGTCACTCAACCCAGGAAAAGATGCTGAGTTCAGAGATTTGGGAGGCAGCTTGCCAATGTGCCAGACAATGGTAATGTCTTAATGTCTGTTTTGCACCCCATAGAACTCCTGGCAGCATCTTCTCTGGTCTTAGTGCTTGCAGTCTTGAAAGTTCCATATGACAGTTCTTCAAATTCTGAAGACAGTACCATCTCTTGTACATTTTGTTCTCCAAACGTATTCCTAGTCCTATCTCTTTGGCGTGTTCTCTGTCTGACTTGATTTCTAATCTGCTCAACAGCACACTTTGGTTTGTCCTGGCCTTAGCACACATAGGAAGAAAAGAAAACTTCTCTGGAAAAGATCTTGCCAGAGCCAAGTGCAATGAGGCAATAGCTTTCTTGATTGGTAATTCTATTGTTTCATACAATTTTTTTTCTTACTGAACTGCTGGCAGCAAACCATTTTTTTATATTATGAATTTCTCCAAGAATTAGGTACCTCCTATGCTGTGTTTGGAGAAGGCAATGGCACCCCACTCCAGTACTCTTGCCTGGCAATCCCGTGGACGGAGGAGCCTGGTGGGCTGCAGTCCATGGGGTCGCTAGAGCCAGACACGACTGAGCACTTCACTTTCCCTTTTCACTTTCATGCACTGGAGAAGGAAATGGCAACCCACTCCAGCGTTCTTGCCTGGAGAATCCCAGGGAAGGGGGAGCCCGGTGGACTGCCGTCTATGGGGTCGCACAGAGTCGGACACGACTGAAGCGACTTAGCAGCAGCAGCAGCAGCCGCAGCCGCATGCTGTGTTTGAACAACAGAGCCCTTAAACCCTAACGCTCATTCAGACATCACTGGATTTGGTCTCAAATTTTAGCATAGCATATGTTTCATCTTCCCTTAGATGAAAAGTGGCAAAACTTTATTCCATTAGTATTACTTTCTTCCATTGTTGAAATAAGGAATTGAAATATGACATTTTATTCTGTTTATTTTTTATAAAACATTTCTATTGAAATATGATTAATTTACAATATTGTGTTAATTTCAGCTGTACAGCAAAGTGTTCAGTTATATATAGAAGTGAAGTGAAGTGAAATGAAGTCGCTCAGTCGTGTCCGACTCTTTGCGACCCCATGGACTGTAGCCCACCAGGCTCCTCCGTCCATGGGATTCTTCAGGCAAGAATACTGGAGTGGGGTGCCATATATGTGTATGTATTCTTTTTAATATTCTTTTCCATTACGGTCTATTAACAGGATATTGAATACAGTTTCCTGTGCCATACGGTAGGACCTCATTGTTTTATCCATGCTGTATGTGATAGTTTGTATCTGCTAATCCCAGACTCCCAATCTATCCCTCCCCACCCCCCTCCCTGGGCAACCACAAATCTGCTACCTGTGTCTGTGAGTCTGTTTCTGTTTCATGGGTTAGTTCACTTGTGACATATTTTGGATTCCACATATAAGGATATCATATGGTATTGACTTTTTCTGACTGACTTCACTTTGTATGATAATCTCCGGGTCCATCTATGTGGCTGCAAATGGCATTGTTTCATTCTCTTTATGGCTGAGTTCCATTGTATTTCTGTGTCATATCTTTTTTATCCATTCATCTGTCAGTGGACATTTAGGTTGCTTCCTGTCTTGGCTACTGTAGATACTATTGCAGTGAACTTTGAAGTACATGTATGCGTAGCTTTTTTCCTGGAAATATGCCCAGAAATGGGACTGCTGGCTTATATAGCAGCTCTAGTTTTAGTTTTTTTGAGGAACCTCCACACCGTTTTCCATTGCAGCTGCACCAAATACATTCCCACCAACAGTATAAAAGAGTTCCTTCTCCTTGGGGAGAGTGCTTTAGTGAAACAGATTGAGATGAGCATGGGAATCCATTAAAAGCAGCCCAGTGTGTGACAGTTTCCAGCTGGCAAGGGCTGCTTGGAATACTTATGCAAATTATACTTGATTTCTGGAACATGGGTTCTGCTGCTGCTGCTAAGTCACTTCAGTCGTGTCTGACTCTGTGCGACCCCATAGACGGCAGCCCACCAGGCTCCTCCGTCCCTGGGATTCTCCAGGCAAGAACACTGGAGTGGGTTGCCATTTCCTTCTCCAGTGCATGAAAGTGAGAAGTGAAAGTGAAGTCGCTCAGTTGTGTCTGACTCTTAGTGACCCCATGGACTGCAGCCTACAGGCTCGTCTGTTCATGGGATTTGCTGGGCAAGGGTACTGGAGTGGGGTGCCATTGCCTTCTCCTGGGACATGGATTCAGGAAGCTTTTTATCTGATCTAACGAATTCTTGTTTTCACAGGAAAAATCTAGAAATACTTGTGTGAGCATGGCCAAGTCCTTTTTAAGTTCCTTTTGGTAACTCTTCTGGGTTTTCTCACAGGGACATCCAGGACTGTCTACTGGGAAATGACTAAAATAAACTGAATGATCCCAACTCATACCAAGCACCTATATATACCATTACTTCCCAGGTGACAGTTCAGTTCAGTTCAGTTGCGCAGTCGTGTCCGACTCTTTGCGACCCCATGAATCGCAGCACGCCAGGCCTCCCTGTCCATCACCAACTCCCGGAGTTCACTCAGACTCACGTCCATTGAGTCCGTGATGCCATCCAGCCATCTCATCCTCTGTCGTCCCCTTCTCCTCCTGCCCCAATCTCTCCCAGCATCAGAGTCTTTTCCAATGAGTCAACTCTTCACATGAGGTGGCCAAAATACTGGAGCTTCAGCTTTAGCATCATTCCTTCCAAAAAAATCCCAGGGTTGATCTCCTTCAGAATGGACTGGTTGGATCTCCTTGCAGTCCAAGGGACTCTCAAGAGTCTTCTCCAACACCACAGTTCAAAAGCATCAATTCTTCGGTGCTCAGGCTTCTTCACAGTCCAACTCTCACATCCATACAGTAGTAGTAAAGAATTTGCCTGCCAATGTAAGAGACTTAAGAGACGCGAGTTTGATCCTTGGATTGGGAAGATTCCCTGGAGTAGGAAATGGCAACCCACTCCAGTATTCTTGCCTGGAAAATTCCACGAACAGAGGAGTCTGGCGGGTTACAGTCCATGGGGTTGCAAAGAGACAGACATGACTGAGCACCCACACACACATATATTCCACTATATATTAATCATTCATTTAATTTTCACAATAAACCTATAAATTAAATATGACTATCCCCTCCTCTCAGTTAACAGAGAAGGACATTTGGAGAAAGTCACACAGTAAGGTACAGCAAGGACTCTGAAGTCTTCATACTCAGCCATTCTGCTTTCAGTGTTTAAAGTACTTGAGGTAAAGTGTTCCTGGTTCTGAGATATGTGATTTTTAACCTTATTAAAGAATATAACTGTTGAAGATTTGGAGAGGAATCCAAAATGGATCCTTTTAGTCAGTCCGCCAAAAACAAACTGAAACATAACATTAAAAAAAAAATCATGTATTTATGTATGGCTGCACTGGGTCCCCATTGCTGCATGCAGGCTTTCCCTAGCTGTGGCGAGCAGGGGCTACTCTCTAGCTGCAGTGCTCCGGCTTCTCGTTCCAGTGGCTTCTCCTGTTGCAGAGCATAGGCTCTAGGGTGAGAGCAGTTTCAGTAGTTGTAGCACATGGGCTTCGTTGCTCTACAGCATGTGGAATCCTCCTGGGCCAGGGATCTAACCTGTGTCCCCTGAGTTGCAGGTGGATTCTTAACCAATGGACCACCAGGGAAGTCTAGGAATTGGATATGAAATTTTAAAGCAAGTAAACCAGCCCCAAATTGATGTTACATTAAAAAGAAAGTGAAAGTTGCTCAGTTGTGTCCGACTCCTTGAGACCCCAAGGACTATACAGTTCATGGAATTCTCCTGGCCAGAACACTGGAGTGGGTAGCCTTTCCCTTCTCCAGGAGATCTTCCCAACCCAGGGATCAAACCCAGGTCTCCTCCATTGCAGGCAGATTCTTTACCAGCTGAGCCACCTGGGAAGCCCATATTAAAAAATAGAAAAGTTAAATAATAATGACAATTATGACCTACCTATTCAGTGCTTTTGGAAAGGCTAAAATCTGGAGTAGGGAGCAGTTTCACATATTTTCAGAATTATCTGAAATAATCTTTTTAGGCAAATTGCCTGAAATGACTATACCAGGAAAAAGTCAGTTGTTGGCTTTTATCTCCAAAGAGAAAGTCTGTTATTGCCTCTATCTCCAAAGAGAATGCTAAACAAAGCATCTTACTTCACCTTCTTTCCCTGTTCTAATTTTAAGCACTGAATGTACTGTGTATGTATAGTTATCTTGACCCCTGGATGAATTTATCTCACAGGAATTATTAAATTAACCTTTTGGTCTCACTAGCTTTGTTGTAGGGCAAGTGAAAGTTATTTGGGGCAATCACCTGTCAAAGACAAAGTGTACAAACTCTTCAAAGTACCTCACAAGCACCAGGTAGCAGAGGCTAACCCTGTCTGTCCACTGAGGTGGTGAAACTCAATAACTCAAGCTTTTAGGGTGAAACTCCAGACTATATATATACATGTATGTATGAGGGCTGCTCAGGGGGCTCAGGGGTAAAGAATCCACTTGCTAGTGCAGGAGACCCAGGTACAATCCCTGGGTTGAGAAGACCCCCTGGAGAAGGAAATAGCAACACCCCACTCCAGTGCTCTTGCCTGGGAAACCCCATGCATGGAGGAGCTTGGTGGGCTGCAGTCCATGGGTCGCGAAGAGTCGGACACGATTGAGCGACTTCACTTTCACTTTTCACTTTCATGCACTGGAGAAGGAAATGGCAACCCACTCCAGTGTTCTTGCCTGGAGAATCCCAGGGACAGGGGAGCCTGGTGGGCTGCCATCTGTGGGGTCACACAGAGTCGGACACAACTGAAGTGACTTAGCAGCAGCCAGTATTTCTGCCCGGGGAATCCCACGGAGAGAGGAGTCTGGTGGGCTGCAGTCCATGGGGTCGCAAAGAGTCAGACATGACTGAGTGACTAAAGAACAACATGTATGTACATATGGTGACAAAGAAAATGCCGCCCTGAGAGCTGTGAGTTTCACTTTCACTCAGGGACTTACTGAGGGCTATCACCCAGGCGACAGCTTCTAGTAGCTACGAGGGAACTGCTCCAAAGAGGTAAAGAGAGAAGTCAATTTACATATGAGTGCTTTTTTTGGCCAGGAAATACACAAGTATTTTGTTGTTGTTTACTTGCTAAGTCATGTCCAACTCTTTGGGACCCCAAGGACTGTAGCCTACCAGGCTCCTCTGTCTGTGGGATTTCCCAGATAAGAGTACTGGAGTGGATTGTCATTCCCTTCTCCAGGGGATCTTCCCGACCCAGGGACTGAAAGTGTCTCCTGCTTTGCAGGTGGATTCTTTACTGCTGTGCCACCAGAGAAGCTCACAGTAGGGTATACATCTTGGTAAAAGATTATTGCTAATCGCAAAGAACAGATACCTCATGTTAAAGATTTTAGTGCTTTTCTATGTATAGGAAGATGCAAGAATTGAGAGTCATTGAAATTCTTCCTGACATACATTTAGCTATCTAAGCGCTTGTTTTTCCAGAGCACAGAGGGCCTGATCCAGTGTTTCTTCCTCTCAGGGTGCGCAGTCTGGCCATTGCTGTGAACCTGACCCTTGGAGAAATGGAGGGTGAGTGAAAAGTAAACACTCTTTGCTTTTCTACGTTCACACTAGCAGCTTTTGAAAAAGTCTCGTTAGTGTGCTATGTACCCGCACATTTGCATAAATTATTCTGAAGAATAATCTCACACTGAAACTAAAGTTGGTAATGTTTCAGTGAACCTGAAACTTTTTTCAAAAGTTGCATTGAGACTATGATAGATTAAAAATGTATAGTTTAAACCCTGATGCTACCACTAAAAAAATACAACTTAGAGTTTCAGCTCATAATCTCATGGAGATAGAATTCATAAAAGTCACTCAGTTCACCTAAAAGATGCAGAAAAAGAAAAAAAAAAAGAGAACAAAAAACATGAGACAAACAGAAACTAAACAGCAATCTAACTTCACCTCAATAGTTACGTTAAATGAAGATGGTCTGAACATCCCTATTAAACGTCAAAGATCATTAGACAGGATAAAAAAGCATAATGCAACTATATGTTGTTTATAAGAAGCCTGCTAATTATAAGGAAGCAATTGAAAAGGGATGAGAATTATATTCGATGCTAATACAAATCAAAAGAAAGCATGAAAGGCTTTATTAACCAAACAAACTTGCCTTCAGAGCAGATGATATTTCATGAATAAAGAAGGTTATTTCATAATAGCAAACATTATCAATTAATTAGGAAGATCTAACAACACTGAACATTTCTGTACCCAATAATAGACTTAAAATATGTGCAGCAAAAACTAAAAGAACTGAAGAGTAAACAAATCTGTAATATAAGAGATTTCAATATTTCTTTAGTAATAATTGATAGCACAAGTAGAAAATCAGTAAGGATATATAAAACTCAAACAACACAATCAGTCAACTTGATCAAATAAACATTTATATAATATTCCATCCAACAACAGCAGAATATATTTTCTTTTAAAATGCATATGGAATATTTACCAAGATAAACAGTAACCTTGTCCATGAAACAGGTCTCAATAAATTTAGGATTCACATCAGACAAAGTACGTTCTATATACACAACTAAGAGAATAAGGACACACATTATAAGGATAGGCTTCCCAAGTGGCTCAGTGGGTAAAGAATCCACCTGCGATGCAGATGTGGGTTCATCCCTGGTCTGGAAGATCCCCCAGAGGAGGACATGGCAACCCACTGCAGTATTCTTGTCTGGAGAATTCACGGACAGAGGAGCCTGGTGGGCTCCAGTCCACAGGGTTATAAAGAATCACACGCGGCTGAAATGACTCAGCACACACGCACACACTACAGGGATAAAGCATTTTCTACCAAAGCCCTAATCTAGTTTTGCTCATGCATTTTATGTGTGTGAATGCTCAGTCGCTTCAGGCATGTCTGACCCTTTGTGACCCTGTGGATGGTAGCCTACCAGACTCCTCTGGCCAAAGCATTCTCCAGACAGCAATACTGAAGTGGGTTGCTATACTCTCTTCCAAGGGATCTTCCTGACCCAGGGATGGAACCCAAGTCTCCTGCATTGCAGGCAGATTCTTTACCACTAGGGGAAGCCCCATAATTAATGTGTGAAAAAAAGTGTAAGTGTTAGTTACTCAATTGTGTCCGGCTCTTTGCAACCTATGGACTTTGACCACCAGGCTCCTCTGTCCATGGAATTCACCAGGCAAAAGTGCTGGGGTAGGTAGCCATTCCCTTCTCAGGGGATATTCCTGACCCCGGGGATCTTCCTGACCCAGGAATCAAACCTGGGTCTCCTGCAATACAGTCAGATTCTTTGTAGTCTGAGATGCCAAGGAAGCCCATAATTGATGTGATTATATGCTAAAGAGAGATGTTAGAATTACAGAAACTCCCTGCATTGATTTTTGTCTAAGACAGCAGGGATGAGCTGCTTCTTTATTCTGTAGTAAACATGGGACTGTTTTCATTTCTTGACTCTTCTGTAAATCTGTCAGTTTTTGGATCATAGGAAACTATGTTCAGGCCTCTGAGATTGGGCCCACCTCGACCCAAGGAGCAGGCTTGGTGGGCTGCAGAGGGCATGATGGAGGTGTTCACTTCCTCTTCCTACGCCCTAATCACTCAGACATGACTTCGGCTTAAGCTTCAGGCCTTTATTCTACAACACAAACAATCCCCCATAAATTAAAACAATCACTCTCTTTGTGGACAGTGTATCTTGAGTCTGGGCCAGTCTTCCCCAGGAGGTGAGGGGATATCCACACTTCTAGGGGTGTCCAGAGGTTTCTATCAGAAAGGCCTGCTCAGCATCTTGCATGATCTTAGTTTTCTGAATGTTGAGTTTTAAGCTAACGTTTTCACTCTCCTCTTTCACTTTCATGAAGAGGCTCTTTAGTTCTTCTTCACTTTCTGCCATACGGGTGGTGTCATCTGCATATCTGAGGTTATTGATATTTCTCCCAGCAATATTGATTCTGGCTTGTGCTTCATCCAGTCCAGCATTTTGCATGATGTACTCTGCATAGAAGTTAAATAAACAGGGTAACAACATACAGCCTTGATGTACTCCTTTCCAGATTTGGAACCAGTTTGTTGTTCCATGTCCAGTTCTAACTGTTGCTTTTTGACCTGCATACAGATTTCTGAGGAGGCAGGTCAGGTATTCCCATTTCTAAGAATTTTCCACAGTTTGTTGTGATCCACACAAAGGCTTTGGCGTAGTCATTAAAGCAAAAGGAGATGTTTTTCTGGCACTCTCTTGCTTTTTTGATCATCCAGCAGAACTTTTTGATGAGCCAGCAGATGCTGGCTGCAGGTAATTGCCCCTCCCATAAGAGCTCTTTTCACCCAGCCAACACTTAGTACCCCAGTGAAAAGCCACCAGGGAATCCCAGGTGGCTCAGTGGTAAAGAATCTGCTTGCCAGTGTAGGAGTGGCCAGAGACGTGGCTTGGATCCCTGGGTTAAGAAGATTCCCTGGAGAGGGAAATGGCAACCCATTCCAGTATTCTGGCCTGGGAAATCCCGTGGACAGAGGAGCCTGGTGGGGTAACAGTCCATGGAGTCCATGGAGTCGCAAGAGTTGGGCACAGCTGAGCACAAATGCAGACATCCAGGAGAGGCCTGGCTCTAAGTCAGCCCGCAGCCACCGGTTACTCTGTATCTCTTTGAAGAACCGACAGCTGGTCAGGGTGTATCCACTTGAACCCAGGTGCGGCAGAGGAAGCAGAGTCATCCTATACATAATGTGCTGTGCTTGCCAGTGAACATGACTTTGAACGTGGTGTACCAGGCCTGACTCATAAGATGAATGAGATAAAAATCAGAGTCAGTAGGACAGCCACGGAGATGCGGAACAGAAATTCACAGCCAACCTGTGTCCATCAAGGGGCCCAGAGTTCTTATGTAAAAGCACGGGTGGTATCTATTAATAACCTCAAGCACGTCCGCTGTTGAAGAAGGATCAGTTAACTGCCTTGCCAGCATCTTCCCAGTTTCCTTCTGTAAAGCCTTTAAAGATCACCTGGAAAGGCCTCTGGTCTCCTTCCCACTTGTGCTTGCCATGGAGACTGTTGCATTCATTTCTTCACTTGTGGATTTACTCATGAGATGGAAAGGACTGCCTTCGTGGTAGGCAGACCTGAGTTGGGAGAGTGGAACTGTGCATGGATCCTGCTCTTAGGAAGCTTCTGGCTAACAGCTTAGGCTTTTACCATGGCACAGGTGATCTGAGTATAATGCTCTGAAAGCACAAAGCGTTTACTGCAAAGAACTCTGGGCTTATTCATTTCCCAAGGGCTGCATTCACTATATGTGAGGTCCTGTCCCAGGCCCTCTGGGGGAGCAAAGAACACAAGGTCCTAGGTCTGTGCATAAGAGCTTGCAGTGGTGTTAAGGGCCGTGCAAAGGTGTCAGTGTGAGGCATGGAGGCAAAGGCGGTGGGTTTGTCCCGGGTGTGTGGGGCTTTCCACGTGTCATGGCATACAATATGGAATATCACAGACCCTAGCTTTCTTAACTTTTCTCGGATTTCCTTCCAGAAGTTAGACTTGTTTCCAAGTCATGTGTTCACCCCAACAAATCTGAGACTCAGAGAGCCAGTGTCTGGGGCTGCTATGCAGATGGCAGTGCATACGTGTCAGTGGCCATCCATCTCTGCGTGTGTGCGTGCTCAGTCGTGTCCACCTGTTTGTGACCCCAGGGACTGTAGCCCACCAGGCTCCTCTGTCCATGGTGTTTCCCGGCAAGAATACAGGATTTGGTTGCCATTGCCTTCTCAAATCCATCTCTGATATCAATAATTCAGTGTTCACAGCGTCAGTTGTTTTCAATGTCAATATTTACCCAAGAACTCATCATCACCACTGTGACTATCATTTTGTGGCCCCTATATATTCCATGTTCTTTTTCTTTTACAATATCATCTGAGTGCCTACCCAAGGTCCAGACCTTTTCCAGGTGGGAAAATTCAAAAGCAGGGGCTGTAGGAAGAGGCAAGTACCCTTGAGATGAGTGATGAACTCAGGACCATATACACTCCTTTGGAATCCAACCTTCCCTGCAAATGGAGTAACAGACCCGAGTCACTTCTCAGACCTTCTCTAGCAATTCACTCTTCAAGATTTCAGCTCAGCTCCAGGCTTTTAATTGCAAATCTCCCAAAAGAACTTAGCTCCTGGACCCATGGAGCATTTGTGACTCAATATGAATACAGTTTTAACAGGTTTGATTGGGAAATAAGGAGCAGAGCACCCATGAGAGCTAAGCTTGAGAGACTCAGAACACGCAGGGAGGAACATGTAGGGAGGAGGGACTGGGAAACGATGTGTGAAGGTGGATCCTGCTGGGATCATAAGCTCATGTTATAATTACTTCTTACTGTAGAGGAAAGAGGGAATTGTGCTGTGTTGAGGGCGCAGGGACACAGAGGGGAAGGAAAAAAGGGAAGGAGGAAGTAAGGCAGGAAATAAGGAAGAAGGGAGGTGGGAAGGAAGGAGGGAAAAAGGAAAAGAGGAAGGAAGGAAGGAAGAGGGGAAGGAAGGAAAGAGAGAGGAAGGAAGGAAGGGTTCCTATCTTCCAGACACTCCAAGTCTGGACCTGGAGCAGGCTTCTTACCTGGGGCTTCCCTGGTGGCTCAGATCGTAAAGAAACTGCCTGCAGTGCAGGAGACGCGGGTTCAATCCCTGGGTCAGGAAGATCCCCTGGAGAAGGAAATGGCAACCCACTCCAGTATTCTCGCCTGAAAATTCCCATGGGCAGGGAGCCTGGAGGACTACAGTCCAAATGGTCTTAAAGAGTTGGGCATGACTGAGTGGCTGAACATACACGCAGCCTGGATGAAAACCAGGAGTCCTGGCCTAGTACTAGAGCATCAGAGGCCAGAGGACAGAGGAAAAGTGGTCCTGGCTCTTCCCCCATTTGAAAGCAAGAATGTTTCAAGGAGTCAAAAACTGTAAAAATGGGTACAAAGTTTATCATTAGAGACATAGTACAACCTATGGGAGAGCACACAGAAAAGCAGTTGGTTCATTTAAGACAGAAGCTGAGTGTCCTGGGTGAGATGGGTGTCCTGAATGAGGACACAAGAAAGAGGGAATTTAAATCACTTACATAGGACAGTTCTTTGACTCTTTGTTTGCGTGTGTGTGTTTACTAGGTCGCTTCAGTCGTGTCAGACTCTTTGAGAACCTACGGGCCAGAGTCCGCCAGGCTCCTCTGTCCATGGGATTGTCTAGGCATGAACACTGGAGTGGGTTGCCATGCCCTCCTCCAGGGGAGCTTCCCGATCCAGGGACTGAACCCTCATCTCTTACATCTCCTGAGTAGGCAGGCAGGTGCTTTCCCACTAGTGCCAGCTAGGAAGCCCCAGGTCTTGGTTTACTTTTGACCAATTATCTGGTTTCTTTTTTCACATCTGACTTGTCCTAGGACCCTCCCCAACTGACCTGCCCTAGGACCCTCCCCAACACGTGTGCGGAAATTTTTTTCTAAGATGGATCCCAGTACAGCGCTGTGGGTACTTGTCCACTCTTATTATGGGGTGGGGTCCCTCCCTTTTTGAGCCCCAGAGAGTCTTCCTACACATGTGCAGACAGGGAAGGTTTCCTTGACCTCAAAAGTAGCCACCTTATCTCTTTACTCCAGCAGAGCACAGCTTCTGCCACTAGCTTTGTCCTTGGAGTGTCTGGGTAAAAGCAAAGCTTCAATTTTATCCCATTTGACAAACACCAGCTGTCCAGCCCAGGGACTCATCTATCTCCTACCTCAAGAGGAGTGAGGGTAAGAAGCCTGAGAGGTGTCAGAAGGTTTTTGCCTGTTATCTGAGCACAGAGTGTCTCATTCCCATGGGAGGATCCTCCATTCCATGGTGCTTCAGGGAGGCTGAGTGGGTTCCCAGGCCAGCACCCTGCACTCACACAGTGTCAGCATCAGCTCCCCTGGTGACAGTCGTTCTTCCCAAAGAGCCCTGGGGCCGGGCACTTACATCCAAGGACCCATCTGACAGTTCTGGGGAAGCTCTCATTCACCCAAATAACTCTGAGGCCACGGCTCAAAAGCCCTCCTTCTGAAGAAAGTGGAGTCACTTAGTCACGTCCAACTCTTTGCGACCCTGTGGACTGTAGCCGACCAGGCTCTTCTGTCCATGGGATTTCCCAGGCAAGAATACTGGAGTGGGTTGCCATTTCCTTCTCCAACAGATCTTCCCCGCCCAGGGACTGAACCCGGGTTTCCCGTGTTGTAGGCAGATGCTTTACTGTCTGAGCTACCAGGGAAGTCCAAAAGACAGAAAAATCTTTTCAAATCAAAAGACAGATTTGCAGAAAGACAAATCTCTTCCCAAAAAGCTCTTGACAAGCATTCACTCCTCAAGAGGAATTTGTTTCCAGTTTCCTTTCTCCTCCACAGCAAGCTAATGGCAGCTTTGGACAGGGAGAGGAAACTAGACGGAGCTCCTTCCTCAAAGAGGCACTGAGCAGCCGGGGAGAAGCCTGAGATGTGAGACACGCTCCCTGTGGAGACATAAGAAAGAGGAAGGGGCTGGCTTATTTCTTTTCACTATTTCTAGGAATTAAGTACCAAATATGAATACATAATGGAAACAGTGACAGACTTTGTTTTCCTGGGCTCCAAATTCACTGCAGATGGTGACTGCAGCCATGAAATAAAAAGATGCTTGCTCCTTGGAAGAAAAGCTATGACCAACCTAGATAGCATATTAAAAAGCAGACATTACTTTACTGACAAATGTCTGTATAGTCAAAGCTATGGTTTTTCCAGGAGTCATGTATGGATGTGAGAGCTGACCATAAAGAAAGCTGAGCACCGAAGAACTGATGCTTTGGAACTGTGTTGGAGAAGATTCTTGAGCATCCCTTGGACTGCAAGGAGATCCAGCCAGTCCGTCCTAAAGGAGATCAGCCCTGAATATTCATTGGAAGGACTGATGTTGAGGCTGAAACTCCAATACTTTGGCCACCAGATGCAAAGAGCTGACTCATTGGAAAAGACCCTGATGCTGGGAAAGATTGAAGGCAAGAGGAGCAGGGGACGACAGAGGATGAGATGGTTGGATGGCATCATTGACTCAATGGACATGAGTTTGCACAAACTCTGGGAGATGGTGATGGACAGGGAAGCCTGGCATGCTGCAGTCCATGGGGTCGCAAAGAGTTGGACACAGTTGAGCGACTGAACAGCTGCTGAGGTCCTGAAGAGGACAGCTGCTCCCCTCAGGCCCAGCACCTGGCCTCCTGCCTGAAACCAGCAGGACACCTCCTGTGGTGCCGCAGGGTGAAAGGGTGGGAGAGGGGAGGAAGTTTGGGCTCTAAGAATAGGGTGAGTTTCTGGGTGCCATGTGTCTGTAGAAAAGGGATTGTTATCCTAGCACTTTTCAAACTTCTGTGTGAACATGAATCACCTAGAAATCTTGTGAAAATGAAGATTCTGCCTTAGTGGAATCTGCCCCAAAGACAGATCCTTAGTGGATCTGAGGTGGGGCCTGAAATTCTACATTTCTGATAAACTCCTACTTCAGGCCGATGCTACCAGGCCCCCAGCCATACTTTGAGAAATAAAAGAGGGACAAAAACAGGAGGTGGTGAGGATTCAAAGACAAAATTCTCCTGGGCTTTAGTTCCAGATTGTGGGTTTTTTCAAATTTAAATTTTATTTTATTTTACCATTTCTAGTTTTTTTTTTTTTTTTTTTTTTAATTTTGTTTATTTTGGCTGTGCTGGGTTTTGGTTGCTGCGTGGGCTTCTCCCTGCAGCGGCTTCTCTTGGTGCCGAGCACAATTTCTAGGTGCTCGGACCTCAGTAGTTTCAGTCTCGGGCTCAGTAACTGTGGCTCCCGGGCTCTGGAACACAGGCTCAGCAGCTGCAGTGCGCGGGGTTAGTTGCTTTGATGCATGTGAAATCTTCCTGGATCAGGGATCAAACCTGTGTCTCCTGAATTGGCAGAGGGATTTATTTTTTACCACTGAGCCACCAGGGAAGCCCCAGATTGTGTTCATTTAAATGGCTTTTAACTGATACACTGGAGTAGGCTTTGTGAAAGTTAGTTGTTTCTCCCTGGAAACACCACCTGAGAACCAGTTTTGTAGTACATGTGTCTGAAAAGCCAGGTATGTAGGTATGTGCTGCCCTCTGCTGGTCATACTCTGGCATTGTCCATTCTGCCGGATGGGGCAGTTCTGGGTCAACCTTTAGTAAAAGTCATTGGGCTCACCCCTTCAAACTCATAGTTTCATTCTGTAGCAAGCCTTTAGACAGCCACGTTTTCAAACTTTAACACAGCTTGTTATTGCAGACCTGGTTCTCCAGACTACATGTTAGATCTGTTAGGGGTTCTTCATGGCCATTTAGTATTGGGTGGTGTGTATGTTAGTGACTTTGAAGTTTTTCTTCATTTGTTGTTGTTGATGTTCAGCCATCTGTTTGTAACCCCATGGACTGCAGCACGCCAGGCTTCCCTGTCCTTAACTATCTCCTGGAATTTGCTCAAACTGGGTAACTCAACTGTTAATGAATTCTCCTGCAATGCAGGAGATCCCGGTTTGATTCCTAGGCTGGGAAGTTCCCCTGAGAAGGGATGATAGGCTATCCACTCCAGTATTCTTGGGCTTTCCTGGTGGGTCAGATGGTAAAGAATCCGCCGGCATGGCCAGAGACCTGGCTTCAATCCCTGGGTTGGGAAGATCCCCTGGAGAAGGGAACGGCTACCCACTCCCGTATTCTTGCCTGGAGAATCCCATGGACAGAGGAGCCTGGCAGGTGACAGTCTGTGCGGTCACAAAGAGTCTGACATGACTAAGCGACTTTCACTTTTCATTTTTTTCAAGTCTACTGGTCGGTGATGCCATCCAACCATCTTGTCATCCGTCACTCTCTTCTCCTCCTGCCCTCAATCAGGAGACAAGAATAGCATTCCAAGCTCTTCTGGCAGGCAACCCCTCCTATCTTCTAAGAGTGACCACAGCGTTGTTATTTTTTATATGAAGAAACTAGGGGCTCAGAGAGGCTAAGTGGCAGAACACACTAACTTTGGAAAAGCTGGCCCTGAAACTGTCAAAGCGTCTGCCACCTCTCGTTTGAGTCCCAGGTCATGACTCTGGGAGAGGAGCCAGTCAGTCCCCTTCAAGACCAGGAGGGTGACTCTTCAGAGCTCCACCAACCCCTCCTGCCCAATAAATCAGTTTGATCAGAAGGAGGGGAGAGAGGGCAGTGAAGCAGCCTCTCCTAATACAGCTACTCTGGGAATAATCCAGCTCTGGCTGTCTCCAGGCTTTTCCCTTGTCAAGGACAAGGCTTGTAATGTCCACTGAGAAACCCTAGAACTGGGAACTTAAGCCCCAGGACCTTCCGCTATATTGAAGTCCTTATTGAATTTGTTACAATATTGCTTCTGTTTTACTTTTTTATGTTTTTGGCCATGAGGCATGTGGGATCTTAGTTCCCTGGCAGGGATCGAACCCACCACCCCTGCCTTGGAAGATGAGGTCTCAACCAGGGGACCAACAGACAAGTCCTGGGGATTTTCCTTTAAAGATTACTGTGAAAGGCAGGGATGGAAGGGATCATGAGAAACTTCTAAATGATGAAAACAGTATCCTTCCAATATCCGTCTCATCCTTCCAATTTCTGTCTCATGATAGAGGGCAGCTTCAGCTGAGATCTTAAGGTTTCTGCGCGTAACCCAGCTAATGGATTCACCAGAAGGCCACTAAGGGCCTGTTAGCTGATGGAGGGGAAAGGCCAGAAAGAAAAGTACAAGGCAATGGATGGCTTCCAGCAGCCATAGAGAAAAGAAAGAGAACATTGACTGGTGGGGAAAATACCCAAGAGGCCAGCTTTGCTCTGTCTTTTTCTACTTGTTGTTGTTCAGTAGCTCAGTCGTGTCCAGCTCTTTATGACCCCATGGACTGCAGCACGCCAGGCTTCCCTGTCCTTCACCATCTCCCGGAGCTTGCTCAAACTCATGTCCATTGAGTCGGTGATGCCATCCAACCATCTCATCCTCTGTCGTCCCCTTCTCCTTCTGCCCTCAATCTTTCCCAGCATCAGGGTCTTTTCTATGGAGTCTTCGCATCAGGTGGCTAAAGAACTGGAACTTCAGATTCAGCATCAGTCCTTCCAATGAACATTCAGGGTTGATTTCCTTTAGGATTGACAGTTTGGGCTCCCTGCTGTCCAAGGGACTCTCAAGAGTCTTCTCCAAAACTATTCCATGCCTTCTCCTAGGATCACCAGCACTTTTCTTTTCCCATTTAGTGGGTGATCTTCATGCATATTTAGAGACGTCGAGACACAGAGGAAATGGACAAGCACCACCTCATCATTCCATGGCCATGCCCACCACCTCCCCCCTCTGCTGTTCTACACCCAGGAGAAGCTTCCCTCTGGTTACAGAAGGAGACATGACTGTGGTCCTGATGAGGACTGCCTAGAGAATGAGAAAACAGCAACAGTTTAAGGCAGCCGTCCCCAAACTTTTCGGCACCAGGGACTGATTTCATGGAATTTTTCCACAGGGATGGGCGGGGATAGTTTCAGGATGATTCAGGGCTGTTACGTTTATTGTGCACTTTATGTCTACTCTACGAGGTACCTTTCTGCACCTAGAGGTCGGGGACCCCGCCCCTGGTTTAAGGGAATCGGTCCCCAGATTCTCACGGAGCCCCAGTGTTGTCTAAGCAGGTCACACAGGCATTCTTGCTCTGTAACCAGCCCTGCTGCTACATGCCGCTGGGGCCCTCACCAACACCAGGGGCAAATCACGCATATCATCACAAAGTTACAATTCTTATTTCGTAAGACTCTTCAGGCTGGAATTAACCCTAACAGCACAGCTCACCCCCAATCTGCAGTCAAAGCCTTTTTATGATAAAACAAAACTCTTCGTTTGACAGTAGCTATTTGCCTTGTAACATTGCCTAATCAGATAGACATCAAACGGTCCATACAAATTCCAAACATTTTCAATAGCTGGTGAAGGGTTACTTTAAACAAATAGTTGAAGCCTTCAGGGATTCAGGCACAAACTATCTTTTATTTTTGTAGTAAATTTACAAATCTGTTACTTCCCTGACCTATAGCCATATGCACTTCATACTATGCATCTATTGAGTGATTAAGAACTATAATCAATCACTAATTAAATCAAATCTTCAGACCAATTCTCCATAGAGATAACATCCTTTGGAGGCTTTAATTCACTTTCCCAGTAAATGTGATTATCAGCATCAGTATTATAATGTCTCATTAGCTTCAATGACATTAATTTCATTTATTCTGCCTAAATTATGTCGCTGTTCAGGCACTTCGTTGTATCTGACTCTGCGACCTCATGAACTGCAGCACACCAGGCTTTCCTTTCCATCATCCACTCCCCGAGCTTGCTCAAACTCATGTCCATTGAGTTGGTGATGCCATCCAACCATTTCATCCTCTGTTGTCCCCTTCCCCTCCTGCCTTCAATCTTTCCCAGCAACAGAGTCTTCTCCTAAATTATAGCAACTAGTACTCTGGAGGTATGGTTATAACCTGAATCAGATATTGTCACAATATAATTATTTTTTCCCTCTCAGCAAATTCTAACTTTGTGTACAGTATATGAATTACTTTCTCAGTACTACTGGGATAAATGGCTACAAACTTACTGGCTTAAAGCAATGTAGATTATTTTATATTCTACTTCTATAGGTCGCAAGTCTGGTTCTCACTGGGCTGAGAACAAGGTGCTGGCAGGGCTGCCTTCTTGTCTGGGGGCTCCAGGAGAGATCTTGTTTCCTTGCCTTTTCTAATTTCTGGAGGCTGCCTGCATCCTTAGCTCATGACCCCCTTCCTCCATTTCCAAAAGCCACCAAAGCTAGGCTGAGTCCTTCTCACATTGCCGTCTCTGGCTTTCTTCTCATCCTCTTCCTAACCTCTTCTACTTACAGGGACCCATGTTAGGACACTGAGCCCACCTGAATAATCCAGGATACTCTCCCCATTTTCTTGGGCTCCAAAATCACTGCAGATGGTGACTGCAGCCATGAAATTAAAAGACGCTTACTCCTTGGAAGAAAAGCTGTGACCAACCTGGACAGCATATGAAAAAGCAGAGACCTTACTTTGCCGACAAAAGTCCATATAGTCAAAGCTATGATTTTTCCAGTCGTCATGTATGGATGTGAGAGCTGAACCGTAAAGATGGCTGAGCTCCAAAGAATCGATGCTTTTAAGCTGTGGTGTTAGAGAAGATTGTTGAGCGTCCCTTGGACTGCAAGGAGATGAAACAAAAGTCAATCACAAAGGAAATCAGTCCTGAATATTCATTGGAAGGACTGATGCAAAAGCTGAAGCTCCAATACTTTGGCCACATGATATGAAGAGCTGACTCATTAGAAAAGACCCTGATGCTGAGAAAGACTGAAGGCAGGAGGAGAAGGGGATGACAGAGGATGAGATGGTTGGATGGCATCACTAACTGAATGGACATGAATATGAGCAAGCTCTGGGAGATTGTGAAGGATAGGGAAGCCTGGCATGCTGCAGTTCCTGGGGTCACAGGGAATTGGACACAACTGAGCTACTGAACAATAGCAAAATTCATCTGGAAATTTAATTCCCCTGTGCTGTGTAAGCTAACATATTCACAGGTCCCAGAGATTAGGGTGTGAACACCTTTGAGGGGTTCATTTTTTCACCTACCATTCCCCATATATTATTTTTCAACAGAGTATGAACTTGAGGCCATTATAATCCTTTGTTATTCCAGGATTCAAAATATCTGAGTAAGGAATTAGAGAGTCTTGAGTACACAGCCAAATTCCTTTCCTCTGGGTGTATGGCTTAAATAAATACTGCTTCCCAGTGAGAAAGGTCCACAGCAGGGACCATGGGAAACACTCTAGTCCTATTTAAAACATGTCCAGTGGAAAGGGTAATAAAAAGGAAGAGAAAGTCACTCAGTTATGGCTGACTCTTTGCAACTGTTTAGTCCCTGGAATTCTCTAGGCCAGAATACTGGAGTGGTTAGCCTTTCCCTTCTCCAGGGGATTTCCCAACCCAGGGATCAAATGCAGGTCTCCCACATTCTTTACCAGCTGAGCCACAGGGGAAGTCCAGGGATACTGGAGTAGGTAACCTATCCCTTCTCCAGAGGATCTTCCTGACTCAGGAATTGAACCAGGCCTCCAGCATTGCAGGAGGATCCTTTACCAACTCAGCTATGAGGGAAGCCTGAGAGTAATAAAACAAGTACCTGTAAGAAGAGCGCAAGGTCCAGACAATGTTAAGGATGAGATCTGCAAACTTCCGAGGAACAGATCATTTTCATGTTGTATATATAGTTCCACAATATAGGGAAGAAAAAAGATATTGAGAGAAGCCAGCCAATTGTTTCATCAAACCAGCAAACCCAATAACAAATAACTACTCTTCAGTACAGAGCGCATTCCTACTGGCCCACGCAGGGCCTCTCAATTTGTCATCCGTTCCCACTTCCGTTTTCCCCCTTTGACCTTCAACTGTGCTACATGTACCTGTCCCTTGTCATGGGCCAGTACTGTAGTATAATTAATTACAACCTTGTGTAATGGGTTTTGATGCTTGTGCCTTTAAACTCTGTAAATAACGTGCTATTAGCAAGAACAAAGAGTGTAGGGCAAGAAGCAAAAACTATTGGCTAACCTCATGTATGAATTTAGGTATAAATTTCTATTATAACAACTTTTCCGCCACACACCTTGTTATCATGCTTGTTACTCATGCTATTATGTTCAGATGTCCAAGATACTGCTCAGCAAAAAAGTTGCCCCCAAAGTGCATGATATCTTCCAAAAATAAAGAAATAAAATGTGTCCAACTGCCATGAGTTGCATGACGGGGCAAAGAACGGTTAGTGCTCAGTCATGGTGCTGACCCTGGAAAGAGGGTTTCAATAGGTTGCATCCCCCAATTAAACCTTCTCGTAACGGGGCAGGGGGAGCCTGTAAGTCCCCCAGGAGCATTCACTTGGGAGCTCTGCTCTGAGCTCCCCGGTCGTCGTGCCTGGGATGCCTCAGACGCCATTCACAGGAAGATGTCTAATAACCCAGCGAGTGTGGACCTGCCAGCTCGTTTTCGGCGCTGGGTCTCGGTATGTGGTCTTCATATCCACCCTGATTACATTATGAGTGCTGTTTTCATCTCAGGTGACTTGCTACATTTTCCCTTCTCCCTGGAATAGGCTGCCTTCTTGGTGCCCTATTTATGTTAAAATGTCTTATCCTACAATATGTCTTTACTGGTGAAACGTGCATTCTGGACTTGCCTGGTGGTACAGTGGATAAGAATCCACCTTTCAATGCAGAGGATACAGGTTTAAATAAATTTTTTAAAATGGCCCATTTCTCCTGTCTCTGATTCTAATTCTCTCTTTTGCTTTTTGAAGATTTTTTCTGATGTGGACCATTTTTTAAGTCTTTCTTGAAGTTTTTTACATTACTTCTGGTTTACGTTTTGATTTTTTGATCTTGAGGCATGTGGGATCTTAGCTCTATGTATGACCAAGGATCCAACCCGCACCCTCTGCTTTGGAAGGCGAAATCTTAACCACTGAACTGCCAGGGAAGTCCCCTCCTAATTCTCCTAAGTTCTGTTATTTTGAGTGAGCCAAATGCTGTTTGGGCTTCCCTGATAGCGCAGCTGGTAAAGAATCCGCCTGCAATGCGAGAGACCTGGGTTCGATCCCTGGGTTGGGAAGATCCCCTGGAGAAGGGAAAGGCTACCCGCTCCAGTATTCTGGCCTGGAGAATTCCGTGGACTGTGTAGTCTACAGGGATGGAGCATAGTGGCAGGTATAGTCGGCTGTAGAGTCTACAGGGTCCCAAAGAGTCGGACACGACTGAGCGACTTTCACTCACTCACTCAAATGCTGTTTGAGCCTCCACACTTGCTGCTGTGACTGCCGCTTTAGTACAGTTAGGAAATAAAGCGAAGACGCCAAAAAGTCGATTCCTCAGGCTGCGATCACAGGAGTAGCAATGACCCCTGAGTGAATTGTTTTGTGTGTCCTGTAGTGTTTCTCATGAGCATCCATAGTGACATTGTGTCTTTTCATCCTGAGGCATGTGGGCCCATCAAGTTACACCTAATTGTTTTCCTTTGTCAGTAATCCGAGAATGCTGATTGAACCTCTACCTCAGCATGGATTTCTTACCCACAACAGTTATTTTTATTAACGATATTCTGGCAGGTGAGACACGCAGTGGATAGACTTCTACTATTATATGTCAACACCTTACTTAAACCTTCATTATCACAATTAATGGTCCACATTAGCAGCACTCTGCATGTCTCCCTAAATTAATTCTATCTTCTCAGATAGCTCATTTTAAGGCTCAGGAAGAAATATGTAGCGTACCCTTGCATCTAATCAATCTGAGAGTACCTTGTCCACTCCTAGGCTATTTTACCCTCATGTTTGTAAAAGGCCTTGATTTCCACAGCCAGATGGGCTTCAAATGGTAAACAAGATGCAAGGGATCCAAAATGACAACGCAGGAACCCAGGGGTTCTTGTAGAACAAGGACTCAATATAGAATAGCATTAAAGTAAGAACATCCATCACAGCCAAAGCCCGCCACACAGCAAAGGACCTGCGGAGACTCTTGAGCTCCCATTTTCCCCACACGGTAAGGGCTATACCAGGGCTTCCCTGGTGGCTCAGCGGTAAAGAACCCTTCTGCCAGTGCAGGAGATGCAGTTTCCATCCCTGGGTCAGGAAGATCCCCTGAGGAAGGAAATGGCAACTCCCTCCTGTATTCCTGCCTGGGGAATCCCATGGACAGAGGAGCCTGGCAGGCTACAGTCCATGGGGTGGCAAAGAGTTGGACACGACTTAGCAACTAAACAACAACAAAGGTCTGTAGCAAGACATACTTTGTCTCTCGAATCAGGAACCACCAACTTATATATGAATCCTGTGAAATGAGGGGGTCCAAATGGGATCTCAGTGTTCCTTATTCTTCACTGGCATATCAGTATTTTCTTGCTTACGTAACTGGCAGTAAATAAGAGTTTACACTGAGATGCATATCACTGAATTTATTTTTGTCAGAAAATAAAGCTGACCAGCTGGCAGAAGCTCTCTTGAAAATCCACACAGCCAAGGTGACAAAGTGAAGGTGAAAGTCGCTCAGTTGTGTCTGACTCTCTGCAACCCCATGGGCTATACAGTCCATGGAATTCTCCAGGCCAGAGTACTGGAGTGAGTAGCCTTTCCCTTCTCCAGGGGACCTTCCCAACCCAGGGATTGAACCCACGTCTCCCGCGTTGCAGGAGAATTCTTTACCAGCTGAGCCACAAGGGAAGCCCCAAACATTGGAGTGGGAGGCCTATCCCTTCTCCAGTGGATCTTCCTGACCCAGGAACAACCCAGGTCTCCCTCATGACAGGCAGATTCTTTACCCACTGAACTATCAGGGAAGCCCCAAGGTGACAAAGCAGCCCATTAAATCACTGTTTCATGCTCAATGTCACATAGCCACACGGCCACATAGATATGTTTACTATTTTTATGTGGTTCAGGCTATTTTGCATACTTCAGACAAATGGAGTCAACCCTCATGGCATACACAGATACATAAACTGCTTTTTTAAATACCTCCATTTGTCTTTTTTAGAGATGCACTTCCGGTGAAATGTTATAGCTGTTTAAGGATTTATAAAAATTTTAAATTATATCTGTTTAAAAAAATTTTTGGACTAATATTAATGCTAATAATAATGCCATTCAGAAGAAAAGTTTCCTAATCTTTCAAACCTTATGGTCATAGACAATATGCTCAGATACTCAGTCATGTCTGACTCTTTGCAACCCCATGGACTGTAGCCCACCAGGTTCCTCTGTCCATGGGATTTTCCAGGCAAAAATACTGAAGTGGGTTTCCATTTCCTCCTCCAGGGGATCTTCCCTACTCAGAGATTGAACCTGGGTCTCCTGCATTGCAGGAAGATTCTTTATACCAGTTGAGCCACCAGGGAAGTGGTCACAGACATAAAACATTAAAAGTTTAAAACTCAATTTTTGTTGGAGAGAAACATCATTTAGTGGACAAGAAAAATACTTTGAGCATAAGAAGGTACTACATTAGGATAAAATTCTGTGAGAGTGGAGCCTGGAGTTATGAGTTAAAGGAGCAAAAGGCAAGACGTAAAGTTTCTAAATGTCAAAGAAAAATCTCAGGAGTGATGTTTTGTTTTAAAATGGCAATATTGATAATCAACCGGGATTATGTCCTTTGAAGCTCTTTCAAAAAGTAAATATTTTGCAAAATTTCTTTGGAAAAAATATTAGATTTCAACATAAAGAGTAAGGTTTATGTAAGAAGGTTCATAATTTTTTTTCAAACCCTTTTAGGAAAAGTGCAAAAAATTAGAAGACATTGCCTTAAAGAAATTTATTTAGGTGTAGTAGAAGAACTGTCGAAATTTTTCGCAGCAGCATTTTCAAAATAGCAAATAAAATTCTTTTAAGTGTAACAAACCAAATGTCCATTAAGAGTTAACCCTTGGCATGAACAAAAGGAAATCAACTCTGAAGCTGAAACTCCAGTACGTTGGCCAACTGATGCGAAGAGCATCACTGGAAAAGATCCTGATGCTGGGAAAGACTGAGAGCAGAAGAGGGCGGCAGAGGATGAAATGGGTGGCATTATCGACTCAAAGGACTTAAGTGTGAGCAAATGCTGGGAGATAGTGAAGGACAGAAGAGCCTGGCATGCTGCAGTCCGTGGGGTGGCAAAGAGTGGGACACGACTTAGCGACTAAACAACAGCAGCAACGAATGAGCAAAATGTGCCAAAGGGCAGGTATACACAGGCGCTCCAGTGGAACTAGGCCAGTGCAGCGGTCGGCAGACTACAGCCCCTGGACCGGAGCTTGTCTGTCTCCTGGTTTGTAAACAGCACTTTACTGGAACATGTGAATTCATGCTACCCAGCAGGGTTGACTATTTGGACACCACATGGTTGGCAACCCTTCATTCTCTTCTCACAGGAAAGAAGGCCAAGCTAATTTCTCATTTGATAAGTTTTGGCTTTTTACAGAAAAAGTTCTCTGACCCCTGGTTTAGTTCATCAAGCTGGGGCAGGGTGCAGGGTGGGGAGCACAACTATCCTTTATAATATTTTTTAAAAAATTGAAATATAGTTTATTTACAATATCATGTTCATTTCAGATGTACAGCACAGCAGTTCAATTATATAGATACCCTTTTTCTGATTCTTATATATTATGGATTTATTTTACAGAATACTGAGTATCGTTCCCTGTGCTATACAATAGGCCTTTTGGCTATTTCATTCTTTATAACTTATTCATACATTATGTTTATTCTTTTATAGGTATGAAATGTGGCATAAATTTTAATTTAATGTAAAATATCTAAGAATATTTTTTATTTCCATGCAAGACAAAACTCTAAGCAGGTAGGCAAGACACCCTGGACTATTAACGCATAGTTTTTGAGGAATGAGTTTTCTTTAGTGTTGTTTCTCACTGTGTGCTCTGCAGTTCACTCATGTCAATGATGACCTACTAAAAAAAGTACATCAGAGTGGGAGGATGCTCTTCCAGGACTGGAAAAGTTTAGAAAATTCACAACTATACTTCCGCTTTAAGATTCACAACACATATGGTTAGTGTATTAAAGGTCCTGACAAGTCCTGCACAGAAAGTGGCCTGCTTACATTTGCTTAAGCCAGAATTTTCCAAGCTGTTTTGAATACATCCATTTCCTCCCCCCATATAACATCTATTCCCTGGAACACACTTTTGGCAGCTCTCTAACAATCTACCGGCAGTGGGGAGGAGGAGGAGAGGGCCAAAGGGAAGCAAAGGGCCATGACATTGATTTGGGGGGTGATTCTATATGGTTTTGAACTAAAGCTGGGACTGTGGAACAGAAAAGTACAAATTGAAACAGAAAACACTTTAAAGAATCAGTAATGCTAGAACTCTGTTTGAATATGAGGAAGAAGACAGGGAGACAGAGCATGACCATTCTACACGTCTTCATAATGGAGTGAGGGTTAGTCACTAGTTGTGTCTGACTCTTTGCAATCCCATGAACTATAGCCTGCTAGGCACCTCTGTCCATGGAATTCTCCAGGCAAGAATACTTGAGTGGTTGCCATTCCCTTCTCCAGGGGATCTTCCCAACCCAGAGATTGAACCCAGGTATCCTGCATTGCAGACAGATTCTTTACTGTCTGAGCCACTAGGGAAACCCATTCATATTGGAGTGGCTGGGAACAACTGAAGGGGAGAAGATGTTGGTGACAGAGGCTGGGCCAGTCTGTCCATGGGGCAGACAAAATGCCTGTTGCTGTATTTGATGAGGCTGCTGCCTGTGTTCCTGATGGTCAAGGAAAGGCAGAGAGGGAGCTGGACAAGAACTCCAGTAGAACAGTCTGAGATTCAGTTCAATTCAGTTCAGTCACTCAGTCGTGTCCAACTCTTTGCCAACCCATGAATCACAGCACACCAGGCCTCCCTGTCCATCACCAACTCCCGGAGTTCCCTCAAAGTCATGTGCATCAAGTTGGTGATGCCATCCAGCCATCTCATCCTCTGTCGTCCCCTTCTCCTCCTGCTCCCAATCCCTCCCAGCATCACAGTCTTTTCTAATGAGTCAACTCTTTGCATGAGGTGGCCAAAGTATTGGAGTTTCAGCTTCAGCATCAGTCCTTCCAAAGAACACCCAGAACTGATCTCCTTTAGGATGGACTGGTTGGATCTCCTTGCAGTCCAAGGGACTCTCAAGAGTCTTCTCCAACACTACAGTTCAAAAGCATCGATTCTTCCGCTCTCAGCTTTCTTCACAGTCCAACTCTCACATCCATACATGACTACTGGAAAAACCATAGCCTTGACTAGACGGACCTTTGTTGGCAAAGTAATGTCTCTGCTTTATAACATGCTATCTAGGTTGGTCATAACTTTCTTTCCAAGGAGTAAGCGTCTTTTAATTTCATGGCTGCAATCACCATCTGCAGTGATTTTGGAGCCCCCCAAAAAATCAAGTCTTAACACTGTTTCCCCATCTATTTGCCATGAAGTGATGGGGCCAGATGCCATGATCTTCTTTTTCTGACTGTTGAGCTTTAAGCCAACTTTTTCACTCTCCTCTTTCACTTTCAACAAGAGGCTTTTTAGCTCCTCTTCACTTTCTGCCATAAGGGTGGTGTCATCTGCATATCTGAGGTTATTGATGTTTCTCCCAGCAATCTGGATTCCAGCTTGTACTTCTTCCAGCCCAGCGTTTCTCATGATGTATTCTGCATATAAGTTAAATAAACAGGGTGATAATATACAGCCTTGACATACTCTTTTTCCTATTTGGAACCAGTCTGTTGTTCCATATCCAGTTCTAACTGTTGCTTCCTGACCTGCATATAGGTTTCTCAAGAGCCAGTCAGGTGGTCTGGTAGTCCCATCTCTTTCAGAATTTTCCACAGTTGATTGTGATCCACACAGTCAAAGGCTTTGGCATAGTCAATAAAGCAGAAATAGATGTTTTTCTGGAACTCTCTTGCTTTTTCCATGATCCAGCAGATGTTGGCAATTTGATCTCTGGTTCCTCTGCCTTTTCTAAAAACAAGAGGCTTTTTAGCTCCTCTTCACTTTCTGCCATAAGGGTGGTGTCATCTGCATATCTGAGGTTATTGATATTTCTCCCAGCAATCTTGATTCCAGCTTGTGTTTCTTCCAGTCCAGCGTTTCTCATGATGTACTCTGCATAGAAGTTAAATAAGCAGGGTGACAATATACAGCCTTGACGTACTCCTTTTCCTATTTGGAACCAGTCTGTTGTTCCATGTCCAGTTCTAACTGTTGCTTCCTGGCCTGCATACAGATTTCTCAAGAGACAGGTTAGGTGGTCTGGTATTCCCATCTCTTTCAGAATTTTCCACAGTTGATTGTGATCCACACAGTCAAAGGCTTTGGCATAGTCAAGGAAGCAGAAATAGATGTTTTTCTGGAACTCTCTTGCTTTTTCCATGATCCAGAGGATGTTGGCAATTTGATCTCTGGTTCCTCTGCCTTTTCTAAAACCAGCTTGAACATCAGGGAGTTCACAGTTCACATATTGCTGACGTCTGGCTACTAGCATGTGAGATGAGTGCAATTGTGCGGTAGTTTGAGCATTCTTTGGCATTGCCTTTCTTTGGAATTGGAAACTGACCTTTTCCAGTCCTGTGGCCACTGCTGAGTTTTCCCGATTTGCTGGCATATTGAGTGTAGCACTTTCACAGCATCATCTTTCAGGATTTGAAACAGCTCAACTGGAATTCCATCACCTCCACTAGCTTTGTTCGTAGTGATGCTTTCTAAAGCCTACTTGACTTCACATTCCAAGATGTCTGGCTCTAGATTAGTCATCACATCATCATGATTATCTGGGTCGTGAAGATCTTTTTTGTACAGTTCTTCCGTGTATTCTTGCCACCTCTTGTTAATTGGCAGATGGGTTCTTTACCGCTATCCCAGCTAGCTCCTTTCTAAAAAGAGGATAGAAATAATCCTGTCATAAGCAGCACATTGTAGGATTGTAATAAAGATTAAATGAGAAGATATATGGCAAGTGCATAGTACAGTGCTTGGGAGATTATAAATGCTTGATAAATATTTATGATGTTGTAGTTGTTGATGTCTGACCACAGCTGTTTTCATACGGTTCCTCTAAGTAAAATTCAATATGGAAAGAGAGTTCTGCTGCTTTACGAAAGGAATTCAAACATTATTCTAGGAAAGCTTCACACACCATGCAGAGGTCCCCCGCCAGACGGTCACGTGCGTTCTGCTTGATGAAAGTAGGGACGGTGGGGAGCTTCAGCTTCAGCTGAAGAGCCACCGTTGGTGGAAGCTGCAGGGGTGGGTGGGTGGAGCTGGATTGGGCTCAGTTGTCACCCTGCGGCATGTGGGATCTTAGTTCCCCAACCAGGGATTGAACCTGTGTCCCCTGCACAGGAGCATGGGTTGTTAACCTCTGGCCCACCAGGGCTGTCCCTGACTTCCCCTGCTGTGAATGGCCTTTCCTGCACGTCTGGCAAACCTCTGTACAGATGCTGCACGACCGTCTTTTTCTTGCCTTCCTCCCGTCTGTGACGGGACAGCCCGTGTACATGCCATGGGCCTGTGTCCAGCCACCACCTGTGCCGATGACTGAGAACAGCTGAACCACGAAGGGCCTTTTTATTTTTTTGAGTGTTTAATGGTTTTTTTTTTAATATATTTACTTTTTAATTGAAGGATAACTGTTCTACAGAATTTTGTTGATTTCTGCCAAACATCAACATGAATCAGCCATAGGTATACATATATGTATTTCTCATTAACAGCTCTGGGCTTAGCATACAAGGCTCATCCCTCCAATTTTCAGATCTATATTGAGAACCTACTATGAGCTGACATTTCAAAATGCAAAGACTTCATAGAAGCCTGGAGTTATCAGACAGAAGAATCTTCAGACGAGGAAATGAGACCTAGAGAAGGGTGTATCCCATTAAGTTTCTCTAGAACCTGAGAGAGGAAAACATTAGGGATTACAGTCCAACTTTTCCTGACACCTTGCTCTTTGACAGCAAGGATTTTTCTCCCTTTGGTTAAAATAGCAGATTTTCCAAGTGTCCATGTCGATCCCAGACTCCCTCACCATCTCCTCCCCCCATTCTTGCCCCGGCAACCATAAGTTCATTCTCTAAGTCGGATATGCACACTCTGCTAGATTTAGAATGGGTAGCCAACAAGGTCCTACACTGTCCTACACAGGGAACTCCGCTGAGTGTTAAGTGGCAGCCTGGATGAGAGGGGAGTATGGAGGGTAAATGGAAAGATGGATTTGTGTGGCTGAGTCCCTTCTCTGTCCAAATGTCACAGCACTGTTAATCAGCCATACTCCAATATAAAATAAAAACTTTTAAAAAATTAATAAAAATCAATAGACTTTAAAAAATAAAACAACAGATTTTTGAACATGATTAGAAAACTAGAGAAAATACGAACAATTATTTTGTTCATTAATGGTTTTTCCAGACCAAACGCTAGCCCTCAAGCACCCCTGAGTTGGAGCCAGAGGACATGAACACAGACCAAGGCCAGTCCGCGGTGCGGCTGATTCCATCACTGTCTGACTCCCTGTCTGCCTCACACCCACCCTGCAGGCTCACGTTTCACCCGCGCCAGGCCAACCAAGGGCCTGTAAAAATTTAACTTGGTGCGATTGCACAACCGTGAAAGCTCAAGCTGCTTTTCGGGATAATGAACGAGATTCTTCAATTGCCTCATGAAAAAGTTTCCAGGGGGAGGCCAAACAGCACAAGCTGTCACAAACGTCGGTGTCCTCGGCACAGGTGAGGTGATGATACCTCAAAAGGCCGAAGGGGACACGCATTTAGGCCCACGTGGGGGACTCACAGAATCTTGTGCTGTTTCTCTGTTTGCTCCTTTGCTGAGTTTCTATTGTTAAGAAGCCTTTTGGAGGGGATAGATATGTTGTCACTTTGTTGGGTTTTTTTAATTAATTTTTATTGTAATTGTTTTGCGATGTTGTGTTAGTCTCTACAGCAAAATGAGTCAGCCTTACATACGTGCATATGTCTCCCCTTTGTACTTCCTTCCCCTTCAGGTCCCCACAGAGCGCTGAGCAGTGTTCCCTGTGCTCTCCTGGAGGTTCTCACAGTTATCAGCTTACACATAGTATCAATAGTACGCGGGTATCCATCCCAATCTCCCAATTCCTCCCACCCTCCCACGTTCCCCCTTAGTTCATATATTTGTTCTTACATCTGTGTCTCTGTTTCTGCTTGGCAAATAAGATCATCTATATCATTTTTCCAGATGCATATGGCCAAACTCATCAAATTATATTAGATTATATTACATTAGATATGCACAGATTTTTAATATCAACTATACCTCAGTAAAGGTGTTTTAAAAAAAGAAACTGCTTCCTCACTGAGTCAAATCATGGTCAGCAAATCCACTGTTCTGTCTGTGACTAACGTGGGCTTCCGGTGAGGAAGAGTAAGAGGCTCAGTTCCTGCCTGGCTCCCCTCAAGCTGTTGCTTAGCTTCTCTCTGCTCACGGTGCTGATTCTGATGGATGCCACTCCTTAAGGCCAGGCCTCCACTTACTCTGAGAAAGCCCCCTGACCATTCCTCTTGACTCCAGTTTGGAGTTTTCAATCTCCCTTCCAAACTGCGGTTAGACAAATCAGCCTAAACTTCGAACCTGAGCTAATGCCTTTGCTTGGTGCCCTGCAAGGCTTTCCACTGCTGCAAAGATGAAGTGTCAACTCCTCAGCCTCATTGAGTGATAATCTGGTCAGAGTTGCTGGCTGTTGATAAAGGTTTCTAGCTAAGGATTCTAGTTAGCTGGATCTTGGTCCATGTTGCCCAAGCCAAGCCGTGAGCCCAGCCCTGGCCATTCTGCCTCGGAGCCAGGAAGGGCTGGAGGTGCCCCGAGGACCTGCTGCTCCCTGCTGGCGGTATATGCTTGCTAACCCCTCTGCCTGCTTCCTTCTTGGCTCAGCATGGTAACCCCTCCTTCTTTACATCGCGGAATTCCCCTGTCTCGCTGCTGACTCTTTACCTGTGTTCTCTTTCACATTATTTTCTTCACTTGGGTAAGTCTTTCTTCTTAAATAGCACCTTAAATAGCACTTAAATAGCACCTTCCCTGACCCTCTTGGATTAGGTTAGGAGTCCTCAGCATGGAGAAGACTCTTGAGAGTCCCTTGGACAGCAAGGAGATCAAACCAGTCAACCCTAAAGGAACTCCAAACCAGTCAATCATCAATATTTTTGGAAGGATTGATGCTGAAGCTCCAACACTTTGACCACCTGATGAGAAGAGTTGACTCATTGGAAAAGACCCTGATCCTGGGAAAGATTGAAGGCAGGATGAGAAGGGGACAACAGAGGATGAGATGGTTGGATGGCATCACCGACTCGATGGACATGAGTTGAAGCAAACTCAGAAACCCACCGGAACATTCAGGCAAGAGATGACGAAGATGTAGACCTGGATTATGGCAACAGGGATGAGAAAGCAAATTTTTTTTTTAAATTGCAGATGAAAAACCACTTGGACTTGATTAAATATGGTTATAAGGAAGGGAGAAGAATCAGAGAAGGTCCCAGGGTTTCTAGCTTCAGCAACGGGGTCACTGGCAGTGTCGTCATCTGGGCTCAGAACTATGAAGATAGTGAGTTCACTTTAAGATGTATTCAGTGTAAGATAAGGACTTTGCTAAGAAAAGTAGGACTTACCTCTGTATACAGTTTCGGTCATACCTCATACATAATAGGTGCTTAAAACACTTCTTGAATGGAACTGAAGCTGCAGTCCATCCTACCTGTAGAATTTTCAATATCTATTTTCAACTGTCTTTTGTCAGATTCCATACAGACTCATCCAACCATACTGCTCTCACGTCATCCATATGACAAGCTAAGAAGTTTCACCCCCTGGAAACTATGACTAAGAAGCTTTACTGCAATAATAATTTTCACTAAGTGGTGGAAGGAGTCAGGGACAAGGGGTATTTATGAGAGCAACCGCAAATCAGTCCAGGCCTACACTTGGCTTTCCATTTCCCTACAAATTTCAGAGAAGCCATAAAAAACTGGAGCGAAATCTGGTTGGTTGATTAGAAACATGTGAAGGAACCCCAACCAGGCACGTGTTTCGCATTTCCCACTCCAGAGCTTGCCAAGTATTCATCTTCGTCCTCCCGGTGTTATTCCAGAAAGCGTCGCCGCTCCAGCTGGCCTTTTGGAAGGACAGGGCTGGGGTCAGGAGCGCACCCACAACCCGGGCTACCTGGAGACGGGAGGGTGAGCCACGCAGAGGGGCGCCGCTCGCTCCTCATCTCCTCGGCCCGCCTCCCCGGGGCTCCCTGGAGACTGAGAGGCTGAGCCACGCGGAGGGAGGCCGCTCTCTCCCCATCTCCTCAGCCCAGCCCCCCTCCGCATCCCCTCAGCCCACCCTGCTCACCTCGACTGCAAGAGAGATTGGGAGCTTGGAGATGCGCCTGCTCGCCTGCTCGAGGGAGAACAGGGCTGCTTCAGTCTCCACCTCTCCCTCCCGGAAAGCAGATTCCAGAACACAGGAACAACCAGAGAGTCCCAAGTTTGACACTGAACTCCACTACCCGTCTCGGGTAATTTACTTAATCTTCTGAGCCGTGAAAGTGTTAGCTGCTCAGTCGTGTCCGACTCTGTGCGACCCCATGGAGCCCACCAGGCTCCTCTGTCTATGGACTTTCCAAGCAGGAATACTGGGGTGGGTGGCCAAGCCCTTTTCCTGGAGTCTTCCCCAGCCAGGGATCAAACCCTATCTCCCGCATTGCAGGCAGATTCTTCACCACCTGAGTCTCTCAGCCTTAGATTTCCGCATTTCCAACATGAGGATAAGACGGCTTGCTTTGAAGGGTGAAGAATGAAAGAGGTAACTCATGTAAAACACATACATGCGTGTGACGTGAACACCCCTGTCTGGTCCCTTCTTGCCCTTCCTCTGTGGGGGGACGTGCCCAAGCCAGTATGGAGCCAAGACTGTCATCAGCAGAGTCCCCACCACCCTAATCCTCTGACGTCCGTTGGGAACCGTCCAGTTGCTCTGAAGAGGGCTCAGGTTCATCTAGTCCTTGCAAGGCTCACAGAGCAGATGAGATGAGGACGCACCTGGCCTCCCTCAGATTAAAGTCCTCCCAGAGCAAAGATGACAGAAAAGCTAATTTTGCCTGAAAGTGTCAGATTAGAGCTCATAAAAGAGGCATCCTTCCAAGTGGGCCTTAATGGATGAGGAACAATTCTCCAGGAAGGAATCAGAGACATTCATGCAAAAAAGGTAAAGGAATAAAGACACTGAGATGATGATGTGCTCAAGAAACCATAGGTATGGCTATGGTAGGTATTGCTAAAGGAGCAGCAACGTCAGGGGAGGGTTCAGTTCAGTCACTCCGTCGTGTCCCACTCATGGACTGCAGCATGCCAGGCCTCCCTATCCATCACCAACTCCTGGAGTTCACTCAAACTCATGTCCATTGAGTCAGTGATGCCATCCAGCCATCTCATCCTCTGTTGCCCCCTTCTCCTCCTGCCCCCAATCTTTCCCAGCATCAGGGTCTTTTCCAATGAGTCAGCTCTTCACATCAGGTGGCCAAAGTATTGGAGTTTCAGCTTCAGCATCAGTCTTTCCAATAAACACGCAGGACTGATCTCCTTTAGGATGGACTGGTTGGATGGCCTTGCCGTCCAAGGGAAGTAAAGACATCTTAAAAAGACCAGCATCATTTCATTTGGAAACATCCATCAAAACTGCAAAGAACGGGACTTCTTTGGTGGTAGAGAGGATGGGAATCCAGCCGCCAACACAGGAGACACAGGTTCCACCGCTGGTCCAGGGAGATTCCACACACGGCGGGGCAGCTGAGCCCACCAACCACGACTCCTGACCGGGCTCCAGGGCCCGTGAACCACAACAACTGAACTCACGCCTGCCGCTAAAGCGCTTCAGTCCTGTCTGACTCTTGGTGACCCCACGGACTGTAGCCCGCCAGGCTCCTCTGTCCATGGGCTTCTCCAGGCAAGGACACGGGAGTGGGGTGCTGTGCCCTCCTCCAGGGGATCTTCCTGACCCAGGCATCAAGCCCGCCTCTCAGGTCTCCTGTGTTCCTTACTGAGCCCCCACTGAGCTGCAGTTACTGAGGCAGGGCGCCGGAAGCCCCTGCTCCACAACAAGAGAAGCCCCCCTCACCGCAACTGGAGAAAGCCCGTGTGCAACAGGGACAACTCAGCGCGAGCAAAAGTGAACAAGTAAAACCTGCACGAAGAAGTGAAGACAAGCTTTCCATTCTTCTCTCTTTTTTAAAAAAAGACGGCAAAGAAAGAAGTCTGGCATATTCAGTCTGTAAAATGGGAAAGCTGGGTTTGGGAGAGTCCATATGAGTTCCCAATCCCTAGAGCTCCACCCTTTCAGAAGTATTCAGTGAGCGTAAGAAAAAAATACACTGAAGACAATTACAAGACAGCGGGTCATAAGATTTCAAAGCCCATTTAGTCAAAATGTGATGTTCATTGGAAACACCAGTGCAAGCTTTTTAAAAACATTTTTATACATCTATCTATTTATTCACTCATTTTTTGACCATGAGAAATGCTGGGAGACAGGGCGAGCAAGGTCACCTAGGTTGCTTTACCAGGAGGTTCCCATGCCAGACGGGGCTCCTGCAACTAATCCTGGAACTCATACAGGGTCATTAAAGAGATTTGGAATTTCCCCTATTGAATTTGATTGCGTTGTGTATTTAGCTTTTTTTATTCTCATTATGAAAGCCACATACATTTAAAATATTCAAAAGGATATAGTAAAAAATGAATCCTTCTCTTTATCCCAGACCACTGGGTTTACCCTTGTTCCTGAGTTAAATCTTTATTCTCTCTTCTTCCAAAAATTTTCCATATAAACATTCTTATAAGTCTTCCTGTGGATGAATATTTATATACTGTCCTCTGTACGTGCTTCTTTCTCACTTTACAATGAATCACAGAGATTTTTCTGTTTCAGCATATGTAATTTCACCTCCTTTTTTTAAAAAAAAAATAGCTGTATGGTATCCCACGCATTAGACTGTGGCATCATCTTTTATTGAAATAATTCTCAGTGTGTAAATATTTAAGTTGTTCTCAATTGTCTATTATTACAAACAAAGCTGCAATCTGTCCTTGTACTTTTATCTGTGCAAATATATGAGAGTAGTCCGGTAAAATAAATGACTAAAAGCACAACAGCTGGATCAAAGGGTATGTGCTTTTAAACTCTGAGAGCTATTTTCAAGTTGCCCCTTAAAAAGAAGTCCTTCTTTACGTTCTCACCACCAGAGCACACTGTATCTGCTTCCATGCACCCTTGACTTCACTGTTATCAGACTTCTAACTTTTGCCCGATCTGATAAGTTAACCTTTTTTTAAATTTCCTTGTTTGGACTTACATTTCTTTAACTGAGTGAAGATGAGCAAGCGCTCTCATGTTTATAAACCATTTGTACTTCTTTATCTTTTCCTGTGAAGAGTTTTTTAAGTTTTCCTTGCCAAACTCTCTATTAGTTTGTGGCCTTTTCCTTGCTGATTTGTAAGACTCTTTATATACTAAGAAAACAGGTGAGTTGACCACAACGTCATTCACAGCTCCTGGGCTCTAGCCGGTTCTTAGAAATGTCTCTTCCACTCCAATATTATTTTAAAATCCAAGCATTTTTTCTTTCATACTTCTAGGACTTCCTATTTTATGTTTACATTTTTAATCAATCAAGAGTTTGTTTTGCTATAAGGTGTTAGATGTAGAGGGCTTCCCCAGTGGCGCAGTGGTAAAGAATCCACCCGTCAATGCAGGAGACTCATGTTTGATCCCTGGGTCGGGAAGATCCCCTCGAGCGGGAAAGAGAAACCCACTCCAGGATGGGTGCCTGGAAAATTCCATGGACAGAGGATCCTGGTGGGCTACAGTCTATGGGGTCACGAAGAGTCAGACGTGACTGAGCATGCACACGTGTCAGATACAGGTTTGATTTTTCATTTTTTGTCTTCCTCTGAAAAGATTTTACCTTCATTCTTACAAATGTACCTACTGACAAAACAGAAAGAGCCTCGCAGACTTAGAGACTGCATTTATTGTTGTCTGTGCACACTGCTATATTTAAAATGGATAACTAACAAGGTCCTACTGGGAGCACAGGGAACCGTGCTCCGTGTTATGCGGCAGCCGGGATGGGAGCGGGATTTAGGGGAGAGTGGATACATGTGTATGTATGGCTGAGTCCCTGTGCTGTCCACCTGAAATTATCACAACATTGTTAACCAGTGAAACCCTATTACAAAATAAAAAGGGTTTTAAAAATGCAAAAAAGAAAAAAAAGATTTTATCCTCATTTCAATGTATTCACATGATAGAGGTGTAAAGTTCCCTTCTTTCCGCTGCTCTCTACTCTTATTGCTTCCTCTGTTTTCTAACTTTCACTCTATGGTCTCTTTTTATCGTCGTTGATGGAACTGCTTTTCTTCTCTCTTTTTTTTTTTAAGCCACGCAGCTTGCCAGTATCTTAGTCCCCAGCCAGGGGGGACTCCTGCCCCTGCAGTGGGAGCAGAAAGAGCTGACCGCTGGAAGATCAGGGAATTCCCGTGCATTTTTAAAGGTTTGTTTTTTTTTTTTTTGCTGTGGACTATTTTTAAAGTCTTCATTGAGTTTGTTGCAATACTGTTTCTGTTTTGCATTTTGGGTTTTTGCCCTCAGGTGTGTGGGATCTTAGCTCTCTGAACAGGGATCAAACCCGTAACCCCTGCCCTGGAAGCTCAGAGTCTCCACCACTGGACTGCCAGGGAAGTCCCTCCTTTCCATTTCTGTAAGGGGAACTGTCAGAAGAAGAAGGAGTCTGCCTGGCACGCTGTGAAGGCGCTCTGTCAGTGGGGTCCGTGTGTGTGATTACACATACTGTGTATGTGGGTTGAGCCCGATATGATTATCCCCTACCATCTCTGCTGCACCCTCTCATCCCGAGAGTCCCCGTAGAGGAGTCCCGTCTGCAGGCTTGTCTTTTCACTCCACTTCCCACGACACTCAAAGGAGGAGACTGGGAATTAGACGCCTCCTCAGTCTCCCTGAAACCCCACATGTTACTCTCGCAGCCAGAACTGGCTCATTAATGGTGGCCTGTCCCCTCTTAAAGACCACCATGGAAGCGTGGGCCTTCCCACGTGGCCCGGCTGGTAGGGAAGCCGCCTGCCAACGCAGAAGACGCAGGAGACTCGAGTTCCATCCCGGGTGGGGAAGATCCCCTGGAGGAGGAAACGGCACCGCTCCAGCGCTCCTGCCTGGAGAATCCCGTGGACAGAGGGGCCTGGGGCTGCAGTCCACAGGGCCGCAAAGGGTCAGACCGACTCTGATTGAGAACTCACGCCTATGGAAATGTGAACTTACCGCAATTTTCTTTCCTCAGTTAGGTTCAAATTTTACTGTGTTTAGCAGTTATTCTTCAGAGTTTGAGGTTGTGGGTATTTCCCAAGTTCTTTGAAGATAAAATTTTTCTTCTTTTTTTTTTCTTTCAGTTGGTTTGAGAACAGTGGTCCCCAGACCCCAGGCCCCAGATAAGCACTGGTCCCTGGCCGGGTGGGGACTGACCGGCACAGCGGGGCGGGGGGCGGGGGAGTGGGGTGCGGGTGAGCGAGCAAAGCTCCATCTGCTTTGCAGCTGACCCCCATTCCGCTCTGAGCCCCCTCCAGTCAGACCAGAGTCCTGCTCACTCACTCAGGCCTGTCCGACTCTGTGACCGCGTGGACTGTAGCCCGCCAGGCTCCTCTGTCCCCGGGAGCCTCCAGCCGAGGATACTGGAGTGGCTGTCACGCCCTCCTGTAGGAGATCTTCCCAACCTTCGTCTCCTGCATCGGCAGGCAGATTCTTTCTGCTGAGCCACTGGGGAAGCCCATAAATAAATAAATAAGTATTAAAACAAAAAGGAATCGTAAAGGCAGGAAGAAAGCAAGAGACGGTGGCACTGTGAAAACCACAGGAGAGAAAGGGTGTCGAGTCAGCAGCGTCCAGCGTCGACAAGGGTTACAAACACACACCCAATACAGCTGTCTGTTGAGTTTGGCAACTGGGAAGCGATCTGGGGAGGAAGGAAGGAGAGTGGGGGGAAGACGGCAAACGAATAAGGGTCTGATACACCCAGGCGACGACTAGTGTTTTGCATATATCGTTCCAGTTAATCTTCACAAAAATCCCCCAAAAGAGGAAACAGACGCTAACAGACATTAAGTAACCCTTGCTCCATCCCGGAGAAGCCAAGGAGACAGCTAGGTTTACACGTGAGTCTGTCCTGCATCCAAAGCACCATTCTGTTTCCACTATATTCATTTCCAGGTCAGATTAGAAGCAACTTAACAAATGCTGGTCAACTAAAAATGTAATATGTTTCAGATCATAGTTTCCTAGTGACTTCTCAGAAAACTGGTGCTGGGTTCCTTTTACAAATTCTGACTGTCTTGCAAAACGTGATCACTGTCCCCAGGGCTGTGTTGGCGTAACATTGCTCTACCAGCTCTTCTCGTAAATCGGCCAGATAGCACGGACCTCATTCCTGGCCTTGGTAACCATCCCGGAAAGGGTAATGAAACCAGCAGAGGTCACAGAGTTAGTGCTGCAAGAAAGGCGATTATGTAAATATCTTTATATTTTCCCTGATCATTCTTCAAAACAATAAATTGGAGGGTAATTGCTTTACAGTGCTGTGTTGATTTCGGCTGTGCAACAATGTGAACAAGCCCTAAGTATGCCTATGTCCCCTCCCACTCAGCCCCTTCCCACCCCTGTAGGTCGTCACAAAGCACTGGGCTGGATGCCCTGTGTTTTGTTTGTATGAGTTTAGCCTTTTTAGATTCTATAAATAAGTGAACATTATGTAGTACTTGTTTTCCTGTCTGATTGATTTTGTTGTTGTTGTTCGGCCATTAAGTTGTGTCCGACTCTCTGCAACTCCATGGACTGCAGCATGCCAGGCTGCCCTGTCCGTCACCAACTCCTGGAGTTTGCTCAAACTCATGTCCATTGAGTCGGTGATGACATCCAAGCATCTCACCCTCTGTCGTCCCCTTCTCCTCCTGCCCCCAATCCCTCCCAGCATCAGAGTCTTTTCCAATGAGTCAGCTCTTCACATCAGGTGGCCAAAGTACTGGAGTTTCAGCTTCAGCATCAGTCCTTCCAGTTGCATAATACCCTCAAGTTTGCAATGGAATGTTATTCAACCATGAAAAGGAAAGAAATTCTGCCATTTGCAACAACTTAGGTGAAACCTGTTCATTCTTGAATCGAAACGTCTCCAATCTGAGTTCTGTATGCGTTCTCATTCCCAGTTAAATTGTACACAGATGAATATGCAAGCTTTCTTGACCTCAGAGCTTCTGTTTCATTGTGCTTTCTCTGGTATCACTCTTGCTTGGATTCTTCTCTCACAGGACATCGGTGCCGTCAGCGCTCAGTGCCGTGCCTGCCACGTGGTGAGCACTCAGTGAATACTTGTTGCACTGAGCTGCTTTTTCCAGGCCCAGGTGACTACAGGTGGCTTCATAACCTGTTTACCTCTGTTAAAAAGAGCCTAAAAACACCAGAGCTGGGGAATATAACTCAACTTGACTGTTCAACTAATTCAGTACCAACCAACCCACCAATGAAATTGGCTAGAAAGGGTACCAGCAACATTACAGTTTTCCTCAATATGGGAAAAAGATAATACATTTAATAGACATATTTATAAGGGGAACATAGTTAAAGAATCTGTGTGGCATTTCCTGTCTGGGGCATCTGGCCGGCAAACACAGAGAATCCTATAGGTAAAGCCATTTCCCATGGGGCTACAGGACCAAGACCTGCACATATAGAATATTCTCAGCAATGATTCCCCAGACCAACTCAATTAGAAGGAAAAAATAGCTCCTTGTTTGGGCACTCTGGCGACTGAAACTTATAAGGCATGCATCCCCAGCTGATAGATGGTATATCTTTTACTAGACATGTTTTGGGGTATATATTTTCTCAACAGGGAAATTAGTAAGAAAAAAATAACAGTAAACACCATCATTTATTGCACATCACACATGCGCCAGAACTGTGGCTTAATTCTTCCAATAATCCTATGAGTTATGTTCGTTAACCAAAGTCCCACACATGCAGTTATTGGCAGAGCCAGAATACAATCAGATGTTTATTATTAATTCTATAATCTTAATCATAAGACTAGAGATCACTGACCTTCCCCTAATTAGAAAAAGAAAAAAATACTGAAATACTGCAGTGAAACATCTCTCTTTAGAGCTCGGGGTTTTGTCATACTCTGCCAGCTTTCTCCGTGATCTTTCTTCTCCTCCAGGAATTTGAATCCCTGATATTTAATTGAATTTTTATGGCCTTCTAGAAAAAGACTACAGTTTCCATCTTCCTTTGCAGCTGCTATGGCCATGACTAAATTTTGACTAACGTGATATGAGCAGAAATGGGGCATGCAATTTCTTGGAAGTATTCTCAAGAAGAAGGGGGCAAATCATTTTTCATCACCCCTCCATTCTGCTGGCTAGAATTTATGTCATCCCTATAGTTCTGGCAGCCATTTTGGAATGGGAGCCGTAAGCAGCAGGGCGATAAGAAAGGCCTCTAGACCAGCTGCGGCGGTGGGGGCTAGCTTCCACCCACAGACCCCTGAGTGCGGGGTGGAAACACGTCTCCACTCGTCTAATCTACTGCCCTTTACTGCCTGTTCCCCACAGTTGGGTCCAGATGCCTCATGCCGTCTGATGTATCATGAAATCTTTCTCGTATTGTTGTTACACATGTTCATGTTCAATATTAAGTTCATCAAGTTAAACTGGTATTGTGAAAGTGAAAGTGAAGTCGCTCAGTCGTGTCCAACTCTTTGCGACCCCACGGACTGTAGCCTACCAGGCTCCTCTGTCCATGGGATTTTCCAGGCAAGAGTACTGGAGTGGATCGCCATTTCCTCCTCCAGGGGCTCTTCCCGACCCAGGGACTGAACCCGGGTCTCCCACACTGTAGGCAGACGCTTTCCCGTCTGAGCCACCAGGGAAGTCCTAACGTGGTATTGGGCCTGCTAGATACCGTAGGGAGAGATGACCAAGAGCGGACTTCCCCGGTCATCCAGTGGAAGGACTCCACACTTCCATTATGGGGGTGTGGAACGCTGGCTGGTCAGGGAACGAGGGTCCCACATGCCAGTTAGCGTGGCCAAAATTTTCTAAAAAAGAAAAATGAGAAATGACTAAGAGGCAGTGTTACTTCAAGGAAGCTTCCATTTAGAAGAGGCAAGGAGGGACTTCCCTGGTGGCCCACAGTCAGGACGCTGAGCTTCCAGGGCGCGGCGTGCGGTTCAGTCCCTGGTCAGGAGACTGAGACCCCACAGGCTCTGTGCGCAGCCGAGAAGGTGTTTAGGAAAGACAAAGGTCAGTCCCTGGTCAGGGACTGAGACCCCACAGGCTCTGTGCGCAGCTGAGAAGGTGTTTAGGAAAGACAGAGGAAGACGAGGACAGGAGACGTGCCCCTGGGACTGAAGCAGACGGAAAACCTGGCCTGTGAGTAGAAGAGCCTTCTGCACACTCTATTTAGGGGGGCATTTTGTAGTGTTTGTATCTAGTTCCCTGCATGGATGAAGGAGAAAGCACAGAAGGGGTGCTTTTTCCTGGGGCCTTTTTGCTTTTTAGCCTGGCATACCGCAGGTACTCAGCAGTTTGGCCAGTTGATACACACAGTCTTCAGCTGCTCCGTGGCACTGAAGGGGATGTGGAACGCTGGCTGGTGTCCTGCTGGATCTCTAAGTTCCATCCCTTCATCCTTCTGTGCAGAAGGAAGACAAAGATTCCCGACGAGGCGCCCCAGGCCCCCTGTCCTTTCTCCGGGGAGAGAGAGAGAGAGGCAGGGCCCTGTTCCTCTCTGGGCACAGCACACTCGCAGGCTGTCCTGAGAGGTCGTGGTGGGGTGCTCCCTGGGGACTGAGGATACAGCTGTGGGCTCTGGATCCAGCTCCCATCAATTTACCGTGCCCTCAGTTTCCTGGGCCATGAGTCCCTTAATCAGCAACAATGAATTAATCAATTATACCAAGAAGATTTGATTCATACAAGATGTATTATTTAAAAATAACCCCAATCTAATATTGCATGCAAACAATTAGGATTTTTTTTATAAGTTACCATCATGTGATAATTAAAAAATTGGCTCAGGGATGGAATTCTGCATTATCTTTCATCTTTCTGCACAGGCTCTTATATTTTGTGCCTAAGGTCATAAATGAAAAGGACCTCTCTGGGAACAGAAGTGCCTTTAACAAGCATAGCGGATCCTGTTGATAAGCATAGCCAGCACGCTTAATGTCATGTTGTTCCCCTTGATCCCAAGTCAAAATGTTTCCTTTCATCCGAGTCCAAACAATTTGTCTACGTCCACTGGAAGACAGGGATTCAGCACCATCCATCCCCTCTTTTACACGCTTGAAATCCTCTTTACAGTAAATCTCTGCCTAAAGCCAGCAGAGCATCATGTTTTTTCCTCTTTTAGAGCTTTTACAATGTGTACACATTTCCAGAATAAGACATTCTACGTCAACTCTAGGCTGTAACTAAGGGCTTAGTAAACAAAACAGTCAGGGCTGGTTAACAGAGTTTAGTGCCAAAAAATTTAAAAAATCACTGTCTTTATCAAACAATGAGACCTTGAGTGAATGGAAAGTTTTAAGGTTTTGGATTCTTCAAGTTGGTTTTCATCTTGGTAGAAGAAATTGCATTTACTTACCTATTAAAGGTAAACTTTAATAAAATAAACACCCCCTCAGCTTCTCCCCTTCCTGAATTGAGTCGACTGTTTGAAACTTCACATTTTGGGCTGAATTTTGTCCCCTCAAAATTCACATGCTCAAGTCCTAAGTCCTCAGGCCTCAGAACGGGACTGCATTTGGAGATGGGGCCTTAAAGGAGGCGGCAAAGGTCAGACAAGGACAGAGGGGTGGGCCCCAATCCAACATGACTGGTGTCATCATAGGAACAGGGCAGGCCACAGGCCGCACACAGGGATGCCGCGTGGAGCCAGGGAGAAGGCGGGCGTCTGCGAGCCCAGGAGGAAGGTCTTCGAGACACAGCCCTGCTGACACATCGAGCCTGCACGTCTGCCCCAGACGGAGGAGAACAAGCTCCGTGGTTCACGCCACCGGGTCTGCGGTGCTTTGTTCCGGCAGTGCTGATAAACTAACACACTCTGAATATTCTGACTCAGATCTTAGCACGTTGCCTTGGACATTATAAATGCCCCACCTGTGTCTGTGAAATGAACGGATGAATTTACAAATGGAACCACCACCCACCTAGACTTTCCCTGCTTAATCCTCTGTGCGGTGATGCACGGGAATGAACACACTGGCCTGTCCTCTTAGCCTCCCCTTTCGCCCCTCAGTCTCGGCCAAGCATTTCCATCTGGGCTTGTTCAGTCTGTGACGAGAACCAACACTTTCACTGTCTGTTTGCGTACAGTCCTGGATTCGTCTAGAATTAGATACCCGCATACCCCAAGGATGGTGAAGGACAGGGAAGCGTGGCGCGCGGTCGCCCATGGGGTCGCAGGGAGTGAGACCGGACTCGGTGGCTGAACAGCAGCAACACCCAAAAGTCGTGATGCGACCTGAGCCTCACACGACACCGCAGTCGTGGAGGAAGCGTAAGACTCGGCCAAGCTCCAGGGGAGCGGATCCTCGCATCAGTTCCAAGGGAACTAGTGTCAGAGTTGAGGGACTGGCAGGACAGGAAAACTCACCTGGCTCTCTGGGGCTGTATTCCGCCATCCCATTACTTCTCTTTGGGCTTCATGAGCTGAAAATTCGCTGGTCTCCTTCCTTCTGGTCCAAACAGGAAGAGTCTCCCTTGCAACTCTTCTCCTGAGGAACTCTTCCCTTCCCACTTTGCGTCTGTGAGCACATTCCCATGGGGTTGTATAGCCATGTGAGAACAGGACCAATCTCACTTTGACCTTTGCCTGCAGTGCCAAGCCCACAGAGTTTCAGTCGAGCTGCTGGTCTTGTTTATATGGATGAACAGGGACTTCCCTGGGGGTCCGATGGCTAAGACTTGGCTTCCCAGCATGGTGGGGAAGATTCACTCCCTGGTTGGGGAGCTATGATTCCATGTGCCTCGAGGCCAAAACCCCAAAACATAAAATAGAAGCAGGATTGTGATGAGCTTGATGAAGACTTTAAAAAATGGTCCACACCCAAAAAAAGAAAAAAATCATTAAAGGAAAATAAAATTGATGGATGAACAAAGATTTATTCAAACATAACAACATCCATTCAACCAATTACTTGCTCAGTGCACTGTTGCTCAGGCACTGAAGCAGGTGTGACGAGCGAGAAGGGCCGGCAAGGAGCTCCAGGCCACAGGAAAGCGGTCAGGATGAAGGACAGCACGCAATGTTGCGTCGGTCACAATGTGTGTGACTGTTAACGAGAACACAGCAAAAGGGAAAACCAAGCCATACCAGCGTGGGACTCTCGTCTACTTCTCTACCCAGCCTGGCTACCCTTCAGCTTCAGTGCTGCTGGTGAAGCAGGTCTGACTCTCTGTGACCCCATGGCCTGTAGCCCGCCAGGCTCCTCTGTCCACGGGATTCTCCAGGCAAGAACACTGGAGTGGGTTGCCATTTCCTGCTCCACCAACTTTAGTATTCCTGCAGTATTTGACTCATTTCAAAGAACATATAATCAACGTGCAAATTCTTGTAAGTCCAATTGTTTGAATGTTTTACAAGCCCAGCTTAAGTTTTATTTATCCTCTTGGGAAAATATTTTCAGGTGGCCCCAGGGCTGTATTTTCTCTATGCCTTCCTTACAGTCCTCACCACTCATTTAGCGATGACTCCAAGACCACCTGTAGCAGCACTTCAGTCTTGCACTTGAACTCCTGTTTGAATCACACATTGATTCTATTTTCACACCTGCCTTAGAGACCACGAGCGTCTTGAAGGCAAGAGCCATACAGACTCATAGAATGCTAGGAACAAGGAATGCAGCGGTTATTTGATTCAGCTTCATCTTTTACAGATGAGAAAACCCAGAGTCAAGGATGTTACCAGTCAGGCCCTTAAGAACACAGAGAGTTAGTGGAAGAAGAAAACTAAAATTCAATATCAAAGTGATCTGAAACGCTCTCAGGGCCTGACAGCCCCGATCTGTTTTCCTGCTCTCTTCCTGGACTCTTTCTTTTGGCTTCTATTATCCTCTCTCTCTTGAATCTGCTCCCTATAAAACAAAATAAAGAAAAATTTTGTCCCTAAGGAAAAAATCATCCTTCTGTGTGTGTTTTATGTGTACGTAAGTGTGCATGCCCACGGCAAAGTAGTATAGAAACTTTGGTTTCATTAGGGGTTCCCTCCACATCCTTCGAAATCAGATGGTCTAGTTTAAAGTCACAGATCATTCTGAAGGGTAAGGATTGATTTAGGTCGTCTCCAACTCTCAGTTTCCTTATCTGAAAAATAAAAATTAGCATACCTACCTGTTTTGATTTCTAAAAGACAAGACTTTTAAAGCATTAGTATAATGCTTGGCAAAAAGTAAATGCTCAAGACATTTACAGCTATTATGAAATTAAATGCCGCCCTTGCTAGGACTTTGATTTGAATACTATGAAAAGTAGAGGAAACCACTGTAGGAAAGCCCGTGATGTATTGAATCACCATGGAAACTACTCACAAGCACTCACACAGTTCAAACCTCAGCACTCATTTATTTTTTAAAAAAAGTGTAAAGTTACGAAACTCCTTCCTTTCCAGTTAGAACTGAAAATTACCAGAGACGTGCCTTAACTTGGTTAAACTGGTTCTCTCAGAAAGTACTTCAGGGTGTTTATTTTTGTTTTCATGTTTGGAGGACATGCGTCAAGGTAAAAGCACTATTCATCACGTCTATTGCCCTTTCCACTTGTGTACAAAAACAGGAATCCATTAATTTCCTTCAGATCCCAACCAGTTGAGTCCTCCTGGCAGCCCGGAAGGTTTCTAAGGACTTTCCTTTGTCAATGATGTCATTAAAAGCCTTGCAAGTTTCCTTCCTCCCGCTTGTCTTTCTTAAGAGCAGAACAGTCAATTTATTGCTCCTTTTCTTCCCTGCTGGATAAATAAAAATTTATGGTAAAAGTATGGAAAATAACCCCCATGACTGTTTTCCTTCAGGTCTGCCAAAACAAAACAGAAGGTCTCCGCAGAACTTACGGAACATGCAAACGAGTCCTGCAACATGGGCACGTGGGTCAGCGTGTGTCTGGGTTAGAGCAGGCTGTGGCAAGGCTCTCTCACCGGCGATTTTCGTCATGGACTGATGACCTTGTAGGGAGCTGCTAAACCCTTTTTCTCTCCTACCTGAAGCTCCAGACAGTTCAGATGTGCTCACGGTGGTACTGTACTGAAAAGAACTGGGCTCAAGGGACCTGCGTGCTGCTACCTGGAGTGATGACTTTGCTAGTGTGGAACGAGGAGTGAGTGTAGAAGGGGAAGGAAGGCAATTTCTCCTGCTGCTCCTGTGTCCTCATCTCGCCAGCTGGTGTAGGCATCCTTTGCCTGGTAGGGAGAGAGTTCCAGGATGAGCTCTACAAAGACGATGAGGTACAGTGGGGGATTTAGTCTTTGAAGGCAATTATCAATATGTAAGCAAATCTGTCACACATTTGACCGCTTAAAGCTTCATGCAGTTCACCCTCAGGTCCCTCCACCAGGGCAGGGACTCTCAAAAATGTGATCAAATCACTCAAATGTTTGCTAAACATACAGATTCCCAGGTCTTGCCTCTGAAAGATGGATTTGGTGGGGCTCAGAAATCTGAATTTTTGATAAGTGATCTAGGTAAGATTTGTGGTATAGGTACTCAGACCACACTTAGGAAAGGGCTTCCCAGATGAGTGTAGCAGGCTTCACGCCTCCCCTCACAGCACGCACGAGCCCAGGTCCTCATCCTCACCCTTGGCAGGCTGTCTCCCTGGAAACCAGCCTTCTGACATGGCAGAGTGGGTAACAACTGGAAATCTCTCCCGGAAAGACCTTTTATTTTCGTGGAGGACAAAGGACTCACTGGTTTAGGAAAACACCTTCATGTGAAAGGCCGTTGTGACCATTTCGGCAGGTGTGGGGGCTCCATGGGGGGCTAAGCAGGTTGTCGGGGAGCTCCGCTCCGGAGTCGAGGCGGGCCAGGGCACAGAAGCCGCTCCAGGCAGTCTGACTGGACCCCGGGAACCCTGAGGGAGCCCGGTGCCCGGCCCTGGGCATTGCTGCCTGTCTGTCTGGGGTCTCAGGCTTCCCTTCCTTAAGTCCCACCATCTCTCTGGAGAAGTCACTTCTGCCTCACAGGGAAGGTGCGTCCCTCCTCCCGGTCTGCCCACCAGCTGTGACTCAGGCCCGACTCCGGGCAGCAGTAGCTGTGGATTTCCTCTGTAGCTGCCCTTTTCCTGGCTCCCCTGGGTCTTAGTTGCAGCACTCAGCATCTCCAACCTTCCGACCTTCCTTGTGGCTTGCAGGATGCTTAGCCATGGTACGTGGGGTCAGTTTCCCGACCAGGGATCGATCCCAGCCCCTGCACTGGGAGTGTAGCATCTCAGTCCCTGGACACCAGGGAAGTTCCTGCAGTTTCTGTGTGTTTTTATTGGAGGATAACTGCTTTCCAGTTCTGCGTTGGTTTCTGCCCTATACCAGCATGAGTCGCCGCAGGCATCCGAAGTCCCCTCCCTCCGGAACCCCCATCCCCCACCCCTCCGCCCCCAGGGGGTCATGGAGCAGAACACCACTGATGCCTCGAAAGCCCAGGAAAGGGGAAAAGAGACGGCATCCTCTGCTCTGTGCTCGGCTTTCCCCCGGCATTTGACGTAGGACAAGAAAACTACTGAAGATTACTCTCCCTGCACTTAAGACACCTAAACTCATGATTAGTTAATTCAGATTGTACAGATGTGATTTACTGCTTTTGCTCATCAAAGGCTGTTAAGATGTGCAGGGGTTTCAATCTGGTGTGCAGAAGCACCCACTAATTCCCACACTGAGCTGAGTATTCAAAACCCATATTGCAGTTTGAACCTCCTAACAGCCCTGTCCTGAGTAGGAGATGTTATTGTGCTCATTTGAGAGATGAAGAAAGAGAAGTTTGAACGGATGTGAGGGACTTGAAGTCACACACCTGGAAAAGAGCTGGAATTTGTCCTTGTGACTTCAATGCCCAATTCTTACCACTCTACCATGCTGCCCCCTCCCTTAAGCATGTTAAAATTTGTTTAATTACGAGGGATTAACTCGCAAGTCCCCAGTCCTGAACTGATGGAGTGGGCCCTCTATAAAAGCCTTTTTTAAGCACCGGAAACCTACACTGCGTGGATACGTCAGAGACAATATTTCTCCAGAATTGTGAGCATAATTTAATCAAAACCACACTGTACCCGAAGAGCAAACAGATATTCATAAAGTGTTTTAACACTAGAGAAGGGTACACTGCAACATAAAACCCATCCAAGCAAAATGCTTAAAACCGCATTTGCAAACATCATTCTGTATTCAACCAGAAACAGGATGAGTTTTCATTCCAGGGCATTAGTTCAGTCTGTTCTAGATTTGAGCTGATGGAAAAGCGTTCCCTCCTGACAGCCACTCGGCGGCCGCCTTCACTCTCAGAAAACTGGCGCTCCCAGGAGGCGGTACTGCTGCGCACAGACCCCCAGGCCCGGCCTCTGCTGAACACATGGCAGGGCTGGGGAAACCCGGGACAGAAATCCGCTTCCTTGCAAAACATTCCCTGAAGGGACCCCATGCTTAAGGCAAAACAGATGCTCCCGAGAAACAGCCCCAGGCCCAGGGAAGCTCCCTGCACCCTCCCTTGCCCAGGTCTGCGCTCTTTCCAGCCCCCTTCTGCGTCCGCGCGGCCGCCCGTGACAGACCTGCTCGAGGTACAACCTCGGGAGGACGGGCCGCCTCGGCATTGGCACCGACCTGGTCGTGGGACCCTAGCCGCGAGGAGCACAAACAGCTGCCCCGGCCGAGCACCAGCCGTGCCAGACCCCGGGCCGGGCGCTTCCTGTGGGCGGGAGGGGAGGAAATGGAGGCGCGGGGCGCTACCGCCAGGATCCCGCATCCAGCGAACAGTGCGCCTAGCGGGCAGTGCAGCTCTGCCGGACCCAGAAACCCGAGCTCGAAACCCCCAAACTGCACAGCCTCTCAAGGTATGGCGCCTCTATTAAGGCTCCTCTGAAAATGGGCAAGTTGGACCAGTTTGAGACTCCAGAGAGCCAAAAAAAAAGAGAAGTCCACGAGGCATTTCGTTTGCGTCCGAGACTTACTGTCATTGTTCACTGGAATTTTAAAGAATTCTGAATTCGAATGCCCTGAGCCGAGACGTGCCCACTTCTGGACCCCCATGCCCTCCTGCCCGCTCTCCCCTCTGCCTGCTGCCCTCGTCCTCGGGTTGGTTTTCAGCTCCTGCTGGCTCTGTAATATGTCTTCAGCATGACCTTGCTTTATCTCTGTATGGGGACGGTTACCCAGCCACGAGAGAAGGGTGGTGAAAAGTAGAAAGTGGTAAGGTCAGAGCGGGAGGTGCTGAAACTGACGGCTGTGTGATAAGATCGAAGTTTGGGCTTCCATGAGGCAGGACAGGTATTATCCATCTACAGTGCCAACTGTGGCCTGGTATTCGTGGACTACCGTGTGGAGAAGGATTCGGAGGCTGCACCTTGACTCAGCAGAGGGCCAAGGTTGATTCCCAGGCTCTTATCAGCCACAGAATGCTTTCTCTGGACAAAAGCGTTTAAAGACTTTATTAATAAAACAGATAAAAGTGAAGTTGCTCAGGCTGAAGCAGAGATGTGCCCCTGCAGTGCCACCCTACTGGCTTCCTTGAATTTCTACAATTACTGACATACTGTGTTCATGGAAAGCCTCTTGTTCCTTAGAGGATAATGTAGAAATCACTGGCAAATTACTGACTCCCCAGCATTCCTTTACCCTCTGACATACTCTGATCCCCTGAGACATCAAGAGACTAGGGAGATGCCCAGCAGCATCACAAAGGATGAAAAGGCTTCTGCTTAAAGCCATTTATTTCATCAGCTTTCGCGTGGTGGCGAGATGACAATAGCAGAGATGGATCCCATTTCTGTTGTTCCAGAGATGATTATCTGGCAAGCCAGATCCCCTCCATCTTGCCTCTGTGTCCAAGGCTGCTGTCATTTCCCACGTGGGTGATTGCAGCTGCCTTCTAGCTGACGCTCTGCTTCACTCTCAGCCTCCATAATCTGTTCCCCATGAACACAGAGACTGAACTTCTGAAATGTTACACCAACTCACTTCTCCACTCAAGACCCCATGACAGCTTTATGTTTCACTCGGAATAAGCTTTCAAGTCTGATCACAGCTCCTGTATGAACTCCATGGTGACATCCTCACCCATTTTCCTGTTACTCTGCTCTAAAGCAACGGTTCACAAAGTTTAGATCCTGACACCCATTTTAGAGTTTGGAGGCCAAGCTTGCTTTTATCCTAATACCGTGATGTTGTTCTCATGTCTATGTTCTCAGAGAACAAATATTTTGTTGATAACAGGTTCTAAAACCCACATTGCAAGTTCCCTTTAAAAGACTATCACTTGTTGGTTTTGATGCAGTATCAAAGAAGCATAACCACAAACATCTAAAAAGGCTATTAAAATTCTCTTATATTTTCCAACCGTGTATCTGTATGAAGCCAGATTTTCTTCATATACTAAAACCAGAACAACGCAATACAACTGGACACCGAAGCAGCAATGAGACTCCAGCTGTCCTCCAGCAAGCCAGACACTGAAGAGATTTGCAAAAAAAATGCAAAACAACACTACCCTTCTCATTAAAATGCTCTTATTTTGGAAAATATAGCTATTTTAAATAAGATGTTTATATTAATGTGACATGTTTATTGTCATACTTTTAAATGAATCAATACATATTTTTAAATGTCCTCATTTTTAACTTCAAATATGACAAATATAGCTAGAATCCATACAACCAAAGCTCTTGGGAATCCTCAATAGTTTTTAGGAGTGCAACACGGTCCTGAGACCAAAATGTTTGAGAATCACTGCTCTGAACTTATTGTCCTATTCCTCCCCATGCTCAAAAGAGACCTATTCTAAGGAACGGGCCCCCAGAGAAGTGCGGGGTCTGGAGACTCAGGAGAGAAGAAGGTGGACGTTCCAGTCTGAGTCTGAAAGGCAAAAGGAAACGGAGGTCCCAGCTAGAAGACGGCCAGGCTGAGAGAGAGCTCTTTCTTGCTCAGCCGTTCGTTCTGTGCAGTGACCTGGATGACGCGCACCCACTTAGGGAGGGCAGTCTGCTTCACTCTGTCTTTCGACCCAAAGGTTAAGCTCATCCAAACTCCCTCACAGACGCCTGTGTTTAACTGAACATCTGGGAGCCTGTGGCCCAATCAAGTTGACATAAAATTAACCTTGACTCCTTCCTTTCTTCAGGTCACTGCTCCAGTGTTATGTGGTCGGAGGGTATTCCCCTGCGCCACCCTACGTAAACCAATACCAGCATGCACATCCCCTCTACGCTTGACCATCTTATTTTCTTAGCGTGTTAGCACCATTTATAAAGCCTATGTCTGCTCTTTTGTTTCTGCTTCCCTGTCTAAATGTAAACTCCTTAGACTAGCCAACAGTTTACTCCCCTGTTGCTCAGAACTGGCACCCGGTAGATCTCCAGGAATATTTGTTAACTCAATGAATAACTACATCATGCTACTTATTCAGATTAAGACCATAATTAGGATTTGAGAAAGCAAAGTTATTAGGGAGAAAGTATTGGACTGCTCTGAAGTGAACTGTGGTGTGCACATGTCAAGCATAGTTCTTAGAGCAAGGCAGACGATTATTTCTTTCACCTAAAATGTTGAAACTAGACCTAGAGTCCAGGGGAGGCTGGCTGCTCTACTTTCCAAGGTCCTCAGGGGCTCTACAGTGTGGCCCTTGCTTCTTGATCCAAAACGGCGCGTTGAGAACCAGCTACGTGTCTTCACTCCAAAAGAAAGGCAGAAGAAAACTAGTAAGAAAAGTGAGAGATGACATAAGCAGATGGAGAGAGAGTCCATGTCCCTGGGTAGGAAGAATCAACACTGTGAAAATGACTGTACTACCAAATGCAATCTACAGATTTAATGCAATCCCTACCAAATTACCAATGGCGTTTTTCAGAACAAAAATTTTCACAATTCGTATGGAAACACAAGAGACCCCAAATAGCCAAAGCAGTCTTGAGAAAGAAGAATGGAGCTGGAGGAATCAAGCTTCCCGACTTCAGCTTATGCTACAAAGCTGCAGTCATCAAGACAGTATGGTACTGGCACAAAAACAGAAATACAGACCAATGGAACAACATAGAAAGCCCAGAAATAAACCCATGCACCTATGGGTGCCTTATTTGTGACAAAGGAGGCAAGAATATACAACGGGGCAAAGACAGCCTCTTCAATAAATGGTGCTGGGGAAACTGGACAGCTGCATGTAAAAGAATGAAATCAGAACACTTCCTAACACCATACACAAAGATAAACTCACAATGGATTAAAAACCTAAATGCAAGACCAGAAACTCTAAAACTCTTAGAGGAAAACATAAGCAGAACACTCAATGACATAAATCAAAGTAAGATCCTCTAGACCCACCTCCTAGAGTAACAGAAATAAAAGTAAACAAGTGGGACCTGATTAAACTTAAAAGCTTTTGCACAGCAAAGCAAACTATAAGCGAGGAGAAAAGACAACCCTCAGAAGGGGAGAAAATAACAGCAAATGAAACAACTAACAAAGGATTAATTTCCAAAATATACAAGCAGCTCATACAACTCAATACCAGAAAAACAAACAACCCAATCAAACAGTGGGAAAAAGACAAGAACAGACATTTCTCCAAAGAAGACATAAAGATGGCTGACAAACACATGGAGAGGTGCTCCACACTGCTCATTATTAGAGAAATGCAGATCAAAACCACAATGAGGTATCGCCTCACACCAGTCAGAAAGGTCCTCATCAAAACGTCTACAAACAATAAATGCTGGAAAAGGTGTGAAGAAGAGGAATAAAAATGCTAGGAATAAAACCACCATATGACCCAGCAATCCCACTCCTAGGCATACACCCCAAGGAAACCAAAACTGAAAGAGACACATGTATCCCATTGTTCACTGCAGCACTATTTACAGTAGCTAGAACGTGGAAGCAGCCTAGATGTCCATCGACAGATGAATGGATAAAGAAGCTGTACAGATATACAATGGAATAGTGCTCAGGCATAAAAAGGAACGCATCTGAGTCTGTTCTAATGAGGTGGACAAACCTAGAACCTATTATACAGAGTGAAGTGAGTCAGAAAGATAAATATCATATTCTAACACATATATACAGAATCTTGGAATATAGTACTGAAGAATTTATTTACAGGGCAACAGTGGAGAAACATAGAGAATAGACTTATGGACATGGGAGAGGGGAGGAGAGGGTGAGATGTATGGAGAGAGTAACATGGAAACTTCCATTGCCATATGTAAATAGATAGCCAGCAAGAAATTGCCGTGTGGCTCAGGAAACTCAAACAGGGGCTCTATCACCTAGAGGGGTGGGATGGGGAGGGGAAGGGAGGGAAGTTCAAGAAGGAGGGGATGTATGTGTACCTATGCCTATTCATGTTGAGGTTTGACAGAAAACAGCAAAATTCGGTAAAGCAATTATCCTTCAATAAAAAAAAATAATTTAAAAAAAAGTGAGGCAGAGGGTACATAACAGATTCTTAAATTCTTTTCCAGAAGCTGTCATATAAGAATTCTACATACGTTCATTTTCAGCTTTAGTCAGATGGCCATACCTGGTTGCAAGCGAGTCTGAGAAATATGCCTTCAATCTGGGTAGACAGATACACAGCTAAAACTCTAGAGCAAAGAAAGAGGGAAGTGGGGCTCCCCCTGGTGGTCCAGGGGCTGAGACTTTGTGCTCCCAATACCGGGTCTTGGGTTCAACCCCTGCTCAGGGAACTAGACCCCACATGCCTCAACTAAGGCCCAGCACAGCTAAATAAACAAATAAATAGAAATATTTTAAAATAGGTAGAAGGGGAAGAATAGACACTTGGGGCCGTTAGTCTCTGCACGGGTAGCTGTTGCTTTTCTTGTTGCTCAGCGGCTCAGTGGTGTCCAACCCTCTGGGACCCCATGGACTGCAGCCTGCCAGGCTCCTCTGTCCATGGGGTTTCCAGGCAAGAACACTGGAAGGGGCTGCCATTCCCTTCTCCAAGCTATTGCTTTAGTCTGCCCTCTTCTGGAAAAGGAGCTCCTCCTTCACCATTAGGAAACGTCCTCACCCCACAGCGTTCCTTGCAGCCTTGGCAAACTGGTCTAGATGGTGCTTCCTTCACCAGATGTGGAAACGTGCCTCAGGCGGGCAGAGTCCGCACACCCTGCCCCTTCGGCCCCTGGACTGAGCAGAGGTGAGCACACGGCCAGGCAGGCCTGGACACACACTGCCAGACAGGGCGTCCTCCGAGAATCACAGATGCGTGGCAGAAGGGGACAGCTTTTTGTGCTGGGGTTGCTGAGCTGGGACTGGTGAATCCAAGGCTACTAACATCCCCTTGACCTTGGCCACTAGGTCCCGTCTGCAGCAGGGAGAGACGAGGCTGACCCGAGGCAAACAGCCCCATGGGGTAGATGAGTGAGCGATCGTTGCCAAGTCGTGTCCAGCTCGCTGTGACCCCGGGGACTGCAGACCTCTAGGCTCCCCTGTCCATGGGATTCCTGGGGCAGGAACACTGGAGAGGGCTGCCTTTCCCTTCTCCCCCACCCAGGGGCCAGCCCCGCATCTCCCGTGTCTCCTGCATCCCAGGCAGACTCCCCCCCCGCCCCCCCGTGTGAACCAGCAGGGGAGCCCGGATGAGAGATGATTTCAGTTCTTTGGTCCACCGGGGCCTGACGCCTGACGTCTCAGGTTCCTCTTTTGCTGAAGCTGGTTCTGGTTGACCCTCTGTCCCTTGCATTTCAAAGGCCCAGAGACTGTCTCCTTGAGCGAAGTAAGCTGCAGAAAGACAGACGCATGATATGCTTTCATGTGGAATTAAAAAAAAATGTTACAAGCGAACCTATTTACAAAACACAGGCAACAGTCACAGGCGAAGAAAACAAGCGCGTGGTCACCAAGCGGGGAAAGGGTAGGAGGGTGAATTGGGAGCGGGGATTTTGTAAATGGCCTCTTCCATTTAGCATAATGTTTTCAGGGTTCACAATCCTTCTCATTTCTGGAAGCTTACTAGTAATATCTCTTTATTTCTGATTTTAGTTATTTGAGTTTCCTCCCCCTTGGTCAATCTAAATAAAGACTTGTTAACTTTATTGACCTTTTCAAAGAGCCAATTTCTAATTTTCTTGGTTTTCTCTATTTTTTCCCCTTATTTTCCACTTTATTTGTGCTCTAGCACTTTCCTTCTTTATGCTTGATTTGGGTTTAGAAGGTGAGATATTAACATGAGCCCTTTCTTCTTTTCTACGCAGGCATTTACAGATGGAAATTATCCCGTAAGCAATAGTTAGCTGTATCCTGTAAGTTTTGGTATGTGAGCCTCCATTTTCATTTATCTCACAGTATTTTCTAATTTCCATTATTTATGAGTCTTTAATTTCCACTTATTTGCGGAAACTTCCTTGTGTTTACTGATTTCCAATTTTACTCCACTGCATCAGAAAACTGTATGAACTCCGCCCCTATAAATTTATTGTGGCTGTTTGATGGTTGAACATATGGTCTCTCCTGAAGAATGTTCCGTGTGCTCTTGAGGAGAATACGCATTTCACTTTTCAGCGGGGGCTCCAGGGATGGCCGCTAGATCTGGACGGTTTACGGCGTTGTTCAAGTCTTGTCTGCACTCCTTGCTCTTTTGCCTGAGGCCACGTGCACTACTGAAAGTGGCTGTGTACATCTCCAGCGTTACCACTGAACTGTCCGTTTCTCCTTCACTTCTCCATTGTGCTTCACGTAGCTCAGGGCTTTGCTGTTTGGTACATATGCACTTATAACCATTATATCTTCCTGATGGATCGAGCCCTTTATCATTATAAAATGTCTCTATCTCTAGTAACAGAAACTTTTGCTTTAAAATCTTTTTTGCCTAATATTTGTACAGCCACTCAGCTTTTTAAATTGACTCCAGCTTCCTGTTTTGCATGGTATTTTTTAAAAGATTTTTTGATATGGGACATTTGTAAAGTCTTTATTGAATTTATTACAATACTGTTTCATTTTCACGTTTTGGTTCTATGGCCCTGAGGCACATGGGATCTTGACTCCCTGACCAGGAACTGAACCCACGCTTCCTGCATTGAAACACAAAGTCTTAACCACTGAACTGACAGGGAAGTTCCTACCTAGTATTTTTATCCATCCTTTTACTTTCAACCTGTTCTAACTTTGAATTTAAACTGTGTCTCCTCTGGGCAGTATACAGTCAATCTTGTTTTTTTTATTTTTAATGAAGTTTGACACCTCTGCCTTTTGACTGGATTGTTTAATTCATTCACATTTGTTACTAATACAGTTTTTGTTACAGTTTTTGTTCTGATATAGTTAGATGGACATCTGTCATTTTAATTTTTGTTTTCTCATCTTTTTTTTACTTCTTTATTCCAAAATCTCTGCAGATGGTGACTGCAACCATGAAATTAAAAGACGCTTACTCATTGGAAGAAAAGTTATGACCAACTTAACAGCATATTCAAAAGCAGAGACATTACTTTGCCGACTAAGGTCTGTCTAGTCAAGGCTGTGGTTTTTCCTGTGGTCATGTATGGATGTGAGAGTTGGACTGTGAAGAAGGCTGAGTGCCGAAGAATTGATGCATTTGAACTGTGGTGTTGGAGAAGACTCTTGAGAGTCCCTTGGACTGCAAGGAGATCCAACCAGTCCATTCTGAAGGAGATCAACCCTGGGATTTCTTTGGAAGGAATGACGCTAAAGCTGAAATTCCAGTACTTTGGCCACGTCTTGCAAAGAGTTGACTCATTGGAAAAGACTCTGAATCTGGGAGGGATTGGGGGCAGGAGAAGGGGACGACAGAGGATGAGATGGCTGGATGGTGTCACTGACTCGATGGACATGAGTCTGAGTGAACTCCGGGAGTTGGTGATGGACAGGGAGGCCTGGCATGCTTCGATTCATGGGGTCACAAAGAGTCGTGCACGACCAAGCGACTGAACTGAACTGATTCCTTCTTTAAGGTTTCTTTTTGCATTAAGTGTAACATTTTATTTCCTTTGCTTGTTTTCACTATATTTTTATGAGTTATTTTCTTAGTGGTTTCTCTGAAGAAGATCGCTCAGTCGTGTCCGACTCTTTGCGACCCCATGGACTGTAGCCTACCAGGCTCCTCTGTCCATGAGATTTTCCAGGCAATAGTACTGGAGTCGGAGAAGGCAATGGCACCCCACTCTGGTACTCTTGCCTGGAAAATCCCATGGATGGAGAAGCCTGGTGGGCTGCAGTTCATGGGGTCGCTGAGAGTTGGAAACGACTTCACTTTCACTTTCACTTTCATGCATTGGAGAAGGAAATGGCAACCCACTCCAGTGTTCTTGCCTGGAGAATCCCAAGGACGGGGGAGCCTGGAGGGCTGCCGTCTGTGGGGTCGCACAGAGTCTGACACGACTGAAGTGACTTAGCAGCAGCAGCAGTACTGGAGTGGATTGCCATTTCCTTCTCCAGGGACCTTCCCAACCCAGGGATTGAACCTGGTCTCCCACATTGTAGACAGATGCTTAACCTTCTGAGCCACCAGGGAAGTTAGGGTTTATCATATATATCTTATCAAAACCTAGGATATTAACTTAATTCCAGTGAGATATAGAAACATTATTCTTAACATATCTATTTCTTATTCCCTTGTGGGGGCTTTTATTGTTGTACATATTACATCTATATATTACTACATAACCAACAATATAGTGGCATATACGTATGTGCCATAATATAATTTTATGTCTATTAAAGAAACTGAGAAGTGAAAGCAAACATCTACGCACAGACCTTGATATAGTCACATTCTTATTCACCACTTCCGGTTCTCTTTGTTCCTGTGGATTCAAATTGTGCTCTAGTGTCTTTTTCTTATTTCATTCCAGCTTTATTCCCACCTACTTTGATTACACTGTTATGTGAGATGGATTGCATTTCTATATGTTTTAGGCCCAACAATTGCTTTTTAAAATCAATTAAGAGTAGAAAGGAGGGGAAATATGCATTTGCGTTTTCTTTTGTAATTACATAGGCACTTTTACCAGTGTTCTTTGTTTTTCCATGAAGGGAGTTCATATTACCAGCTGCAGTCACTTGCTTTCAGCCTTAAGAACTCCCTTTACTGTTTCTAGTAAGGTGAGTCTGCTAGCAACACATTCCCTCAGCTTTTATTGAAAACTGTCTTTATTTGCATTCATTGGTGAAAGCTTTGCTGAACATAAGATTACTCTGATAGATTTTCTCCTCAACACTCCGACTATGTCATACACCTGTCTCCTCGCCTCCGCTGTTTCCGAGAAGTCAGGTACTGGTCTTGGTGGGATTCCTTTACACATGATGAGTCCTTCCTCTCCTGCTGCTTTCAGATTCTCCCCTTTGCCTTTGTTTCAACATCTTTCCTGCGATGTGTCTCTCTGTGGGCCTCTGTGTGTTTTCTGCTTGCAGTTCATTGGGCTCCTGAGATGCAGACTGACTTTCATCACACTTGGGGTGTTGTTTCCAGCCATTATTTGCTTTGAATTTTTTTGTTCCTTCCCTGCTCTTCTTCTGGGACGCCCATTATATGTGCATTTACGCATAATGGTGCATACTTCTCTGACACTCTGTCCATTTTTCTTCATTCATTTTGTTTTCTGTCCTTTGGGTTGCAAAGTCTCTATAAATCTAACTTCCACTTCACTGATTCTTTCAAATGTGTTGGTCCCTCTAGTGAACTTTTCATTTCAGTAACACTTTTCAATTCCAGAGCTTCCATTTGCTTATTTTTTATAACTTCTGCATCTTTATTGATATTGTTTGATGAGATATTATCATCATCAGTTCAGTTCAGTTCAGTCGCTCAGTCGTGTCCGACTCTTTGCGACCCCATGAACTGCAGCATGCCAGGCCTCCCTGTCCATCACCAACTCCCGGAGTTCACTCAGACTCACGTCCCTCGAGTCAGTGATGCCATCCAGCCATCTCATCATCGATCGCCCCCTTCTCCTCCTGCCCGCAATCCCTCCCAGCATTAGAGTCTTTTCCAATAAGTCAACTCTTGGCATAAGGTGGCCAAAGTATTAGAGTTTCAGCTTCAGCATCATTCCTTCCAGAGAAATCCCAGGGCTGATCCCCTTGCAGTCCAAGGGAATCTCAAGAGTCTCCTCCAACACCACAGTTCAAAAGCATCAATTCTTCGGCGCTCAGCCTTCTTTACAGTCCAACTCTCACATTCATACATGACCACAGGAAAAACCATAGCCTTGACTAGACAGACAGACCTCAGCTTCCTCTATTTCCTTAAGTATAGTTTCTTCAGTTCTCTGAACATATTTATAATGGCTCACAGAAGACTTTATTAAATTTGGTGNCGACTAAGGTCCGTCTAGTCAAGGCTATGGTTTTTCCTGTGGTCATGTATGGATGTGAGAGTTGGACTGTGAAGAAGGCTGAGCGCTGAAGAATTGATGCTTTTGAACTGTGGTGTTGGAGAAGACTCTTGAGAGTCCCTTGGACTGCAATGAGATCCAACCAGTCCATTCTGAAGGAGATCAGCCCTGGGATTTCTTTGGAAGGAGTAATGCTAAAGCTGAAACTCCAGTACTTTGGCCACCTCATGCAAAGAGTTGACTTATTGGAAAAGACTCTGATGCTGGGAGGGATTGGGGGCAGGAGGAGAAGGGGACGACCGAGGATGAGATGGCTGGATGGCATCAAGGACTCGATGGACGTGAGTCTGAGTGAACTCCAGGAGTTGGTGATGGACAGGGAGGCCTGGCGTGCTGCGATTCATGGAGTCGCAGAGTCGGACATGACTGAGCGACTGAACTGAACTGAAGGCAATAGGCCAAATTTATAAATAATCATCACTAGGATATTAAGTTGGAGAAGGCAATGGCAACCCACTCCAGTACTCTTTCCTGGAAAATCCCATGGATGGAGGAGCCTGGTAGGCTGTAGTCCATGGGGTCGTGAGGAGTCGGACACGACTGAGCGACTTCACTTTCATGCATTGGAGAAGGAAATGGCAACCCACTCCAGTGTTCTTGCCTGGAGAATCCCAGGGACGGGGGAGCCTGGTGGGCCGCCGTCTATGGGGTCGCACAGAGTCGGACATGACTGAAGCGACATAGCAGCAGCCGCAGCAGCAGCAGCAGGATATTAAGAGCTAATCATAAATAGTATAAATAAAAAAAGTAAATTAACAATATTTACATTACAAAAATCAAGAAAGAGTCACAACTGAAAATCCTGATCAGTTCAAGATACTGTTACTATTAATAATATATTGATATGTTAGTCACTCAGTTGTGTCCTACTCTTTGCAACCCATGGACTAGCCCACCAGGCTCTTCTATCCTTGAATCTCCAGGCGATAATGCTGAAGTAGGTTGAAATGCCCTTCTCCAGGGGATCTTTCTGACCCAGGGACTGAACCTGGGTCTATTGCTTTGCAAGCAGATTCTTTACCATCTCAACTAACATACATTGATAACAAACCATAATTTTTGAAAATTGTAAGAATTATAATAATTTCCATGTTTGTATGTACAGTAGGTATTTTATAATATTGTCAAAGCACTGTGTAGCAGCTAGGCCTCTTTATAGAAAACTGAATTAGAATTCTCAGTAAACTCTAATGCACTCTTGTATTATTCCTTAATTAGTAACTTAGTATATTACTAGTAATAATCTGGATCATATCTGAAAATGAAAGTCTATGTAATTACACATACTTTGCTTGTAAAAATCAAAGGGAAGACTTCCATTTGTTTTAATCAGTTAATGTCTCATTTTGCTTAAGAGAGTACTAAGGACTGTCTCTTGATAGTCACTTAGCATGTCTACATATCTTTGTCCATAGAAATGACAGAAGAGGGTTTACAAATGACTTTCAAGATGAATCCATAGTAATAACAGTACTAATAGCCTCTATTTATTGTGTGCCACTACTGTCCATGATGTTCTGTACATATTTTTTCTGACCCTTACAACTGCCCAACTTGGTTAGATCTCATCAGCCCATCATAAAATGGAAACACTGGGGTTTGTGGACCTCAAATAACTTTCCATAGATCACAAAAACAATGTGATCCGACCTTATGTTTATGCTTTTCTTATGAAAGCACACATATTAAATCTTTGGTACTTCACCAATCAGTCTTGTACCCATGTCCAAAGAAGAAAGGAACATATTGGCAACATATGAATCTGTATCACTTTATTTTCTGAGAGCTAAATTCTGAATTATGGTAATTTCTAGAGTTTTGCTAAAGAATGTATACTTTATGGAAGTCACTGTAATGCTCTGCACTCAATCTGCCAGCAAATTTGGAAAACTCAGCAGTGGCCACAGGACTGGAAAAGGGCAGTTTTCATTCCAATTCCAAAGAAAGGCAATGCAAAAGAATGCTCAAACTACCACACAATTGCACTCATCTCACATGCTAGTAAAGTAATGCTCAAAATTCTCCAAGCCAGGCTTCAGCAATATGTGAACTTCCTGATGTTCAAGCTGGTTTTCGAAAAGGTAGAGGAACTAGAGATCAAATTGCAAACATCTGCTGGATCATTGAAAAAGCAAGAGAGTTCCAGAAAATCATCTATTTCTGCTTTATTGACTATGCCAAAGCCTCTGACTGTGTGGATCACAAGAAACTGTGGAAAATTCTTCAAGAGATGGGAATCCCAGACCACCTGACTTGCCTCTTGAGAAATCTGTATGCAGGTCAGGAAGCAACTGTTAGAACTGGACATGGAACAACAAACAGACTGGTTCCAAATAGGAAAAGGAGTACATCAAGGTTGTATATTGTCACCCTGCTTATTTAACTTCTATGCAGTGTACATCATGAGAAACGCTGGACTGGAAGAAACACAAGCTGGAATCAAGATTGCTGGGAAAAATCTCAATAACCTCAGATATGCAGATGACACCACCCTTATGGCAGAAAGTGAAGAGGAACTCAAAAGCCTCTTGATGAAAGTGAAAGAGGAGAGTGAAAAAGTTGGCTTAAAGCTCAACATTCAGGAAACGAAGATCATGGCATCTGGTCCCATCACTTCATGGGAAATAGATGGGGAAACAGTGGAAACAGTGTCAGACTTTATTTTTCTGGGCTCCAAAATCACTGCAGACGGTGACTGCAGCCATGAAATTAAAAGACGCTTACTCCTTGGAAGAAAAGTGATGACCAACCTAGATAGCATATTCAAAAGCAGAGACATTACTTTGCCGACTAAGGTCCGTCTAGTCAAGGCTATGGTTTTTCCTGTGGTCATGTATGGATGTGAGAGTTGGACTGTGAAGAAGATGTTTTTTTGGGCTCCAAAATCACTGCAGATGGTGACTGCAGCCATGAAATTAAAAGGCGCTTACTCCTTGGAAGAAAAGTTATGACCAACCTAGATAGTATATTCAAAAGCAGAGACATTACTTTGCCGACTAAGGTCCGTCTAGTCAAGGCTATGGTTTTTCCTGTGGTTACGTATGGATGTGAGGGTTGGACTGTGAAGAAAGCTGAGTGCCGACGAATTGATACTTTTGAACTGTGGCATTGGAGAAGACTCTTGAGAGTCCGTTGGACTGCAAGGAGATCAACCCTGGGTGTTCTTTGGAAGGAATGCTGCTGAAACTGCAGTACTTTGGCCACCTCATGCGAAGAGTTGACTCATTCGAAAAGACTCTGATGCTGGGAGGGATTGGGGGCAGGAAGAGAAGGGGACAACCGAGGATAAGATGGCTGGATGGCACCACGGACTCGATGGATGTGAGTCTGTGTGAACTCTGGGAGATGGTGATGGACAGGGAGGCCTGGCGTGCTGCGATTCATGGGGTCGCAGAGAGTCGGACACGACTGAGCGACTGAACTGAACTGAACTGATTGTTTAAAATTATGTAATCATTTCAGTAAATGAAGAAAAATCACTGGAGAAAATCCATCATTCATTCCTGATAAGAATTTTATGAAAATGAGGAATAAAGGAAAATATCTTCACCATGAATGACTTCTAGGAGAGACCTACGATAACATTGTCCTTAATGGCAAATATCTGAATGCTTTGCTCGTTTATATAAGAACTAAGACAGATGTGTGTACATTTACCACTTAAACATTGTACTCCATGTTCTTTCTTCCAGGACAGTACAGCAAAATATAAAGCAAGAAAAAGTTAAACAAACAAACAGAAAAAGGCCTTTCTTTTTTTGTCTCACTTATTTTTTCTCTTTTGGATTATTTAATGGGATCATTTTAAGGGTAAAATTGAATACATTGTCTCCAAACCTGAATTTAAGAAAATATTCTGTTAATTTGTATTGAAGATTCTTTGTCATTGGTTTTTCGCTCTTTTAGTAGAACTCTTTTTGGAATGTAAGTGACTTCTTTATTCTCTTTAGCCATTTCTTCTTTATTCTCTTTAGCTGTCACCACCTCATGTTTAATCTGTATAAGCCCAGCTGTTATTTTTCACTCATCTCCTGTGTCCAGTGTATTACAAGAAAAACATTCTTGTTAAGAGCTTCTCCACAGATTATTTTGAAATGAATATTTAGTGTCTTCATTTTGAGAAATCGATTAAACTACCGTTGATGTTATCTGTCTGAACTCAGTCTTTAAATCTAGAACTGATAGAACATGTAGGGATACAGTTGTTGCTGACACATTGGATGTGGGGTATGAGAGGAAGAGAGAAGTCAGTTTGGCCTGAATGATTGGAGGGCTGGACTTGGGGATACCTATAGGTGAACAAGTTTGAATAGAATGAGAGCTCCATTTGGACATGTTGAGGTTTCTATGACACCAAATAGGGATGTCAAATTGGCAGTTTATCTAAGTCTTGAGGACATTCATGAGTTTGTTGGTTGATTTTTTGTTGTTGTTTTTTAATATCTTTTCCTCCCCTCCCTCCCTCCCTTCTTTCCAATAGAGAAGAAAAAACATGTAAGGGTCAAACCCTGTTACTAGTTTCTTACATCTTTAGATGATTTAGTTAATTGATTTTTAAAAAACTCTTTATAAAAACATTTCCAAGTACATAAGACTTTGGGGAATATATTTTGATGCTTTCTGATATTATCAAGTTTTGGTCAGAGGTGGTATCCTGTATGATATTGATCCTCAGGTAGAGTTATTTCATGTAGACATCTGAACAGTGTTTCTAAACATCCTCTGTGTGCTTAAAAAAGATTCTCAGGTTAGTACTGAGTGCAGTGCTCCCCCATATTCCCATTAGATCCAGCTTATTAATTATGTGTGTAGAAAAGATTAAATTTAATTTAAAAGTAAAAATGTACTAAGTGGTGATTATAGGTGAAATGCCAGCTGGCTTAATATTATGGGAGAAGCTTGTGGTACCTTTTCCATTGAGAACATTAGACACAGAGGAGTTATTTATAAACACTTGGGACAGAATGACCATGATGTATTCTGGAGTATTTGTGCGATGACTCAGAGAACCTTTAGTATGATGAAAACACTGATGTCAGAGATGTATTTAAAGAGTTTGGATGAAATTGAGTCATCAAAATGAAGCAAAGTTATATTTGTAATTTTTTGTGATCTTAAAATGTTAAAAGTGGCAGTGGAAGAGGGCGAGGAATAGGAAAGTAGGAGAAGTGGCAGTAAGCTTTTGATATTTTTCTCTTTTAAAAACAGGAAGAGCAATCCCATGTGTAAGGTGATCTTTTTCCAAGGAGGATCTCCAAAGCTAGCTTGAACATGCAAACCTTTAAATGGATCAAGTCAGATGTCTTGTTGCTCTGGGTGCCCTGCAGTAAGTTACAAGTGAAAAAGTACTGGTGGTCCAAAAACTTAACATCTTTGAAATGAAAAATACTCTCAACCCCTTATGACACATCATCAAAGTTACTTTCAGCTCCCTGCCTACAACAGCATCCTTTAGCTTCCTGTGACTACATATATTTGTCATTTTCCCCAATATTTGTATGGGAATAGAGGAGAAAGGCTTCCCTGGTGGCTCAGATGGTAAAGCGTCTGTCTGCAATGCAGGAGACCCGGGTTTGCTCCCTGGGTTGGGAAGATCCCCTAGAGAAGGAAATGGCAGCCCACTCCAGTACTTTTGCCTGGAAAATCCCATGGATGGAGGAGCCTGGTAGGCTACAGTCCATGGAGTCGCAAAGAGTCGGACACGACTGAGCGACTTCACTTTCACTTTCGGAGAAGAAACAGTGAAGACCTTGAGCTGAGAAACTGTAAAAGTACCATTATCAACTGTACTTCTCCTTTGGGGATTCCAGCAAACCATGCACACAGAGGTGTGGAATGTGAAGTGGAGCTCATGGCGTTGACAGAGACACCAGTTACAAAGCTACCTAAAAAACCTTCATGGTCTGTTGTTTAATCCTTACAGAGTGTTTAAACCTAGAAACTTTTTCAAAACCAGTAATATCAGATATTAATTAGATATTTCTGTGTAATTGGAGACAGTAATGGATAATTTATCCGTATCTCTGAACCTTCAAACATAAGCAAACTAATCTACTTTGAAAAAGGTTTGTAGTAAGTTTGAAATCAGGAAGTATGCATCCTGCAACTTGTGTTCTTTTGGAAGATTATTTTGGCTGTTCTTTCTTGTATTTCTGTATGAACCCGTGTGTGCACACGCATGCACTCAGCTGTGTTCGACTCTTTGCCGACCCATGGACTGCAGACCACCATGCTCCTCCGTCCATGCAATTTTCTTAGGCAAGAACACTGGCACGAGTTGCCATTTCCTTCTGCGAGGGATCTTCTCGACCCAGAGATCAAACCTGCATCTCTTGCGTCTTCTGCATTGGCAGGCGAGTTCTTTACCAGCTGAGCCACAACTTGTCCATTTCTACAAAAAAGACAGCTGTGGTTTTGATAGGGATTGTGTTGAATCTGTCGATCAATTTGGGTAAAATTACCATCTTCACAGTGTTAAGTCTTCCAGTCTATGAACTTGGAATGTTTTTCCACCTTCTTTAATTTCTTTCAACGATGTTTTATAGTTTTCAGTGTATAGGTTTTGCATTTCTTTCATTAAATTTATTCCTGAGTATTTTATTCTTTTGCATGCTATTATTAGTGAAATTATTTTCTTGATTTCATTTTCAGATTGTTCACTGCTAGTATATAGAAATAGAACTGACTTTTTATATTGACCTTCCTTAGAGCTGATTTTTTAGCTCTAATAGTTGTTTTAGAGAGAGAGAGAGCTAAGAAACCATCACATCAGCTAAGTTCCATCATCACTTCATGGCAAATAGATGGGGAAACAGTGGAAACAGTGGCTGACTTTATTTTTGGGGCTCCAAAATCACTGCAGATGGTGATTGCAGCCATGAAATTAAAAGATGCTTACACCTTAAACGGAAGTTATGACCAACCTAGATAGCCTATTAAGAAACAGAGACATTACTTTATCGACAAAGGTCCTTCTAATCAAGGCTGTGGTTTTTCTAGTAGTCATGTATGGATGTGAGAGTAGGACTATAAAGAAAGCTGAGCACAGAAGAATTGATGCTTTGAACTGTGGTGTTGGAGAAGACTCTTGAGAGTCCCTTGGACTACAAAGAGATCCCACCAGTCCATCCTAAAGGAGATCAGTCCTGGGTGTTCATTGGAAGGCATGATGTTGAAGCTAAAACTCCAATACTTTGGCCACCTGATGTGAAGAGCCAACGCATTTGAAAAGACCCTGATGCTGAGAAAGATTGGGGGCAGGAGGAGAAGGGGACAACAGAGGATGAGATGGTTGGATCACATCACCAACTCAGTGGACATGAGTTTGGGTAAACTCCGGCAGTTGGTGATGGACAAGGAGGCCTGGCGTGCTGCGGTTCATGGGGTTGCAAAGAGTTGGACATGACTGAGCGACTGAACTGAACTGAACTGAATAGTTTTTTGGGGGTTAAATTCTTTAAGGTTTTCTATATATGAGATCGTGCCATCTGCAAATAGAGATAGTTTTACTCCTTCTCTTACAGTTCAGATCTTTTTATTTCTTTTTCTTGTCTAGTTGTTGTGGCACACCTTCACTATTGAATGATAATTGGGTTTAAAATCTAGCCAAGGAATGTTTTCCCTTCATCCTTTGAAGATATTGTTGCTCTATTGTCTTGTAACCAGTTTTGATCACATATGACTCTCCTTCCTTTTTGTTGAATCTCTCATATTTCTCTAGTCACTTTCACAGTTTTTTTTAAGTGACATGGGTAATCTGAAGTTTCACTCTAATTAATCTGGATAAAAACTTTTTTAAGAAGTTTATTTCTATTTGTTTTACTACTCAGAGAATTCTTACTCTCTAGAGGCTCATGTCTTTCTCTGAGTCTGAAAACTTCTCAGCCATTTTCTGTGTTAGAGACTGTTGCCTCTCCTCCATTCCCTCTGGTCTCTCTGGAACTCAGAGTACAGACTTTAAAACTGGATTTAGCTCTCATGTTCTTTCTTCTTTTTTTTTAGTGTGTTTGTTTTTGGCTGCACTGGATCTTCACTGCTGTGCATGGGCTTTTTCTAGTTGCAGTGAGCAGGGTCTATTCTCCAGTGAGGTGCTGTGGCTTCTCTTGTTGCAGAGCATGGACTCTAGGGCACCACGGGATCAGTAGTTGTAGCACACAGGCTTAGTTTAGATTCCCAGAGCATGTGGAATCTTCCCAGACCAGGAATCAAACCCGTGTCCCGTACATTGGCAAGCGGATTCTTTACCGTTGCACCACCAGGAAAGTTCAGCCCTCATCTTCCTTGACTTGAAAAAAAAGGTACTGTCAGCCTTTAGCTATATTCAGGCTTATGTTCAGCCTATCTGTGCATTTTTTTTTAATCTCAGTAATTGTGATTTTCGTTTTTTAAAATGAGGATATTAAACATACTCATTTTAAAGACCTTTTGTAGAGGCTGTTTTGTCTGTTTTTTTGCAGGGGGGCAGTGTGGGAGCAGGTTTTGATTAAGTTCTTCCAGCCTTCTCAGAGGTGGCCTGCAGTCCTGTGTGTGGCTGGTGGCAGTTTAGCACAGCCTTGCTCACCACAGTGGCTTCTTGTTTATTTTCTTCCTTGGGTGATGTGTCTTCATTTTTTTTTTTAGATTTAAGGAAAGTTTCCCTTTTTAAAAAAATTTGATTCTAGCTATGCATGTATCAATTAACTTTTCTATCTTTAAATCATATTTCTGTGGTACAGAAGGGTGAGCTCCCAGCATGTGCTCAGTCTACCAATTTGAACCAGAAATCCCTAGACTACACCTTCAGCTGCTTTATAATTCACTGTCACAGCACTGTCTCCAAAGGTCTCTGTATGGCCTTTTCAGCAGAGACTTTGATACACATTTAATGAGTGGCGTGTGGTTCTTTATTCCCCTGGCAAACTCCCTAATGTATTAGGGCATTTAAAATTACCTTCAGATTCTCTTGGCCCAGAAATTAAATACCAAGGCTGATTTAACAGGCAGAGTTCATCTGATGCATTTAGTACATATGAGAAAGACTCCTGTTTTCCTATACCCAGGTAAATGCCTGAGAACATTATTTACTCATCATTACTCCTCCCACTCAAGAATTTTTACCATCCCAAAGGCCTGTTGGCTATCCTTTTTTGACTTCCTTAGCTGGACATCTTTTCCCTTTGAATTCAGTTCAGGTGAGCCTTTCACCAATTTGTACTTTTGGATTTAGCTAACACATTGTTTCAAGGAGATTGGAATGAAAAATAGAATCATAAAATCATAAAAATAAGTTCATTATTGAAAAATGTTGGTTGTTCACCCACTGTGACTTCCCTGGTGGCTCAGAGAGTAAAGCGTCTGCCTACAATGCAGGAGACCCAGGTTCAATCCCTGGATTGGAAAGATCTCCTGGAGAAGGAAATGGCAACCCACCCCAGTATTCTTGCCTGGAAAATCCCATGGATGGAGGAGCCTGGTAGGTTACAGTCCATGGGGTCACAAAGAGTCAGATGTGACTGTGCAGCTTCACTTTTACTTTCTCTCTTTCATCCACTATGTGCCAGTCATATGTTAGGTACGCAGTGTGAACACAAAGGTGGAATAAACCCTGTGAGCCCAGCTCTCAGGAAGTTTACAGCCTCTTGAGTGAGGCCAGACAAAAAGGCTGAAGAGTAATTGCGAACTGCAACAAGAACTCTACAGGATACTATGAGTGAGTACAGAAGAGACTTCTCTTTTAAGTTTTGTAATCAGAAAAGGGGTTTTCAATTTTTTTACAACAACATTGAAGGCTTCCCTGGTGGCTCAGAGGTAAAGAATCCACCTGCCAATACATTAGACACGGGTTTGACTCCTGATCTGGGAAGATCCCACATGCCACAGAGCCTGTGCTCTGGAGCCGAGGCACCTAGATGGTTAGTCTGGCTTTCATTCTGACTTACTCTGTTTTCAGTGTAAATCCTTGTGTGTCTTTTACAGTTTTGTCTTGCTTTTGTTTTACTGTGGCGGAAAAGTTCAGGGCCTGTGTTTGAATGAAGTAGCATATTTGTCCAGAACACCTAGGAAGTTTAGGGAAGTCATGAAAATGAAGATGGGTTAGGAGACTCGGGGGCTGTAATGTCTGGGTAGTGAGTATAGAGAGGAAGATATTTTCCTAACTTGGGAGACCAGTAGAGGCTTGATGATCTGTGGCCGAATGGTATGAGAGCTGTGCTTGGGGAAGTAATTTTAACCGTGAGAAATCCAATGAGCAACAGCTTAAAAGTTCTCTGGACACTGGTGAACTAATAGGAAAACCTTTACAATATTTGAGTTACACTAACCAAATGCATGCTGAAAGGTGATGATGCCAGTGGAGATGGAGACCAGGAACAGACAGATTTATGAGCTGTTGAGTAGATGAAATAGAAAAAGAGGCCGCAGGATGACCGTGAGTGTTAGGGACATGCTCATCACCTGAGCACCCTGCTAGAGGTGTCCCTGACAGCCCACTGTTCAGCCCTTCTCTTTCAGCTGCCCTCTGATGATACGCCTTTATGAAGTAAGGAGCTCTTTGGATCTCAGGGGTAGGTAGACACCATGGTTCTGCCTTTTTTTTTTTTTTTTTGCTTATGTTTCCATAAACTCCTCTTCAACAAAACAAAACAAAATGAAGCCTTGCTAGTTCTCTCTACCTCCCAGTTGCTACCTACCTAGATGGCTTTGCAGACACAGTACTGCCAGCTGCTTTCTTATCAAGCAGTTGGCAATCAGGAGAGGCCTTAAGAAAAGAGGTAAGGATATGCTCCTTAATATCCCCATCAGAATGGAATGGTCGGCTGCGTTAATTAGGTCACTGGTTTGCAGCAGAACTTGGATGCTGTTGCAGGAGGGTGTATTTCATGTTGAAGCATCTAAGGAGTGGTGCCTACTCTTGCACTGTATCTGCCTTCCTGTAACAGGCTGCGTTCAGCTGCTTAAAGGACTTGCTGACAGAGTGTAGACATGTGCTCGCCTTCTAATGAATTGTTCTCTTATACCTGCTTTTTCCCAAAATGCTCTGTGGGATAAACTACCTTGTAGAGAAGATTCTTCGTTATGTGATTATTCTGTTTCCTTAGAGACAACAGCAGTGCAATGCATTAGATGCCAGATTCATAGAGAAAGAAGAAGCGTTTGCTACAGAACGTAAAGGTTGATAGCTTTTCCTTGCCTTTATGTGTTTGCTACTTGAGCTGCTGGGCTGATAATGATTTTGTTTATTTTAGGCAGGATGCTAGAGCCTCTGGAACTTCCCTACCAGTTATTTTAAAGAAGGGAAACCCATTGTATCTTTCTTCTCCTGGTTAATTGCAAAAATATGTTAAGAGTCAGCCTTTCTTCCATAATATGTATGTTTCCATTTTTAAAAACAGGTTTCAGTAATGAGCATATGAACGGGTCAGGAAATGAGATTGCATCATGCATTTCATTGACCTCTCTGTGAACAGTAACTTGTTTAAGTATTTAAGTTGTCTTCTTTTCTCATCTTTCTACAAATACAGGAGTTGACATCTAAAAAGTACAGCCAACTTCCTCTCTAAGTTTAATGAACAAGGAGAACAAAGAAGGAAAGATTCAGAGATTCATTGTGGAAAGGTTTTTAAATAAAATAGTATTTTTCTGAGGCTTCTTTAGTGGCTCAGATGGTAAAGAATCTGCCTGCAGTGCAGGAGACCTGGGTTCGATCCCTGGGTCAGGAAGATCCCCTGAAGAAGGGAATGGCAACCCACTCCAGTATTCTTGCCTGGAGAATTCCATATACAGAGGATCCCAGTGGGCTACAATCTCGATGATTTAATTATCTCATTTCTCAGACTTTTTCAGTATAATCATATTAAGCTAAGCAATAGTTTGCTAATTATTGCTTCATTTTACAATTCTATCCTTTCCCAGAGCTAGAACAAGATACTTGGCTTCCTCTGGGTATCTCTCAAGATACCTAGCATGCTGTCTAGTGGTGAAAATTCTGTGTAAGAATGTGTTTGTGGTGAACCTTTCCTTCCTGAGAAATACTTCATTCTAAGTCTTATACCACAAATGGCTATGTTGAACTGCCAGATATAGGAATGGAGGCATGTGTGTCTATTGCTAAGTCTTTTTGACATTAATGGATTAGTTGCAGTGTGTTCAGATTAGAAGTTGATTTTGGAAATTTTAAGTCTTTTCTTTCGGTTATTAATTTTCAATAACCAATAAAGTAAAATGTACTTCCATAGAAGTCAGAGAAACCTCACTGTAAATATGTAACATAATATCTGTGCTATGCTTATAGTATCATATGGTTATTTTCTAGTAGCTTTCCCAAAGTTAGTTCCATTGGCTTCTTTAACCTCTTTGCTTTGGCGGATAACCCTGGAACCTAGTTCAGTAAAGGAGACGGTTGGTCTGGTGTGTGTGCTCAGTCGAAGTGTCTGACTTTGTGAACCTTTGGACAGTAGCCCACCAAGCTCCTCTGTCCATGGGATTTTTTCAGGCAAGAATACCCAAAGGAAGCCAAGAAACTTGTTCTAGCTCTGCCATTTCCTCCTCCAGGGGATCTTCCCGACCCAGGGATTGAACCCACATCTCCTGTGTTGTAGGTGGATTCTTTATTGCTGAGCTATCAGGGAAGCCCAGTTGGTCTGGTACATAGACATAAATAAAGACCAAAATATCACACCATTTAAAGAGGTTAAAAATGGTCTGCAGTTGTCATAACCATTGTCTCAAGGCAGGGTGCTTTTAGAGAGAGTAACAGAGGGGATTTATTCTTCCCCGAGTAGTGGTCATGTATGGATGTGAGAATTGGATGGTGAGCGCCAAAGAATTGATGCTTTTGAACTGTGGTGTTGGAGAAGACTCTTGAGAGTCCCTTGGACTGCAAGGAGGTCCAACTAGTCCATTCTGAAGGAGATCAGCCCTGGGTGTTCTTTGGAAGGAATGATGCTAAAGCTGAAGCTCCAGTACTTTGGCCACCTCATGCGAAGAGTTGACTCATTGGAAAAGACTCTGATGCTGGGAGGGATTGGGGGCAGGAGGAAAAGGGGACAACAGAGGATGAGATGGCTGGATGGCATCACGGACTCAATGGGCGTGAGTCTGAGTGAACTCCGGGAGTTGGTGATGGACAGGGAGGCCTGGCGTGCTGTGATTCATGGGGTCGCAAAGAGTCAGACACGACTGAGCAACTGAACTGACTGACTGACTGACTGAGAACTTAATCTGAAAAATTCGTGTGGGCAGTAGAGAGATGCCTGGGTTAAGATGGTGAATCTGTGGATTTAATCTGTTTGGTGTCATTCAGTTCAGTTCAGTCGCTCAGTTGTGTCCGACTCTGCGGTGGTATTAGAACCAGGTGAAACTGGGTTCCAGTGCTGGTACTCTCATTTCATAGTTTTGCGACCTTAAGCATGTTAATTATCCTCGTTAACCTTTCTCTTTTTATTTTTAAAATAAGAATACCATCATGAATAGTAGCATGAATTCCAATAATGTATCTGAGGACCTAGCTCAGTGCTAATGCTCGTACTTAGTAATTGTTCATAGTGTATCACCCCTTCCCTCCCAACCCTCTGTCGTGTTCTGAGAGGAAATATATACAAAATACACAGCAAATCTTGCAACTGTTAACGTCATGGTATTTTTTTTAATACATGTATTCAATAACCTTTTCTGAATTTTTTTTTTTTTTTTTGGCTATTTTTTTGACCATGCCTCACAGCTTCCAGGATCTTAGTTTCCCAAGAAGGGATTGAACTGTCCACCCTCAGCAGTGAGAGTACAGAGTCCTAACCACTGGACTGACTGGGCTGCCAGGGAATCCCCCTTTGTGGGATTTTTAATATTCTTTTGCTGTCCTGGTCTGTGGTTAATTATTTTAAATAATTACATTGTAGTCTTGTTATAAATTATTTTACACATTTTTTTATTGTGAATGATTATCAAATTAGATTTGACCTAAAAATTATAATATGTTAAACTAAAATATAAATGTCTATTACTGTGAAGACTAGTATGAAGACGTCCCTTGTGGCTCAAGAGGATAAAGCATCTGCCTGCAATGCAGGAGACCTGGGTTCAATCCCTGGGTCAGGAAGATCCCCTGGAGAAGGAAATGGCAACCCACTCCAGTATTCTTGCCTGGAAAATCCCATGGATAGAGAAGCCTGGTAGAGTCCACGGGATTGCAAAGAGTTGGACACAACTGAGCGACTTCACTTAGTATGAAAACTAATTGGAAATAAACTTCTTGTGGGCAGGGACATTGTTCACTTGCTTTTGTTTTTTTCTCAAAGCCCCTAATATTGCTAGGCATTAATTAGCCATGGATTTTTGTTTGTATACTGATGTGACCTTTGTTTATTTAAATAGAGTTTGTAGTAATCAGAAGGGCTTTATGGAGATACTGAAATTTCAGGAGCCATTTCTCTCATTTAAAAAGTGAGAAAGAGGACTTCCCTCATGGTCCAGTGGCAAAGACACCACAGTCCGAATGTCGGAAGTCTGGGTTCGAACCCTGCTCGGGGAACTAGATCCCACATGCCACAACTAAGACCTGGTGCAGCCAAATAAATTAATTAAATAAAAGAAAAATTTTTATGAGAGCGTGATTTTGGCAAGTCTATAAAGAAAGACATTCCAAGGTAGGTAACATAACATAACACAAGTCGCTCAATTGTGTCCGACTCTTTGCGACCCCATGGACTGTAGCCTATCAGGCTCCTCCGTCCATGGGATTTTCCAGGCAAGAGTGCTGGAGTGGATTGCCATCTCCTTCTCCAGGGGAACTTCCTGACCCAGGAATCGAACCTGGGTCTCCCGCATTGCAGGCAGACGCTTTACCGTCTGAGCCACCAGGGAATCCTAGAGAAAATTTGAAAGCGGGGGCTTAGAAGAAGCAAATAAACAACTTGCTTGAAAGAGGTAGAGGGAAGTGTAATTTGATGGAGAAAAAGAATGAAGTAGTTTACAGTGTGGATTTTGAATTTGTCTTCATGTATGGTGGAATCTGCTACATAAACTTTTAAAGATGAGAAAAGTATGATTAAAGTGAGTAAGAAAGATAATTTCAGAAACAACACAAGTATCCAAGATTGAGGGCAAAATAGCTGGCTACAAAAATTATAATAAGTGATTAAATGTACTTAACTAAAAATGGTCGAGTACCTATGTAAAGCATTGTTGTGGGAGACACAAAAAAGTAATCAAGTAAATGAAAACATATTATTTTATTTATAGCACAATTAAATCTTTTTTCCTTGCCAGTAACAGTAATGAACAGACCAAAAAATATGGTAGCAAGTCCCCACGTGCATGGTTGGCAGTTGACTGTCAAGACCAAGAGAATTGCAGGACTGTGACTGTAACCTCTGCAATTAAAGAATATTCCGGGAGGAAGAGCAAGATAATGAGCAAATGCTTTTAAAAGTATAGTGCAGGGATAACTATCTGTCTGTCTGGGTGACTTCCTACCGAAGAGGTACACCAGAGGGCCTACAGAAAATGACAGGTGCCCAAGGTGTCACTCGTCCTCGCAGGCTTCAGACTTGGCTTTCTTCATGTACCCCTTCCCGTGTGCACATTAAGTCACTTCGGTCCTATCCAACTCTTTGCGACCCCATAGACTATAGCCTGCCAGGCTCCATTGTCCTGGGATTCTCCAAGGACTGGAGTGGGTTGCCATGTCCTCCTCCAGGGGATCTTCCTGACCCAGAGATGAAGCTGTAGTCGCTTACGTCTCCTGCATTGGCAGGTGGGTTCTTTACCACTAGTGCCACCCGGGAAACCCACATACCCCTTTTTTAAGTAGAAATTGTGCTTAAGCAACAGTATTGTGTTTTCACATCCTTGGTTAGAGAGTCTTATCCGGAAATTGTTTACCCCTGAATCTCAGTCAACTTAGAAAATAAAAGCAAGTAATCACATTCAGCTTTGGTCTGAAGCCAGGTATTAGTTTTTTGGGTTTTTTTGTTTTGTTTTTAATCAGTAGTCTGGCTGATATAATAAGTAATTTCTTCACTAAATGTATTTATTTTGTTAGGCTAAGACAAAGATTCCAAAAGATATTTGAAATTAAGGTTAGATTTGAAAGTCATTTTAATAAATTAGAGATATATTTTTGAAGGAAACCGTTCATGTGAGCTTACCTAGTCTTCCTTGGAACAGCCTGCTGCTGCTGCTGCTGCTAAGTCGCTTCAGTCGTGTCCGACCCTGTGCGACCCCATAGATGCCAACCCACCAGGCTCCCCCGTCCCTGGGATTCTCAAGGCAAGAACACTGGAACACCTAGAGGTGGCTAAAAATGCGACCAAATAGTTTGAGAAGCATTTGTAATACAGAGTTCTAAGGGGAAAGAATAAATCACCCAAAACCATACCCTAGGACTATTATCATTTTATCTTTCCTATAGAAGCGACTTTACAAGAGCTATGATCTAACATCATGCTATTGGTTTTATTTTATATATATATTTACTTTTATTTATTTGATTATTTGACTGCACTGGGTCTTAACTGCAACACGTGGCATCTTTGATCTTTGTTGCAGCCCTTGAGATCTTTTTAGATGGGTATGCGCTCTTTAGTTGCAGCGTGTAGGATCTAGTTCCCCGACCAGAGATTGAACTCAAAGGCAAGAACACTGGAACAGCCTAGAGGTGGCTAAAAATGCAACCAAATAGTTTGAGAAGCATTTGTAATACAGAGTTCTAAGGGGAAAGAATAAATCACCCAAAACCATACCCTAGGACTATTATCATTTTATCTTTCCTATAGAAGCGACTTTACAAGAGCTATGATCTAACATCATGCTATTGGTTTTATTTTATATATATATTTACTTTTATTTATTTGATTATTTGACTGCACTGGGTCTTAACTGCAACACGTGGCATCTTTGATCTTTGTTGCAGCCCTTGAGATCTTTTTAGATGGGTATGCGCTCTTTAGTTGCAGCGTGTAGGATCTAGTTCCCCGACCAGAGATTGAACTCGGGCCCCCTGCACTGAGCGCACAGAGTCTTAACCACTGGACCACAGGAAGTCCCCATGCTGTTGGTTTTAATTTGTAGACCAAACAGTCATAAGTTTTTCTAAAACTAGAGCAAGGGTCTAGAGCCACTGCACCGTAATGATTAAGAACACAGACCCGAGAGCCATGCTGCCTTGCTTCAAGACCCGGCTTCTGCCACCTGATTTGGCTGTGACCTCAGGTGCATTACTTCCCTCTGTGCCTCGCTGTCTCCATCCGTAAAATAAAGGTAATAATAGGATCTGCCTCCTTGGTGGTTGTGAGGTTTCTATGAGCGAATCCATGGGGAATGTTAGAACTGAATCTGGCATGTATGAAGCACTCAGTATTACTATTGTTATGAAAGGCACTCTCCACTGTGTTGATTCCATTACGAAATCACAGATGAAAATGTGCTATAGCTACAAGCCTACCTACCAAATATAACAGCTAAAAATGTCATTATTCCATTCTCGGAGAAGAGTCACCGCAGCTAAATATAACAGAAAGGTTACTTCTTACACACTCTGCACACGACGTCATGCTGACTCATGATCAAAAATTTCCTGAAAGCCTAATCTGTGTCTCATAGTATGCCAGGTGCTCGTAATACAGTGATAAAAAACCACGTCATTTCCTGCAGTTTAGTAGAGGAGATAATACAGACGGATCTAAAATGTTTTATTTCCTTGCTTTTTTCGGAATGTGGTGGTAGGAATGTTGGGGGGTTGTGGAAGTTTGGATCGACTCAAACCATTTAACAGATCTTTTTTCTACTAACAATCTCAAGATTCTCTCTAGGTTTGTAAAAGACTTTCCTTTGCACTTTGCTTTCTTAGTGATAACAGAAACAGTACAACCTCACTTTAGAAAATTTGAGTCGGTATAGTAAGTTTTCTTTCTACTTTTTTAATATATATTTTAAAAATATTAAGCATGTTTTTCTCTGAAAATCAGAAAAAAATTAAACGTGAAAAACTGGAAGACAGGAAAGTATAAATAGGCAAGAAAAATAATGTCCATAATTCTACTTTCCTTAACATTTTGACATATTTCCTTCAAATATTTTGCTTTATACATCATATTATTTAGCAAAGACCAGGTGTGTATATGTATAAATAATTTTATCTTATTTTATAGGATTATTATAAAGATAAAATAATGTTTTAAAGTCCTAACCACTGTCTAATAGATGTATATCCAACATTCAATAATTGTTAGCTAATATAATAGTTATGTTACCCTTCTTTTTACCTCTTACACGATAAGCTATTTCTCCTGTTATTGGAAGGCTCTTCATAAGGATTATTTTTTAATGCTAGCATAATATACTATATTTATTGATATACTGTAGTTTACTTTTCCTTTCCCTCATATTTGAATACTTTAGATTTCCAAAATTATTCTAAGTATTTTCCTAAATATTTTTAAATGTAAAATTATCTTTATATTTCTGATTAATTCCTTGGAATATATTCCTAGAAAGGGAATTAGGAGTCAAAATGTTTGAACTTTTTAAAAGATCTTTGATGGGCATATTGTCAAATTACTTTATAGAAATTTTGCTTAATTTTGTACTTTTACTCTTGCCTAAAATAGTTAAGGGCCTTGTCATAAAATCCTCTCTAGCTTTAAGATTACCTTAAATTTTAAAATATTGTTATTTTTTACAAGGGAAAATGATCTGTGATGTTAGCAAATTTCTTTGCTTTTCATAATTAAAGTATTATATTGTTCTTTGTGTTTCTTCTTTTTAATGGTGTGTTTTCACCATGACCATTTGTCTGATTGAAGTCTTAATAGTTTTCTTATCAGTTTGTATGAATCCCTTGTATGTTAAGGCTGTTAATTCTTGCTCTGTCACATTTGTTGAAACAGTTCCCCAAATGACTTTTTAGGTCATTAGAATTCATCTGTCTTTTTCTTGCTAATTTTCCATTGCTTTTGAACTTAGAAAATCCTCTCTATCCATAGACCTGTATATTTGCCTCTGCTTTATATAAACATTTATATTTAGTTCTTTAGTACACTGAAATTTTATTTTTCTTTATGAGGTGAACTGATCTCAGTATTTCCCCATAGCATGTTGCAGTTTTTCTTACTTTTATTAAATACTTATTGCATTATATTATAATTATTTTTTCTGTATTTTTATTCTTCATAAGACTTAAGTTTCTGTCCTTTTAATTTTTATCCTCAGCAGTTGGCACAGTACCTACCACTTTGTAGAGACACAACAAATATTTGATAAATGAAAGAAAGAAATACACAGTTATATATAATTTGTCCTGGAAGATTTTAAAGGCATGATGAGCTATTCTTCATCTATTCCTGGCTTTAAAAATCTTACGAGCGATTCTATAGTAATTTTAATTTCAAGCTAGTCTACATTTCACAGTATCCACCAGAATGAATTGGAGTGGTCTGGTCATAGGAGAAGTAACATAAAACTGACTTATACAGTAAGTTAAATTTTTACTTTCTAGTAGGAGTTTTGTCTAACCAGTAACCAGAAGCTCTATACTTGTTATCTAAGCCCTCCTATTACTGGATATTTCCCCAAACTTATCCTGCTCCGCCTAAAAAAATAAAATGTACCTTTATAATGATCAGAGTACTCAAATGAACAGCTACAGTTTAAATGATGACACTCAAATGTTTTCAAACTTGACATTTCACATGGGTTCCATTCTCCTATTTCTGACTGCTTGCAAGATACAGGTAAGATATCATTTACCTGTACTTGTCAATGCTACTTCAGATTATCTCAACAACTTCACCACTGAAATCTATTCATCTTTACCTTCCTGCTCATTCTCTCTACCCCCACCAGTCCAATACCGAATCCTGTTTCCTACTCTTATGATCCCTAGTTTGGATATATTACCACTATCCTGCCAGTAGTCAAGGTAAATCTCAGTTATTCTTTATTCACTGACCACGTGCACTTAATCTGTCACCAAATCTTATCTACATTACCTCCATGATGTTTTCTCTCTGTCTCTTCCCCATCTTAACTACCAACGTCCACCCTTGTCATCGCTGATCTGGACAGTTGCCATAACCTCTTCATTGAGGTCCCAGCTTCCATTCCTTTCACCTTCCAAACCTCTTCACATAAATAATTTTTTAATGGGGGTGTGCATTAGAAAGAATCCTCTTGCCCCTGAAGATTCAGATTCACTAAATTGAAGGTACAGCTTGAGTATCTCAGCTCAAAAAGCTTCCCTGATGATTCCTGTGTTCACCCAGATGAAAACCAGTATTTTACAAGCTTCTGGAATTACCGTTTCAAAACCTTACTATAGTCATGTCATCCTTGGCTTAAAAACTTTTAGTGTCTCCCCTACTGCCTACAGTGTAAAGTCCAAACTTCTTAGCTTTTGATAGAACAGATATCATCAAACTCTGGCCCTAATCTCCCTGTCAGATGCATCTTTGGCTACTCCCCTCCCAGGGCCTTTGAGTCTAGCCAAATAAATCAGAGACCCAAGTATGCCACGTACTTTGGGATTTTTGTACCTTTTTCCCTACCTTCTGCCTCGGTTACCCTTCTTTCTCTATCTGGAAAACTCTTGCCTCAATGTAACTTTACCTGAAAACTGTTAACGCATTATTCTTCCAAGCAGGGATAACAGCTCTTCATCTGTTGAATTCTCAGCAGTTCTGTATGCTTGAATTGCTGCTCCCAGTGGTTTGCATTTGTGATGATGCTGTGTGTGATGACACACACATACATACATATACATATAGTTAGGTCATTAAGATAAAGATAGTCTTACTTATCTTATGTGATTAGGTACCCAGTAGGTATGCTCCTTTCCTTTTGATTAAGAATTAGCAAATTATATTGGGAATGCCCTGGTGGTCCAGTGGTTAGGACTGCATGCTTTTCACTGCCACAAGCCTAAGTTCAATCCTTAATCAAGGAAGTAAGACCCACAAGCCTTGCCTCATGGCCAAAAATAATAGTAATACTTAACAAATTCTAAAAAATATATATATTAAGAAAAAGAATTAAATTCTGAATCTTCTTTTCATATCTACCTCTTCTGACCAGCAAATTACCTTTTATCTAGATCATTCATCTATCTCCTCATACAAAAAAATTGGGCTGTCTTGTTAACAAAGATGGAACCCCTCAAATCACAGTACTGAGTGATAGTTGATGGTCACTTGGATATCACAGAATTCGTTAGTGTCTAAAAGTCCTTGCTGATATCTTCACCAAAGGAAGATATAGAACATGTGGTGGGCTTTGCTTCAAGGTATTCAGTAAGTTTTGAAGGTAAAGATCAACACAGCTGATCTGGGGAGTTGTGTCAGTTCTCTTACTTTGTAAGTAAGTTTCTATAACTGGCACCATTAAGGTCTAACACACCTAAAAAAAGCATTCTTTTCAGTTTTGTCTTGCAAGAACTATGACAGTTTTTTTCTTTGAAACTGGGAGTAATTTTTGATGTATTACATCTCCTGAGACCACATCTAAGCTGTTGGCTTTCTCAGTGGGTCTAGTGGTAGATTCTACAGTCAAGACCCCCTTTAAGTTTTCAGATGCCTCTTTGATCTTGGGTTATAAACACATACCTATTTCCCTAGCAAAACATGTTAGGAGTTCAAAAAGGGTATGAAATTTGTGGGCAGTTCTGATTAATTTACAACTTACAATCTAATCCTTACTGTCTGGTTTTGAATATTAGAGAAGCTTTGCTTGTGTGCTGTAAGATAATAATTGATCATGGTATCTACCAAGAGATAAAGATAATTATTAAAAAAAAAAAAAAAACTTCTGTGGTATCAGACCAAACAGAATGCTACAAATCATGAGTTTTATCATGTGGATCCATGTTTGGGGAATTAAAACAAACTTTTTTTTTTCTATTGTCATTTTTCCTCAAAGAATGTCAGAAAGGAAATTGAATGCAGTAGTATCTTCAATATTGAAATATACTGGGTAACTGCATAAGTTCTGAAAGCAACATGAACATGTCCTTATCTATATTGAAAATGGGTTGCCAATAATAGTATATTAAAGAGGCAAAGCACATTGTGTTTGCAGGACCAAAATGTTTCTGATGCCTTCAAGAATGAAAAGCTATCCTGCTGGACTTGTTTCAGTCACAGGAATTGTCTCCTTATCCCTTTTGGACAATAGATTTAAAAGAATCACAAGAATATAAGTTTGGGGTAAAATGAAGCTAATTTTCATCTTCACTTCCATTAATAACCAGTCTAAAACAATGGATTAAAACTCAACACAGCACTACCATTAATAGGCTTGAAATTTGGGGTCAAAACTGGATATCTGCCTGGAAAGTAGGTAATGAGATAAATAATGTGGAATCGAACTCTAGCCTCAAAAAGCATATTTCAGTTCTGAATGTCTTACTTTGTCACGCAAAAGAAGAAATGTGTGACAGTAAGCATAGTACTGTGGCTTAAAAATCAAGAGACCTAAATCTGTCCCCTGCAAATTACTTTCCATCTTTCTCTTCATTAAATGAGAAATCATTAAAAATATTTCCCTATCCAAAAATGAAGTTGGTTTTTAAAAAAGAAGTGTAGAGGTAGACCCACCCATCTCTCAGTACTTTGGATCTACCTGAAACTTTTCCCCTGAGCCTGCGTTTGAACATACTATGAAACCTGTGAAATAATAAAGGCTCTGGTCCTTTAATACTCACTAGGATAGGGGCTTTCCTGGCAGTCCAATGGTTACGACTCCGCGCTTCCAGTGAGGGGACGCAGGTTCCATATCTGGTCGAGGAACTGAGATCCCACATACAACATGGTGTGGGCAAAATATACAGGGTTTCCTAGGGTGCTAGTGGTAAAGAACCTGCCTGCCAATGTAATGTAGGAGATGTAAGAGACACAGGTTCGATCCCTAAGTTGGGAAGATCCCCTGGAGAAGGAAATGGCAACCTACTCCAATATTCTTGCCTGGAGAATTCCATAGACAGAGGAGCCTGGTGGGCTACAGTCCATAAGGTCGCAAAGAGTCAAACATGACTGAAGTGACTTAACATGCATGCACGCATATATGTATTCACTAGGACTTGCTAAATATAACCTCTAAAAAACAATTTCATAATTAACTCAGCTATTTTTAAGAGATAAGGAGCCAGGAGGTCATTCTCAGACACCTAAATATGAGAGAAGGACTTCTCTGCCTCACATTTCTGCTGTTGATGGACAAATTTCTCTGAAAAATACTTCTTTCAGTTTAGGAGAGGAAGTGAGTGATTTCCCAGGAGGAATATTTAGCAATAGTCATGTGGTTCCAAGTATAAGACAGAAGCCCTTTGTAACTGAACTTTGTGGGTAAGGAGAGGGGCTGAAGAATGGCTGAAAGGCAGAATCAGAGATTCTTTTTGGTAAGTTTGAAATCATTCATTCAAGACTCACAGGAGGAAGAAAGAAACCTTGAGTCCAGAAAACTGACCAATAAAGACAAGTTATCAAAAATGCTTACCTTCAAATTTAAATTTGGATTACAGATATGGCCTCATTGTTAATATTCTAGTAAAGGATTGATAAAAGAACTTAGTATTTAACAATTTAATTGTTTCAGTAAATTGTATACAAACTAAATCTGAGGGAAGATGGTGAACTTTGACCAAATCTCAGGAAAAGCAGGCATGTTGCTGCTGTAACCTTTGTAATACACCACAAATGCCACACACCTAGTGTTCCTGTAAATGTCTTCCTGGAATGCAGAATTCAGAATCTTGTGTGCCAAAACTATAAAACAAGAACTCTCTGGTGGCTCAGATGGTAAAGAATCTGCCTACAATGTAGAAGACCCAGGGTTTGACCCCTGGGTCAGAAAGATCCCCTGGAGAAGGGAATGGCTACCCACTCTAGTATTCTTGCCTGGGAAATCCCATGGATAGAGAAACCTGGTGGGCTACAGTCCTTGGGGTCTCAAAGAGTCAGACACGACTGAGCGACTAACACTTTAACTTTCAGCCACGTGGGTACAATTTGCTGTTCCTATTGGGTAGTGGCTCTAGGGTCCTTTGGCTTTGACCTTCTTGCTGAGTTTACTTAGGCTGAAAGTACTGATTTCTAGCCCCATTCCTCACGGATCCCTCTGTGCATATCAGGAGCAATATTAGTAGTTGGTCCTTTGCCCTTATCACTTTTCCCTTTGTTTCCCCTCGTTTCACTGGTAATTATTAATATACTGTCAATGTCTTTTCTTCCAGTCCTCCTCGCCCGCCAGCGAACCTGAATGACACCATGGCGAGCCACGTGTCCTCCGGGGCGCCCACACCCACCAAGAGGTATGTGATGCTTGGGCCTCAGCCCCCGCTGGGAGCTGGCTTCGGACCTCTGCCCTGAGAAGCAGAGCGTTCCACAGGGCAGAGAGGACTGGCTTTCCTTCTCTTCCTCTGACTGTCTTTTTATATTATCTTCTATGTTTTATCCTCCTGTTTTTTTTCCCTACTAACTTATAGCAACTGAAGGAGTCTGCTTTTGAGTGGTGCCCGAGGTGGATACTGTCCCTTTGTGACAACCAGTGAACGTGATGTCAAAGCAGATTAGGCTTGTTTGAGATATCTTTACTTTTTTAACATTAAACAATATTTTGATGAGCATGAATTTCAACAGTTTTGCATTAAAGTTCTTGGAGAGTCAAAGATCATTTCTGCTTCCTGATTGGGCTGCATAAATTAGGCTAATTCCTTATTGTTCTCCTACATCATTCTTATAGAATTTATAAGCTTCTAAGTTGAAAAGCCTGAGTTTCTCTCTTAATTATACAAGGACTTTCCTTAGGGTCCTTCAAGGCACTAGAACAGTATACTCCTTTCTCCTCTTTATTTCATTACTCTTCTCCAAAATTCTCTTAGGTGGGACTTGAAAGAGCTATATGAAATGGTTGACTTCCCATCTGATATGAGCATGAACAGTTTTGCATTAAAGTTCTTGGAGAGTCAAAGATCATTTCTGCTTCCTGATTGGGCTGCATAAATTAGGCTAATTCCTTATTGTTCTCCTACATCATTCTTATAGAATTTATAAGCTTCTAAGTTGAAAAGCCTGAGTTTCTCTCTTAATTATACAAGGACTTTCCTTAGGGTCCTTCAAGGCACTAGAACAGTATACTCCTTTCTCCTCTTTATTTCATTACTCTTCTCCAAAATTCTCTTAGGTGGGACTTGAAAGAGCTATATGAAATGGTTGACTTCCCATCTGATTTAAGCTGTTCCCTCACCAGAGCAATGCAGAAAATTTCTCAAGGGCACACCAATAAAAAATTCTTTCTAGCAGTCATCGCTCAAAAAAAATACAAAAAAACTTGAAGATATTCGCACTTACTCCCCAAGTCCTTCCTAAAGAAGAGCACTTTGTACTGTAAACCTGAAGAAAACTATGTGTACTGATTGCTTTGGATTAATTTAACTATAGAAATGTCATCTACGTAATAATGCTTTGACTTTATATATATAATACTTAAGATACTAATACTTAAGAGCAATTATGTTTGTTCACATTGGGTAAAACTCCCTGAGCAGTGTTTCCCAGCCTGGAGTGATGAGAAGCATCAGCTGGGTCACTTGCTAATAAACATACACATTTCTGGGATCACACATTTCTCAGACCCAGTGGACCCTGAGATCCTGGGAAGCCACATGGTTAGCAAGTATTCCAGGTGATTCTTATCATCAAGCAAATTTGGGAAATAGCCCTAGAAGGAAACGAAGGAGTAAACCGTAGGAATCTGCCACCTTGCAGTAGAGGATTTAGGGACTAAACAAATCAGAGTGACTTGCTAATACAGTGTTACCCACATGGACACTCAGCACCCTGACTAGATGACAGTGCTTGTCTGCAGCCTTGTTGGGACGCTCCAGCAGGACAGTAACTACACTGCTTCTTTGGGGCAAAATTGAGTGGTATGAGCAGTCTCAACTGTGCCCAGATTTCAGAGCCCTTTGACTTTGTGTTTGAACCCTGGCTCTCACCTGACCTTGCACAAGATTCTTACATTGGTTGATTTACTGTAGAATGAGGACAATAATAGTATCTACATTATGGGGTGTGTATGTGAGGATGTAAGATACTGTCCTTGTTATTTAGGAAGTGAACTGAGAGAACAGGTGGGGAGGAGGGGCTGATTTACAGAGGATGCCCTCTCTAAGAGGAACAGAAGGCTTATGAAAGAATACAAGGCAGTAGAAGCTTTCCCACCTACCTCAATTTTACAGTCACCTTTGCTGGCCTTAGCTTTTTATGGTAAACACTCATAACATTCAGAGCCAGACCCAGAATCTAAATATCAACTCAGGAATGTTTCTGTTTCAAAACTCAGAAGACAAGGTAGATTATTAAAAGAAGTCAGCTTGTGGGTTTTATGTTTTGTTAGTCTCTCAGTCGTATCCGACTCTTTGCAACCCCATGAACTGTAGCCTGCCAGGCTCCTCTGTCCATGGAATTTTCCAGATAAGAAATCTGGAGTGGGTTGCCACTCCCTACTCCAGGGGATCTTCCCCACCCAGGGATCAGGCAGATCCCTTACCATCTTAGCTACCAGAGAAGTCCAGGTTTTATGTTTTAGCAACACCATTTATAAGGACTTCACTTCACCTGAGTTCTCTTCATTTACTAGTTTTGCCATCTGACTCCCTGAGGGCCCTAAGTGTATGGTGACTAAGGGCACTGTGCATTTAGGGACCCACAGCTGAATGTGGATGGTGAAGTTGCTCAGTCGTGTCCGACTCTTTGTGACCCCATAGACTGTAGCCTATCAGGCTCCTCTGTCCATGGGATTTTCCAGGCAAGAGTGCTGGAGTGGATTGCCATTTCCTTCTCCAGGGGATCTTCCCGACCCAGGAATCGAACCTGGGTCTCCCACATTGCAGGCAGACGCTTTACCATCTGAGCCATGTAGTTGCTAGAATCTCTTGGAGGGAGTACATTTTTCTGGATGATATTTCATTGCTTGAGCAGGCTGAAAGAAGGGAGTTGGAAATAATAATCATCACAGTCCTCTCTAGAAGGACTGCTAACCTTAGGCTTGATGTTGCTGCATAAAGCCCCAGCTCAGTAGTCAATGGCCAGCTGCCATCGTCAGTCACAAAATATCTACGACTTCTGAAAGTTGTTTCAGATAATACTGTATAACCTTGTTGAATATTTTGAAGTCAGCAGTTCAGCTAGCATCTCTTTCTGAGTAGGCTTCATCAGTGCTAGCGGATGGTAGTCATAGACTCTCCAGGGGCTAACCAGCAGGCCAAGCGAGGCCGAAGCTCTAAGAGACTGGAGCAAAGGCCGAGCTCTGTGACTTACCATGAAGAGTAGTTGTTAGAGAGGCTGCGTGGGAACAAGACGCCCCTGTCCAGCAGTATTGTCCTTAGAACTTTGGAGATTTCATTTCTGTTCAGGATGAAATGATGATATAACATACGGACATAAATCGCATAACTCATAGATCTGGCTCATCCTGGCCCCAGTTACTAAACCATATAAATTTCAGATAGTACCCTGTTTACTTGCTCGAGGACTCATCAGTTTTTTTTTTCTCCTCTGAATGTCGTCAGACCTGTGTCTCCAGAGTCTGATAAAAGCCAGGAGCCTGACACGTCATCCCAGTCATAGATCCTTCCTCTGCCAGGGCAAAGAATCCTCAGGGGGTATAAGGCTACTCTCCAGAATGAGGTTTTTCTTTAGATCTCAACATAAGACATAAATCACTGAGTCAGAGAAGAACATACACAGTATCAAAAACGCCCCAGGAAAAAAATTAAGAGTTCCAATTTCTACCTTTCTGATAGGCCATGCATATAAAAATAGTCACAGCCCCAGTGGTGAAAAAAATATTTCATTAGCCCAATAAAAGATGGTCTCAAATGTAATGGTTACTTTTTACAGAAGAAAAACTTATAAAGGGCGGAGATGCTGACAGTCATGTGAGAAACTGTAAATTATGTACCTGAAAGATTCCCCTCTAGGGATTTGCCCTCCGTAATATTCTTCTAATATTCTCATATTGACATGTCTATAGTTGAAAAGAAATTTCGTCTTTGTCTGAGACTGAGTAGTTTCTAGAAATGTGCTTCTGTTAAAGAATCAGAACAGTATACTTAAAAACAAACAAACTTTCAGAACTTTAAAACAGACTTAAACTGCCCCTCTGCTAGTTAATTTCCTCGGAGGCTTGCTTCTGCCCCTCTGTTTCCCCAAGGTTCAGAATGTGATTACATTATTACGGTCTGCACTGTTGTACTATTTTAAGTCATACCTTACATTCAAACCAATATGAAAAATGATGCTGATATTTTTAATGTATTCTAAAGCTTTGACTTTAATTATTTATACACATAAAAATGTTTATAATTCTGTGGGCATTTCATATAACTTTGACATCAACAAAAGCCTCCAGGATAAACTTTTGACTTTCTGCATTTGTTTGGTACAGTATTTTAACTCTTTTAACTTCAAGTATTAAAATCTAACTTTAAAAGCACAAACCCAGTTAAGCCAGATGAAAACATTGTAAAAGTCTTGTGTACAGCCTTGTACAGACTTCCCTGGTGGTCCGGGGATTGAGAGTCCATCTTCCAAAGCAAGGGATGCAGATTTGACCTCTGATCGGGGAACTAAGATCCCACATGCCATGGGGCATCTAAGCCTGTACACAGCAAATAGAGTAGCCCTCACACTGCAGCTGGAGAAACCCCTGGAATGCGCTGCAACAAAGACCAGCACAGCCCAACAAAAAGAAGAAAGGGAAGAGCAGAAGCTGAACTGCCACTGAGAGGTCCACCCTTGGCTTCTCCATCTCCTGGCTCCTCTCAGAGTGCAGTCTTCATTCCCTCCTCCTATAGCATAGCCACTGCTCAAGGTGCCAGTGGCTTCCACCTCACATCCTCAGCCTTGTCACTCGAGAGGTTGTGCCTTTCCTCTCTCAGATTAGAAGACTCCAGGAAAGGATTCTTGTTGTCCTGGATGGCATTACCACCTATCCTTGTGTGTGGGGGGGGGTGTGTGTGTGAGAGATAAGCCAAACTCTCAGATCTGTATCAGGAGAATTGAGGGTGGAGTATATCCCCTAAAGAAGGTTGTCCTGTCAAGAGCAGCAGAGATCCTGTAAATATAAAAGAAAAATACCAGAGGTTGTTGGCAGAGTGCTGTTTTGCTGCCCAGCACAGAGGTGTGCAGAGGTGTGCACGTACACACACACACACTTCCCTCCCCATGAGCTTTCCTTCCTGACACAGTGCAGCAATATGACTACGAGTGTGCACTCTCCTTTCCAGAGGTCTTATCCACCTCCTGCAGACAGCATGGGGTCCCGGATATCTGGGTCATGTCCATTCGTCAGGATCAGCTCTTTTGTGATTCATTAACCTAGTCTGCCATGGACCAAATGAGAAGTTTTAAGAACGCTCACATCTTTACAACTCAAGCCACAACTACAACTCACAAGTCTGTAACAGCAGATATCTGAAAATAGGATAATTGTAATTTAGAGAAGCGGGGGGAAGGAAAGTCACAGGAAATAGGACATATTAAGCCATATCTGCCCATTTCCTCCTGAAACACCATGAAAATGACAGTCAAGTGGTTGTTGTTGTTGTTTTCTTTTTTAAGTAGAGGCCCACAACAACAGAGAAAAATGGGCAAGGAAACAATAGCAAGAACATTTTGGAAGCAGCAAAGCAGATGGCTGAGTGGTAACTGATTTTTCCAGACTGGAGAGAACTAAAACCTAAGCCAACTGAGAAACCCAGAGGAAAGCCCACCCGGGAATGGGAAGGCTCTGTCGGGGGAAATGCAGAATGATGGCTCATAGTCTGTGTGAGAAGCACTTACAGCCTCAGAATGTCTTCATAACTGGGCACCTGCCTCTGCCCTACCCTGCCAGACCTGAGATTTATGCCTGTGGTTTCTGGAACAATACAACCCCCATAAAAACCCAACTTGTCCTAATCATCTCACCTTGGTGGGCTGAGGCCACTGGCTTCCAGACAATGTGTCTCTTTCTCTTGGAACATCATATTAAAGACTTCAGGAAAGCCCTGCTGCATCCTGTTATTCCTCTCAAAGTGCCTGGGGCTCCAGCCAGAGGGACACAAGATCCAAGTCCTAGGATCCCAGAGATTACAATTTAACCAGTGGCCTTGCTCTGAAGCCATGTAGCAGAGATTGACGTATTCCCTCCCTGGTTGGAGAGTTTTGCTACCATTGACACTTCTCCTTGACTCAGCTAGTTCCAATCAGTGTTACACCCCACTCCCAGTATTAGTATCTATTTTAGTCATAACTCTTGGCTACAAATAATAGAAGCTCAGTTTGAACTGGCTTAGGGAAAACAAGAAGATTTTTTTGTTTTCGTAACCAGGCTGTGGGCAGAGCAGGGGGTAGTGTCTGGGCCCCTGGGCGGACAGAGCAAGGGAAACTCTGAACTGGTGTAGGTGTTTCCCCCACCATCGCCTCCTCGCTCCTCTCTACTGCACATCTGGTCCTTCTTCCCTAATGTAACTGGCATTCCACGTAGCAAGGAGCAAAGCCAGGAGACCCATGTGTTCACATTTCTTAACCTCATTACTCTACGTGGATCCAGTTTGAAAACTTTCAGTGGAAGTTACATTGGATCCGTCTTGGGTCATATTACCCACCCCTGTGTTTTCTGTTCAGTGGCCCCACCTAGAATAACATGGTTGAATGGGTAGGGGTCAATTCATAAACAAGGGTGAGTCTACTTCCCTGGAGAAGGTGGGGCTGCTGAGGAGACATGTCATTATAAACTTCTTTTTCAGGTGGTTTCTGAAAAAAGTACACGTGAAAGTATATTACATCACACCTCCATTTGCATGGATTTGTTTCAGGAGACCTTTGTTCCCTTACCCCCTTAATTTTTCTCAAGGGTTAAATAATTCTTACTATTCTGTTCAGTTTATGGAGATGATTGTGTGGGACATAACACCCCCTTTGAGTGGTGAACAGGTAAATACAAGAGTCACAGATCCTGAGTAAGTCACCAGTTGCAAGGGACCTTAAATAAAGGCAAGATTTTATCGGAGCCTTTTTACTTTAATCCATACTTCACAAGAAGGAGAAGCAGTTTTTAAAGGCCAGGAGGTGCCACAGTATAAGTACTACTTCTGATCTGTAGAAACATGACCAAGTTAAGAGGTAAGTTTTCCTATACTGGTATTAAAATGGCTTTCTGACTGGGCGCCAAGATAAAGAGCTTATCTTGTTATCCACAGAAAACTGGAGTGACAGAAGCCACAGAAGGCTGCCTTTTCAGACTGAAAACAAAAGAGATGTGGGGAAACTGAGAAGAGAGACAGAATGAAATTGGTCAAGGCAGACACTGTGCATGTGTAGACTCGGGCCACTGATTCTCTCTTTCTGTGAAATGAGAAAAATAGAATTTGGTGGAAAGCAAAAACTAATGAGGTTTTCAGCATTGCCCTGAAACAGCCTACCTTGTATGAATTCTCGTGACAACCTCTCCAAGGCAACTCAGGAATTATTTTTTCTCCAATTTTTTTTTTCCTTGAAAGACAGAAAAGCAGAGTAATTGAAAATTAACACATAATCTTATGGAACTGCAGAGTCTCAGTGTTGGCACGTTTCCAGAGTCTGTCTGATGGCCTGGGCAGCCTGCCAGTTTTCAGTGGCTTCTGGGTTGGGATTAAATTCCATTTCCATTCAAGCATTTAAGGTAAACCCTTCAGCAGTTCTAACTCAGGTTAGTACAGAATAAAAGCTTGAGTATTTCCAACTCCATACTTCCAAACTTTGATGTGAATAGTTTCCTCCTCTCATTGGACGGAGGCTTGAGATCCAGAATGTGAGCAAGAATTGCATCCATGATGGACTGTCAGCAGAGCAGAGGGGAAGAAGGAGCAGGTCTAAGGGGAGAAATCGTGAGTTGAGTGTCCCCACATTTGAACTGAGATGCTTGAGGGATCTTGGGGGTGAAGACAGGCTTGGTATGTGGGGGTGCTGAGGAAGGGAGTGGTTGGTTTTCTTTCTGGCTTGAGTTAGGTACCTTTGGTCAAAACACAGAAGGAAGATTTTGGGAGGAAGTTAGCAAGGTTGTGTAAGTTAGAGGAGTCTGGGGGACGTCAGGGAACCAGACTATAGCATGAATTCTTGAGATCTAACAAATAGCCAGTAGAACATATACACAGTTTCTCTCTCTCTCTCTCTCTCTCTCACGCACACATTTTTATATGTGCTTTGGAGGCTATTGCCTTGGATACCTCTTGACTGTCCCTGCTGCTAAGAAGCTGACTAGGTGCAGCACATTGCTTTCTAATAAGATGCTATTAAGATGCTCCACGAGCTTGCACACACGACAGAAACTCCTATAGCGATGCTCAAATTCCTATGCTGGTCTGGCTTAGATGGACATAGTTTTTCATCCCTGTTCACATCAAACTATTAAAATGTTTCAATTTCTTTTAATAAGCAGACATTTAAAACAAATCAGTGCTGTAGTATAAGGTCTTACCTTTTCCTGGATCTCATTAGGAAAACTCTAGTCTGCTCCCCACCAATGCAATCTCGTTTTTGCGACCAAAGGGATTTTTCTGAAGTACAGGTCTGAGTGTGTTATGCTCCTGGATAAAAATCTTCAGTGGCTCTTCCCTTCTACAGTGCTGTCCAAAAGCATGGAAATGCTCTGTGCTAACCCGTCTGGTAGCCATTAGTCATGTGTGGGTACTGTACACTTGAAATATGACTGATGCAACACAGTGAATTTTTAATTTTACTTAATTTGAATTTAAACAGCCCCAGGTGGCTAGTGGCAGTGCAGTTCTGCAAGATGCAATGCACATTCTTCATTTCTGAGCTGACCCTTGCCATCCTCAGCAGCCATACCTAGTCCATGGTTTCTCCTTGGCATCTACTCTCAGAGTTACTTAATCACTCACAGTTCGCCAAGCAGGTCGCCGCATATGCTGCTCTGCCTTGGTGCCTTCCATCCTTTTTCCTGTTATGTCCTTCTCTTTGTCATCTAATTCTGCCTTCTCAACTTAGCTTCACCACCTCTAGGAAACCTTCCCTAGTGCCCTAAAGCTAGATGAAGTGTTCGTCTTCTGTGATCTGTAGCATCTTGTACATACCATAGAATTGTCATTAGCCATTTGTTTCATGCTTTTCAAGACCCTTAGCTCCTTGAGGGCAAAAATCCACCAGGCTTGATCCAGAAACTTACTCCTTTTCTCCAAATCTTGCTGCTGCTTGCCCCTTGACCAGCACTTCTTCTGCTAGGAAAGGGGTTTTCTTCTTCAGTTATTTCAAGCACGTAGCATCGTATAGCACTGCCTGCTTGTTTCACTGAGGACTGAGAAATGAAGGACATGGATTATACTGGAATATCAAGTTCTGATGCAGCACCACCTGGCTCACTCCTGCTGGCCCCTCTTGGCTAGCTGTAACTTCCACTCTTTTATCAGTGAGAAACCTGGCTCCCATCAGTCACCATCCGTTTACATATTTGGCGAGTGGCTCATAGTGTGCATAGCAGTTTCGAATTGCTGATTTATTTTTTAAACAGATGATTGCTAAGTCATATATTGTACAACTCATCCATTTAACACATACCATTTAGTGGTTTTTAGTATATTCACAGAGTTGCAAAACCATTACCACGATAGATTTGAGAACATTTTCATCACCTCCCCAAATTGATTTGTTATTAAAAAAAAAAATCTCTGCAGTATGGAGACTGGACTGTAGAGAACTAGAGTGGAGGAAGAGAAAACAGTCACGAGGCTCTTGGAATAGACCAAGTGGCCCTGGGGGAGGACTTCCAGACGAGAGAGTGTGGCAGCAGTGGGCGTGGCAAGGGCGGCTGGTTTAGAGATCCGTTCTGAAAGTAGAGCCTGCAGGACCTGGTTAAGAAATTAGATGTGGAACATGAGGAAAAGAGAGAAATTAAGAAGACTTCTCAGCTTTGGGGCTTGTTGATTGGGTGAATGAGAGTGCTGTTTATTTAAACCAGCCAGTTGGGGTAAGTGGCAGGTGAACAAGGAAAGTGTGGAGAATTGAGCTGTATTTTGAACATGTTGGGCTTGAGATGCCTGTTAGGCAGGCAAGGGGAGATGCTGAACAGGCATCAAATTTACATGATTCTGGAGCTCTGGGGAGAGGTCAGGGCTAGAACACAAAGTTGAGAAGATTGCAGGTATTCTAAGAACAAAGAGAAGATCTGTAAAAGTCTCTGATGGGTCATAGTACTTTGTTGATAGTAACTACTGTGTTACCCTCCCAACACTCTCTAAAGTAAATATTTCATGAGGTAGATTTTTGTATTATTATGATTTTACAAATGAGAAGACTAAGACATAGGTTAATGTCCAAGCTCACATGGCTAATAAGTATCAGAGTTTGGATTAAACCCAAGACTGCCTGACTCCTGTGCCCAAGTTCTTGGTTGCTATGCTCTGCGGCCTTTACTTAGTAAATAATTCCGCTACCAGGAGTGAACACTGGCTCTAGCATGCTTGCTTGTAGTGTCTCTGACCTTGTCCCACCCCTTCTTCCCCTTCAGAACCCACCCCCTCTCATCGCCCCCCACCTGCCATCAGATCCCTTCCTCTTGCTACCTGTGCCCATGGATGTGTTCCTAACCTTGGCCAAAGGTGCCCTCTCTTGCTAACGCTGGAGATTCTGCTGGAGCTATGAGACTGTCACCTAGGATCCCAAGCCTCTCTTGTCTTGGTGAGGCATTCTCATACTGCAGTGTGCAGCTGGAGCCCTGGAAGCTTGTTTCAAATGCATGTTCCCAGGCCTCGTTCCCAGGTAATTTGATTCAGTAGAAGCTTGAGGGTTCTAAAGGAAGAAGTCTGAGGAAATGTGTTTTTAGAAATCCTGCCTTTGACCCTGCAGTCCCATCAGGACCTTCTGTCCGCAGCTATGCTCATTCTTACTGTTGGTTTAGAGCTGGGAGATGCCTTATGAGGGAAAGAACTCTCTTTAGGGTACCTGGGGAGAAATTTATTCATCTCATAGTCACTTCTCTTTTTAACTTTGGTTCATTTTAATCACCCCTGACTTTGCTGATCTCCCTATTGGGTAAAATTCTACTATTACTTTCTCTCATAGAAGAACAGTGTCCTTAATAACACTCATTACACTTGGAGTTTTCCTTATTTGTGTGATCATCTCTTTTCTACTTGACTGTTGCTCTCTTGATGTTAACAGTCAAGTAGAAAAATCCATGTCTGGGTTTTGCTCATGTCCTCCTATCCTGGCACAGTGCTGACTCTAGTCAGTGCTCCAAACATTGACTCACACGCCCAATCTCCATCAGAAGTGCCATTCAAACTATGTGTACTCAGGCATGCAAATCACCTACTTTTATGGGTTGAATTAACTTTTGATAGCTTAGAAACAGAACAGTTATTTTCATTATTTTATTTGTTATAGGATTCCAAAATATTCCAAAGTATTGACTTTGTTTTAGAAAACAGAGTTCTAAAGCAAAATCTGTTTGTAAGTTGGGATTGTATATGTGTTGCATATACACATTGCAGCACATTTAATGCATGTATGCATAATCAAAAAAGAAAGAGTTTATCAAAAAGTAAATCTGAAAAACGGGTACATTTTTGAATGTGAGTAGAATGACATAACACCCATTGTTGTTCAGTTGCTAAGTCGTGTCTGACTCTTTGCAACCCTATTGATTGCAGCACACCAGGCTCCTCTGTTCTTCTCAACTGTCTCCTGGAGTTTGCTCAAATTCATGTCTGTTGAGTTGGTGATGCCATCTATCCATCTCATCCTCTGTCGTTCCCTCTCCTTTTGCCTTCAGTCTTTCCCAGCATTGGGGTCTTTTCCAATGAGTTGGCTCTTCATATCAGGTGGCCAAAGTACTGGAGCTTCAGCTTTAGCATCAGTCCTTCTAATAAATATTCAAGGTTGATTTCCTTTAGGATTGACTGTTTTGATCTCCTTGCAGTCCAAGAGACTCTCAAGAGTCTGCCTCAAACAAAATTGTCAGAAAATTCATGGGCATTTAAATTCCTCATTTGCCATAAGTAGCTACTGTTAATGCTTTTCATTTTGGCTTAGATCCCTAATTATCTGGCAGACAACACTAGTTCTGTATAGCAGTCTTCGTATCACACTAAAATGGAGTTTAATGGACTGTTGCTTCTATAGTAAAAGTCTCCAATTTCTGTTCTGCCATTTCCTTTGGAACACATCATGGTCAGATTTTCATGCCCGTTCCTCTGCCAAAACTACTTTTCTCAAGGAGACCAGAGACTTTCACATGCTAAATCCAGTGGTGAATTCTCAGGACTTACGGGCTTGACCTGTCAGTGGCATTTGATGTAGATGATTGCTCCCTTGTACTTGAAACACTTTCTGCGCTTGCCTGTAGATGCTATGCTTTTCTGGCTTTTTTCCTATTCCTTCTCGGCCTCCTTTGCTGATTTTTCCATACCTCTTTGACCTGTAAATGTTAGCATACCAGAGGGACCCTTCTCTTTTCTGTCTGTACTCAACTCACTGTAGGTGATCCCATCCATACTCATGACTTGCGATAAAATCTGCATACTAGTTACTCTAAAACTTCTTTTTCTGACTGAGACTTTTTCCATGAACTTTCACCTTTTCCCTCACATATCTTCCTCCTAATCAATACCTTCACTTGGGTATTTAATATATATTTCATAACTAGCATATTTTAAACTCAGTTCTATATCGTCTCCCACCAAATCTGCTTCTCCCATATTCTTCCCCATCTCTGTGAATGGCAGTCCCATTTTCCTAGTTGCTTGGTCAGAATCGTGAATTTTTTTCCCGTCTAAACTGTCAGGTTATTAAATCTATCCAAAATCACTGTCAAAGTCTATCTAATATCTTGTTATTTATTATCACTTCTACAGCTACTATTCCTAGCCACTCATGTCTCTCATCTGGAATGTCAAGCTGCCTTCTAATTGACTGCTTCTTCCCCCTGCTCTCTGGCACTTTATCCTTCCTATAGCAAATGATCCTATTAAAATACAAGTTACACCTTACTTCTGCTCAAAACCTTCCAGTAAATTCTAATTTCAGAGTAAAAGCTAAAGCTTTTGTCCTGGTATGCAGGATTATATAACCTACTTCTCAATCTGTCTGCCATAAAGACCCAGCTTTGTTTTGAATTCTAGTTTGAAGTAGACTGATACTTTACAAAGATATGATAAAAATAAGTTACTACAGAAAGAACCTCCAGTCTGGTCATGACGAACTAACTGGTATCAGATTAGCTGTCTCACCATAAACCACTGGAAAACTGGTCTGAATGTAAAAACAACAGTTTTCAAGAATTAGACAGTAAGTGTAGGACTGATTCCTGAGATGGAAAACAAGTGAGATAGCCCCATGATCGCCCAGACTTTCTGCAGGAATGCATTTGCCAGACACCAGTGCAGGATATAAGCAGAGCAAGGCAGTCTTGCTTAGAATAAGAAAGTAGAGATTGGAGTTGGGGAGCAAAATTTGCCAAGCAAAACACAGAGAGGAATACATGTGCAGAGAAACAGCTCCATAAATCTGAAGAGCTAAGCTGCATTTGCATATAATGAGATTTCACAAGATCTGAGAGAGAGCAACCCCTGGGGATTTGAAAGTGGAACAACTACCTGAGTTCACACTGTTAAGTTCTAACCAACATATATAGTTTGAGTTCTAACCAACCAAAGTAAAGAGACAAAATTGAATGCTTGAGGCACTCAGTAAAGACCCCAGAAGGACCACATCTTAGGAGCGGGTCAAATTAGCCCTAAATAAAGTTACTCTAGATCTGCACTAATGAAGCTTCAACACAGCCTCAAAAGGATCAAGCTGCTTACAAGGAAACTGACTGCCATTCTTAAGAGGAAGACAACAAAATCCAGACATTCAGCAACATAATACTCAGCATTTGCACCATTCAGTGGAAAATTAGAAGACATAGGAAGAGGCAGGAAAGTGTGACATGAGACAATTAGTCAACATAACAAAGCCAGAAATAACACATGTGATGCAGCTAACAGACATGGACTTTCAAGCATCCATGATAAGTATCAAAAATATAAAAGAGGAACTTCCGTGATGGTGCAGTGGTTACGACTCCATGCTCCCAGGGCAGGGTGCCAGGGTTCCATCCCTGGTCAAGGAACTAGAACATGCCACAACTGAAGGAAAAAAAAAAGATTCTCCATGCTGCATCTAAAGGCCCCATATGCTACCATGAGAAGAGTAAAGTAGAAGAGTAAAGATCCTGAGGGCCACGACTAAGGCCCAGTGCAGCCAAATAGTAAATATTTTTAAAATATTTATAAAAGAAAACATCAACATAATGAGAAAATGTGAGAAATAAAAAAGAACATAGTATAAATGTGATTGGAATTTTTTGCATGTATAGTCTACTTCCATTAAAACCTTTAAAAAAATAGAGCTTACAGGGTTGAAAGGGATTATACTGAAAAATTCAGTGAATGGACTTAACAGTAGGTCAGAAATTACAAAATGAAAGTTCACTGAACTTAAAGGCAAGCAATACAAACTATCTAAAATGAAGCAGAGAAAAACATTTGAAAAACAGAGCCTCAGTGACCTTTGGGACAATGTCAAATGGTCTAACAGAAGGGGAGGAAAATGAATAATTATTCATGGAAATAATTTTTTCCAAATTTCTGAATAAATTTTTACATATTTAATGAAAGCTGCAAGCACACAGATACAAGATGATCAACAAACTATAAGCAGAATGAACACAGAGAAAAACATACCAACACACATCACAATCAAATCGCAAAAAAAACAGTGATAAAGAGAAGAAATTAAAAGCAGGTAGAGAAAAAAAGACATGTTACATATGGGGAACAAGGGTAAAATTTTCCAATGAGTTCTCAATGAAAATAATGCAAGTTAGAAAATAGAATGATATCTGAAAGTGGTGAAAGAACTCAGTTTTATTCTCTCTAAAATATAGAAATTTCCTAGCTTTATCCACTGAAAAGCCTAGAAGAGGTAACAACCCAAGAACAGTGAGCACTCTAGTACCCTGATTGTGGCTTCTGCATGCTCTCTCTCAGTAAAAGGGACCTCGGACCCTTGGAAGAATGGTTGATTCTAAGTGTGGAGCAGGATATATACAAGATGAGACTGAGGCATCTTATTGTACAAACAGGGAAGCTAATAAGCTCTAGTGAAGCCTGCTTCCTGGGGTTCCCACTGGCCAAAGTTAGGACAATTTGAATACCATTGTAACGGCTTGAAGCACATCAGATACACAAAAATCTATGAGTTTATAATGATATTAAGACAAACAAAAACCCTCCTAAGGCACTAGCTCATTTTTCTGTTGTTGCTGTTAAATAAGAAATGTTAACCATTTGTTTTACCTTTCCTGAATGAGCAGTATTTCACAGTAAGCAAATAGAAGAAATGAATAAACATGCAAAAGATGATAAAACTAGAAAGTCAACCTTTTGTAACCCCTCATGAAATAATGTATCTAGGCAAGAATGATTTTAAGTGCTGAAATTATTAGGTGAAAAGTTGATGGGCATGTTGTAATAGAGAGATGTAACCAATAGTATCTGAATCCACTGATCAGTATTTCCATGCCATTCCATTAGTTACCTCCTGTTTGATTTATAAGTACATCATATTATATATGATGGAGTCTAGCCCTGTCTCAATAACAAAAGCAAAAACTTTAGTCCAGCATCTAGATCTGGCCCCACAGGAGCTAGAGAAACAAGTTTAATGATGCCTCCAAAATGTAGGATATGCAGCAAAGTAACCTGTTTTCTTCATAAGTAGATGACAGGGAAGAAACAGGGGAAAGGAAGAACTGTTACAGATTAAAAACAGAACCATATAATCAAATCTTAACATAAAAAACAAAACCAAAAACTTATCAACCAAATGCAAAGTGTGGACCTTGTTTAGATCTTGACTTTAACTGTAAAAGGATGTTTTTTTAAGATTTAAATTTTCAGATGTACTAAGATATTCAAGAATTTTTGTTAATTTTTTCAGATGTGATAATAGTGTCGAGATTGTATAAATTTTTTCTCTGGTGTACAGACTCAAGTATTTGCAGGCGAAATAACAAATTGGTGTTACTCTAGCCACGCCCTCCTGCACAAAATGTTGGAAAAAGGAAGAATAAATTAAGTTGATGATGTTGATCTTTGTTGAACTTTAGTGATGGGTCCATGAAGTGTGCATGCTCAGTTGTGTCCAACTCTTTGCAACCCTGTGGACTGTAGCCTGCCAGGCTCCTCTGTCCATGGATTTTCCAGGCAAGAATACTGGAGTGAGTTGCCATGTCTTCCTCCAAATGGTAGTCATTAAATAACTTTTTCTATTTTGTGCATATTTTAATACTTCTCTAGTGAAAAGTTAAAAAAAAAAGATGTGCTTAAGAACCTTCCAAATATCTGTAAGAGAAAGCCTCACTCAGATTGTATGCAATTAAATATAATTCTAACAAGTATAAGTATCAGTTTTATGGGAGAAAATAGAATGATGCTAAAGGCAGTATCCTTGAAGAAATAAAAAAGTTTAATTGGTAATATGAAGTAACGAAAATTCTGACAGGTAGACATAAGCCATAGGAGCATTAAGGGCCACTCAGTGATTAAATGGACCCACTCTGCCTCGGTTTTCCTGCCAGAGGGCATTCCCTACAAGATGCATCCATCACAGAGCCCAGAACCTGGGCAAGCCTGGTGGGTAAGGCTCCTCAGTGGCCCTCTCATTGGTTTCTCCTTCTCATGGGCTGTAGTAGCAGCCCGCCCACCAAAGCCATTTTCAAAGAGGCTGCTTTTGTTGAAGGGATTGATGAGATGTATTCCCTATGGTCTAACACCATATTCCATTATGCCTTGTGGTTTTTCATTGTTTTCCTTATCATGGTTTTTTTTTTTTTTGTTCTATTTTCTTTGACGTTTGCCCATTTTAATCCATGTTCTTTTCTCGCTCTGTATGTGTTTGTGTCATGCTTGCTGTCTTTGCCTCCGTTGTTCCTAGGTTACAGTATAGCCAGGATATACCCAGTCACTTGGCTGATGAGCATGCGCTGATAGCCTCCTATGTGTCCCGTCTGCAGCACTGTGCACGGTCAGTGGGAGAGCAGCAGCAGGCGGGTGGCCAAGGGCTGATCGGCGGGAGGGAGAGCTCTGTTACCCGGGGCTGCCAGCTGGAAAATACTCTGCATGTGGGGTTTTTCTTGAGAAGCAACCAGCTATGTTTGGCAGGGTTTAAATAATTGCTAAAGCATTAGCTTCTAAAAGAGAAGGAGCCTTGCCAAGCCTGGGCACTTACCTAAACACAGAGTCAGAAATTCTTCTTTAAAGTGAAGTGCCCTTCCTTCCTTCAGACTACACTTAAAAGAGTGTAAACCTCAGGGATGTGCAGTCCCAAAGCCGTGTATTCACAGAGGTATTTGATAAAACCTTTTCCTGTTCATTCTTGCCTAAATAATGAAACCTTTCCATCAACATTCAAAGTCTAGGGTTGATCAGCACACTTTGTGTAATGTGGAGGCTTTGACACCATCACCTTGTTACATCTTTATGTGTTGCATCATCATCCATTCCCCAGAATTTATCATTGTTGATGATTTAAACCAGTGGTTTTCAACAGTGGTATTGAGTCATTGTCACCTGAGAGACTTTTGCCAAACCGTATATACCTCCTCATATTATAATAATTATATGTATTATAATTAGACTACTGTTAATATGGGAATATGTCTGATCCCTCAGTGGGTTATGGTGGGAAAACATTTGATAACCACTAACTCTAGCAAAGTTAACCCTTTAAAAGAGTTACTAGCAGACAAAATGCCATTGCATTCAGGTAGACCCAAAGTCACCTGTCTAGTCCATGCCCACTCCCGCCACCATTCTGCAAGGAGAATGGAAGGTAAAGTTTAAATAAGCTAAAGCCATCCCTCCCCTTTATATAGCAGCAGAGAAGAGTCTCTGTGCCAAACAGCCTGAGATTCTTACTCTGAGAGAGAAAACTAATTTATAAACTTAAAACACATGGGAGAGGCTAGAGACTTAAATTTTGATCATAGCTTTGCCCTTAACATGCCTTGGCTCCACAGGAAGTGCTTATTCCCCGTGATAATAGAAAAATAAATTAATAATCAACTTTAAAATATGTATAATTGAAAAGGACTGTTTTAAGTATTATACTTTACAGCACTTCACATAGTTTTCCCAGTATGACCAAATGGTGTTTATTACTTTCAAGCATTTACCTGTCTCTAAAGCATTAGATTATAGGGTTCTCCTATCTCCCAGGTATAATTAATAAGCTTATTCTGTGGAGGGGAAGGCCTGCAAATTGTGCATTGTATCATAGAGAGATGATTTCTGAGCACTCTGTCCCAGTCCCTTGATCTCTGGGAAGAGAGTTGTCTCACCGCGGCAGGACAACTTACTTAGTAAGGGCAGTTGTCCAAGTGATTAAAAGTTTCCATGGTGAATATAGCAGCAGACACTACTACCTGATATTTCAGGAAGATGTATGCTAGGTTTAGCTGAGGCCCTCAAGTCTCATGGCTTAGAGATTAGGCTCCATGAGCGAGAATTGCTGGCCAGGAGCCCTGGAAGAACTGAGGATTGGGTGAGTACTGCGTCTCTTCTTGATTCATAGTCGAAGAAACTGAGCTTTGTACAGAAATTTCCAGGCTACCTATTGATAATTCTGAATATTGAGATTTAAAATCAGCTGAAGTAGAAGAATAAGGAACCTTTTTAATTTCCCTTGTAGTTTCCATTGACCTTAAACCCTGTCATCAACAGAAAGTTCTAGTTTCTGGCTGGAAAGCATGGCCAGTTAAAGCGACCATGTCCTCCACACTCAGGTAGGAATGACAGGTCAAATCGACCTTCCTAGGGAGAGGGAATGTGATGGAGAAGGAGGACCTCTTTTGCAAAGAAGAACCTATCGTGTCACAGAGATCAGCTGCTGTAAGTCCCATTTTTTAGGATGCTGTTCCCTCCATAATAGTATCTACTTGTTTTGGTAAATGTTTTTTGTTGTTATTTAAAAGATAAAGAGAGTCCTCTTGTTTCAGACAAACATAGGCATAAGTACTATAATTCAGCCCTGACCTTGGGGCCCTAACCCTAAGTATTAAAGCCAACCATTGGTAGCATGTTCTTATTGCAAGATCATCTTTTGAGAAATGATTATATTAATATACGCTAGAGACTGACACTTGTGCACCTAAAATTAGATAGTGTTGAGAAGTGTCATCAGCAGAAGACCATGACATTGACAGTGGCAGCACATTTAAAAAAAAATCCATCCTAGAGGAAAGACCAAGTGAAGCTTAAAGAGTTAGTCACAGAGATAGAAATACAGGATGGTAAAAAAATAAAATAAAATAAAATAAATATATATATATATAGAGTTGACTTTGTATATGAAAAGTCCAGATCTCTATTGATTTACCTCCATCCTTCCCAGATTCTCTTCAGTAATTCTAACCAGGTTTGATGAATATTGAACTCATGTCTTTAAATTTTTTCATATTTCATATTTTGTCATACTGTTAAATTGCAATCAGGGGCTTGGAACTCCAGGAACCTGGAGCTAAAGTAAAAATAAGCCACAACAGTCATCTCTCATCGTTAGTCATCATCATTATTGCTGTCTTAAAGCTTCTGTCAGAAATGAAACAAAGTAGAATTATATAGCCACAGTGCTGGTTAATCTAGAAGTGCCTTATATGGATAAGTAGCAGTTGACATGACACCCTAAATTAAAGATGTCAACCATAATCAGCAGAAGGTTGTATATGAGCAGAGCATATACACAGAACTAGCCTCCTGCTCGAGAATCCTTTTATCCAAGGTAGTGGCACTAAAGTAGTGGCACTACCTTAGTGGAAAATGAGAGTGAAAGTCTCTCCGTCATGTCCGACTCTTTGCGACCCTGTGGACTAAACAGTCCGTGGAATTCTCCAGGCCAGAATACTGGAGTAGGTAGCTTTTCCCTTCCCCAGGGGATTTTCCCAACCCAGGGATCGAACCCAGGTTTCCTACATTATAAGCAGATTCTCTACCAGCTGAGCCACAAGGGAAGTCCAAGAATACAGGAGTGGGTAGCCTACCTTAATGGAGTTTAACATTTTTAGAATGCTGGAACTCTTGTAAAGAGTAACAGACTAAATTAATTCACTCAAGTTGGGGCTACAGTTGTAGAACAAGCATGGTAAAAGAAGAGAAAGAACATTGGAGGGGAATGTTTGATACCATGGAATCTTCCCCCACTTTATCATATTGTGAGCCTGCCCTAGCTTAGGTTCCTCAGTTTTGCTCAGCCAATGTTAAGTGTACTTCCCCAGCCCTATTTTTCGCGATGCTTTAGTTTTCTCTTGGTCTTTTTGAATTCAAGACCTATTTTGAAATGTCATGAGGTTTTCTTAAAACAATCGATTGGAAATAGCTCTCTAGGCTTTAGAGATGCCCTTTTTTCAGCCTTTGCATTCAGACAGAAGTATCCCCTCTGAAGGTGTAGGAGCAACAAGGATATACTGCCTAAGAGAGATGTTATGCCTGGCCTTGTTATTTCTCTAAATCCCTTTGGTCTCAGAAGACCATTAGTATCTATGATTCAGGTCTCCATTTCTTTTGTTACCATTCTTTTTCAAAACATTTCTCCCATCTGTTCTTTCTGAGAGAGAAGCAAGAGTAGGGGTTGTTTAATAGATACCTGTTGAATTTTTATCTCCTTGACAGTGTCCTGGACAGTCCTAGCCGACTGGACGAGGAGCACCGGCTTATAGCCCGCTATGCTGCCCGGCTGGCTGCAGAGGCAGGAAACGTGGTAAGTAAATAGAGGATTACAGGAGAGTAGCAGAAATTTACATTATTTTAATATACAGATGGAAGGGGAATGGTAACCATGAAACTCTGGAGAGTAGATACCTCAGAGACAGGAGACAGGAAACAGGTTTAAGGAAGGGATTGCAGTGGCCTTTAATTTTATCCATAATAACCACTTTTAAAAATCAGTCAGTAAAAGAAAAGATTGATAAAATTAATAAGCCCCTAGAAATCCTGATCAAAAAGAGGGAAAAGGATGTGGAAAAAAGAGAACCATTATACACTATTGGTGGGAATGTAAATTGGTGAAGACTATGAAAAACAGTATGGAGGTTCCTTAAAAACTAAAAATAGAACTACCATGTGATCCAGCAATTCCACTCCTGGGTATATATCTTCCATATATCTTCTGGAAAATAATGAAAACACTAATTCAAAAAGATACATGGCAGCACTATTTACAATAGGCAAGACATGAAAGCAACCTGAGTACCCATCAACAGATGATTGAATTAAGAAAATGTGATTCACACACACAAGCTGGAGTATTACTCAGCCATACAATACAAAAGAATGAAATATTGCCATTTGCAGCAACATGGATGGATCTAGAGAATATTATGCTTAATGAAATGTCAGACAGAGAAAGACAAATTCTCTACAATATCACTTAAATGTGGAATCTAAAAAATAATACAAGTAAGTGTATATGCAAAACAGAATCAGACTTGGGACTTCCCTGGTGATCCAATGGCTAAGACTCCATGCTCCCAGTGCAGAGGGCTTGGGCTCGATTCCTGGTCAGGGAATTAGATCCTTTATGCTGCTTCAGCAATACGTGAACCGTGAACTCCCTGATGTTCAAGCTGGTTTTAGAAAAGGCAGAGGAACCAGAGATCAAATTGCCAACATCTGCTGGATCATGGAAAAAGCAAGAGAGTTCCAGAAAAACATCTATTTCTGCTTTATTGACTATGCCAAAGCCTTTGACTGTGTGGATCACAAGAAACTGTGGAAAATTCTGAGAGAGATGGGAATATCAGACCACCTGACCTGCCTCTTGAGAAATCTGTATGCAGGTCAGGAAACAACAGTTAGAACTGGACATGGAACAACAGACTGGTTCCAAATAGGAAAAGGAGTACGTCAAGGCTGTATATTGTCACCCTGCTTATTTAACTTCTATGCAGAGTGCATCATGAGAAACGCTGGGCTGGAAGAAGCACAAGCTGGAATCAAGATTGCCGGGAGAAATATCAATAACCTCAGATATGCAGATGACACCACCCTTATGGCAGAAAGTGAAGAGGAACTAAAAAGCCTCTTGATGAAAGTGAAAGAGGAGAGTGAAAAAGTTGGCTTAAAGCTCAACATTCAAGCACAAGCTGGAATCAAGATTGCCGGGAGAAATATCAATAACCTCAGATATGCAGATGACAACACCCTTATGGCAGAAAGTAAAGAGGAACTAAAAAGCCTCTTGATGAAAGTGAAAGAGGAGAGTGAAAAAGTTGGCTTAAAGCTCAACATTAAGGAAACGAAGATCATGGCATCTGGTCTCAGCACTTCATAGGAAATAGATGGGGAAACAGTGGAAACAGTGTCAGACTTTATTTTTGGCGGCCCCAAAATCACTGCAGATGGTGACTGCAGCCATGAAATTAACAGACTCTTACTCCTCGGAAGAAAAGTTATGACCAACATAGATAGCATATTCAAAACCAGAGACAGTACTTTGCCAACAAAGGTCCACCTAGTCAAGGCTATGGTTTTTCCTGTGGTCATGTATGGATGTGAGAGCTGGACTGTGAAGAAAGCTGAGTGCCAAAGAATTGATGCTTTTGAACTGTGGTGTTGGAGAAGACTCTTGAGAGTCCCTTGCATTGCAAGGACATCCAACCAGTCCATTCTGAAGGAGATTAGCCCTGGGATTTCTTTGGGGGAAATGATGCTGAAGCTGAACCTCCAGTACTTTGGCCACCTCATGCGAAGAGTTGACTCACTGGAAAAGACTCTGATGCTGGGAGGGATTGGGGGCAAGAGGAGAAGGGGATGACAGAGGATGAGATGGCTGGATGGCATCACTAACTCGATGGACGTGAGTCTGAGTGAACTCCGGGGGGTTGGTGATTGACAGAGAGGCCTGGTGTTCTGCCATTCATGGAGTCACAAAGAGTCGGACACGACTGAGCGACTGAACTGAACTGATGACTAGTGATCTCAATTATGCAAAAGGGTAAGTTCTAAGTAGACTTTTCCATTTTATATTTTACACATTGGAGATGAGAGCAGTTGTCTCCTCTAACTCAGCCGCCAAATCTCTGAACCCTCTATTTCATTTTTCTTTGTAACAACAAGCAATTATTTCATGTTTGTCTCTTACTAGTAGTACTTTGTAAAATAGCCAATAGCAATGAGCAAAGGCTACTAGCCTTCTATTTTCTAACGTCTTATTTTAGAATATAAGGCCTTAAGCACATTTTTTTATTTTAACACCATTTCAGGCAACACGTTTACCAAGTGTTTTGCCACTGCATTGAAAATCCCATTCTCCAGTTCTCTAATTATAGCTTTTTTCCCTGCTTACCTCACGGTCTATAATTGATGCTATTACAGCGGAATTACCCTGTCTCAGTACCAATCTCTGTATCATAAGGACCGACTGAATCATGCTATGTGCTAAGTCACTTTAGTTGTGTCTGACTCTTTGCGACCCTATGGACCATAGCCTGCCAGGCTCCTCTGTCCATGGGATTCCCCCAGGTAAGAATACTGGAATGAGTTGCCATGCCCTCCTCCAGAGGACCTTCCTGACCAGGGATCTAACTCGTTTCTCTTACATTAGCACGCAGGTTCTTTACCACTAGCACCACCTGGAAAGCCTGAATCATGCTTTAGCAACAACAAAAACAAAAAAAAAAATTCAAAATCTTACTAGCTTACACAACACAAGTTTATTTGTTGATTACACTATACTTTATCAAAGATGGAGAAGGAATTTTCTCAGGATTATGGAGTAGGCACAACTTTAAACATTGCTAGTTATCATTGCCAAGGTTGGAGGCGGGGAGGTTTTGGAAAAAATCAAAAAATAATAGTTAAACGCTCAGTCTGAAAGTATCATTCTCATTACCTATATTCAATCACATAGTTACAAAATTTTATAACAAAATAAAAAAATACACATCTAACATGTGACTGGAAGGGAGGAGAGCTGGAAATATTTGGCCAATAACCACAATCACTGGTCGGACATACCCTTCAAAATGATCTAAAGTGGACTGGTGAAAAACTATATAGAATAGTATAAGTGCAAAGTATATAATTTATGGGAATAAAATTTAAGTTAGAAATAAACGCATAATGAATCTGCAATATTAGGCTATTCTTACTGAAACTAAAATAGATTTTTAAATACTAACTTAGGCATTAATTGAAATTTCTCAGTTGAATGATGACAAATTACACACTTCCTCCACTTAATGAAGTCTTGAAAAGTGAAAGTGAAGTTGTTCAGTCGTGTCCTACTTTTTGCGACCCCATGGATGGTACCCTACCAGGCTCTACCATCCATGGGATTTTCCAGGCAAGAATACCGGAGTGGGCTGCCATTTCCTTCTCCAAGTGATATTCCCAACCCAGGGATTGAACCCAGGTCTCCTGCATTGCAGAAAGATGCTTTACCATCTGAGCCATTAGGGAATAAAAACCTTTCTTCCAGAAAGCAATGACTATAGAGTATTAAGTCAGTTTCTATATTTATAAAAATGTAAATATGTATTGCCTATGTATCAGATATGCCACTTTATTCATGACTCTTAATATATAACTTTTAGATATTTTATAGAGATAGTCAATGTTTCTGAGATATATTTTAAATTGCTTTATTTATTAAAATTTATATTATTATAAATAAAACAACTATGTAAATAAAGTTCAAATTTGGAGATTATTTGAATAAATGTTAAGACAAAGGTAAGCTATTAAATGTATCAAAAAGACTGTATTAGTTCTCATGCAATGCATAAATCATATTAAGTTCTTAGCAATTTTTGTAACAAGAATACTTTAACTTGTTTGTTGTTTCTGTGCTGTGTGCTGTGCTTAGTCACTCAGTCATGTCCGACTCTTTGTGACCCCATGGACTGCAGTATGTCAGGCTCCTCTGTCCATGAGGATTCTGCAGGCAAAAATACTGGAGTGGGGATCTTCCCAACCCAGGGATCAAACCCAGGTCTCCCGCATGGCAGTCGGATTCTTTACCAACTGAGTCACCAGAGGAACCTGAAATGAAAAGTGAAGGTGTGCTGTGCTTAGTCATTCGGTCATGTCTGACTCTTTGCAACTCCGTGGACTGCAGCTTGCCAGGGTCCTCTGCTGTTTCTGAAAATGCACATTAACACTTAATCTCATATTTACACATCAGAGATCTGCATTTAATATCGCATTCATCTTAATATGAGTGTCATTCTTTGAGGGTGCAGAACTGTGATTTGAACAAATGTATGTATGAATTTTGTCAGTACTTTAATGTGACCAAATCAGTTCATTCTAGTCTCTCTGTGTTGAGGTACCTCAGCTCTCTGCTTCCTCTCTTTTAGCCCTACACATTCTATCTGGGAAATAACTCCTATTCACCTGTGAGGATTCTATTAATAATTCTTTATTTTCAATCAAGTCTTACTTTAGAGTCTTCAGATGCATATGTCATATATCAATGATTATTTCCTGATGTAGAATGAACACTTTAACTGAGAAGAAACCTATCACTCCAACTTCACAGACTTTTAAACATCTGCCACATGCTGTAGAAATCTTTGGAGGATTAAAGTTTTTTTTAAATGGTATTATTTAGATATTATATATTAAATATATATATTGTACACATAACTATATATTTTATACAATAAAATTTATTTTATAATTTATATAAAAATAAATTTGTATTTTAAAATTTTAATTTTTTAAGTCTTTTAAAATTTTTCTGATACTTTTGTGCTATTCTGTTCCTTGAGTTTTATAACTGCTTAAAAATAGTCATATGTAGCCAAGAAAATTATTAAGCTAGTCATTAAAATGACTTCTTGATTCATGGGTTCAATGGATTCTTGAATGTTAAATGACAAAATACTGTCCATTAAATTTCTTGAGTACATGATTTTCTTATTGCTCTATTCAGAAATTTCAAGATTGGATTAAACTCTTATGAAACACTTGCCTTTTCTAGGCACCTTTGTGACATCAGCATTTTCATGCACGTATGAATGTTGTTATTGTTCAGCCCTTCATTCACGCCAAACTGTCTGCTACCGCATGGACTATAGCATGCCAGCTTCCCTGTCCTTCACCATCTCCAGGAGCTTGCTGAAACTCATGTCAATTGAGTTGGTAACGCAATGCAACCATCTTGTTCTCTGTTGTCCCCTTCTACTCACTGATATTTAATGAATTGATGTTAAATAAGGATGCCCCTACATATTTTTAAATTATGAGGTAAGGATGATCATCAGGAAGACAGGAAAGTCCTCTTGGGTCACTGTTAAGCATTTTATTGATGATAATCTCTGCCTCAGTTTCAACCTACAGGTTAATCCACAGCTAATAAAAAGGGAAAATACATCTTTTCAGTCATTATTTCTTTACTGATGACTTATTTGTTTTCCATTTACACAATTAGTAAAACTCTTGTCCTTAGATAACTTACCTCACTGATTACAAACATGTGCAAAGAATTCTAGAATGTAGAGTTTTATTAGTAATATAACTCATTTTCTTCTTTGAACAACATGATATCTTTTGGTAAAGTAATAAAAAAAAGTTAACTATAAGTGATATCAAGGATGTGAGTAAGCAAGCAAATTTATTATCTTGTTTATCTTCCTAGTACTTCCCACAGACTAACAGACACATAGACACATAAGCCACCCCGTCTTGCACCTATTCAGTCAGTTCAGTTCAGTTACTCAGTCGTGTCTGACTCTTTGCGATCCTATGAATCGCAGCACTCCAGGCCTCCCTGTCCATCACCAACTCCCGGAGATCACTCAGACTCATGTCCATCGAGTCAATGATGCCATCCAGCCATCTCATCCTCTGTCATCCCTTCTCCTCCTGCCCCCAATCCCTCCCAGCATCAGTCTTTTCCAATGAGTCAACACTTTGCATGAGGTGGCCAAAGTACTGGCGTTTCAGCTTTAGCATCATTCCTTCCAAAGAAATCCCAGAGCTGACCTCCTTCAGAACGGACTGGTTGGATCTCCTTGCAGTCCAAGGGACTCTTCAAGAGTCTTCTCCAACACCACAGAGTTCAAAAGCATCAATTCTTTGGCACTCAGCTTTTGTCACAGTACAACTCTCACCTTCATACATGACCACTGGAAAAAAATCACAGACTTCAGCAAAAACAAGACCGGGAGCTGACTGTGGCTCAGATCATGAACTCCTTATTGCCAAATTCAGACTTAAATTGAAGAAAGTAGGGAAAACCATAGACCATTCAGGTATGACCTAAATCAAATCCCTGATGATTATACAGTGGAAGTGAGAAATAGATTTAATGGACTAGATCTGATAGACAGAGTACCTGATGAACTATGGACGGAGGTTTGTGACATTGTACAGGAGACAGGGATCAAGACCATCCCCATGGAAAAGAAATCCAAAAGGGCAAAATGGCTGTCTGAGGAGGCCTTACAAATAGCTGTGAAAAGAAGAGAAGAGAAAAGCAAAGGAGGAAAAAAAAAAGATATTCCCATTGAATGCAGAGTTCCAAAGAATAGCAAGGATAGATAAAAAAGCCTTCCTCAGCAATCAATGTGAAGAAATAGAGTAAAACAATAGAATGGGAAAGACTAGAGGTCTATTGAAGAAAATGAGAGCTACCAAGGGAACATTTCATGCAAAGATGAGCTTGATAAAAGACAGAAATGGTATGGACCTAGCAGAAGCAGAAGATATTAAAAAGAGGTGGCAAGAATACACAGAAGAACTCTACAAAAAAGATAATCATGACCCAGATAATCATGATGGTGTTATCACTCACCTAGAGCTAGACATCCTGGAATGTAAAGTCAAAAGGGTGTTAGAAAGCATCACTACAAACAAAGCTAGCGGAGGTGATGGAATTCCAGTTGAAAGTGAAAGTGAAATCGCTCAGCTGCGTCTGACTCTTTGCGACCCCATGGGCTGTAGCCTACCAGGCTCCTCTGCCCGTGGGATTCTCCAGGCAAGAATACTAGAATGGGTTGCCGTTTCCTTCTCCAGGAGATCTTCCCAACCCAAGGATTGAACCCAGGTCTCCCACATAGCAGGCAGACGCTTTACCATCTGAGCCACCAGGGAAGACTCAATTTCAGTTGAGCTATTTCAAATCTTGAAAGATGAGAAAGTGCTGCACTCAATATGCCAGCAAATTTGGAAAACTCAGCAGTGGACACAGGACTGGAAAAGGTCAATTTTCATTCCAATCCCAAAGAAAGGCAATGCCAAAGAATGCTCAAACTACAGCACATTGCACTCATCTCACATGCTAGTAAAGTAATGCTCAAAATTCTCCAAGCCAGGCTTCAGCAATACGTGAACCATCAACTTCCAGATGTTCAAGCTGATTTTAGAAAAGGTAGAGGAACCAGCGATCAAATTGCCAACATCCGCTGGATCATCGAAAAAGCAAGAGTTCCAGAAAAACATCTATTTCTGCTTTATTGCACGTATTAGGTTGCTACAAAAGTAACTGCAGTTTTGGTGCATGAATTTTAAATCATTATAAATAGGCTCAAACACATCTTTCTCAATCAAAATAGAAACCATTGCAATCAACACAGTTGTCTCAATGAGAAATAAGTTTGTTTATTCTTATAGCATAAAAGTCCATGCTTCAGGGTTTAACAAACTCTTAGAAATCATTTTTTTTTTTTTTTTGCATTCTACTGGTTGTGGAAGCATTTTCCCTGCAATAAGTTGTCAAGATGCTTGAAGAAGTGGTAGTCAGTGAGAGGTCAGGTGAATATGGCAGATGAGTCAAGACTTCATAGCCGAATTCAGTCAACTTCTGAAATGCTGGCTGTGCAACTTGCAGTTAGGCATTGTCGTGGAGAATTGGGCACGTTCTATAGACAATGCCAGCTGCAGACACTGCAATTTTTTGTACAGCTCATCGATTTGCTAAGCATATTTCTCAGAGGTAATGGTTTTGTTAGGATTCAGAAAGTTGTAGTGGATCAGATGGGCAGCAGACCACCAAACAGTGACCATGACCTTTTTTTTGGTACAGGTTTGGCTTGGGGAAGTGCTTTGGAGCTTCTTCTCAGTTCAACCACAGAGATGGTCATTGTTGATTGTCATCCATCACATGTCCCAATCCGATCAAGAAATGCTTTTCTGTTTTGGTGTAGAATAAGAGAAGATGACATTTCAAAACAATTTTTTTTCAGTCAGCTTACAAGGCACTCACTTATCCAGCTTTTTTACCATTCCAGTTTACTTCAAATGCCAAATTACTGTAGAATGGTTGACACTGATTTCTTCAGCAACTTTCAAGTAGTTGTAAGAGACTCAGCTTCAATGATGGCTCTCAGTTCATCACTGTCAACTTCCAATGGCTGATCACTACACTCCTAGTCTTCAAGGCTCTTTGCTCCTTTGCAAAACTTCTTGAACTACTACTGCACTGTATGTTCATTAGCAGTTCCTGGGCCAAATTTGTTATTGATGTTGCTAGCTGTCTCCACTGGAGAAAGAAATGGCAACCCATTCCACTATTCTTGCCTGGAGAATCCCAGGGACAGAGGAGCCTGGTGGGTTGCCATCCGTGGGGTCACAGAGTCTGACATGACTGAAGCGACTTAGCAGCAGCAGCAGCAGCAGCTATCTCTGCTGCTTTACAACCCATTTTGAACTTTAATAAAAGAATCGCTCAAATTTGCTTTTTGTCTACCATTTTTATAGTCTAATATAAATATAAAACATACAGCATTTAATGTTGTTAGCAAAAAAATAATGAAGCAAAAAATGTGCCTTAAAATGAATATAACATAAGCACATTTACTTAAGAAGTAATGTTCAACAATGTAAAGTTCAACAAATGTAAAAACAGTTCAAAGTTCAACAATGTAAAACTGCAATTACTTCTGCACCAACCAAAATTTCAATGTGAGTTGAATTACTTCACTTTACACACAAATAGCACTGGGGTTTATTTCCATTTGTTTATCTGTAATGACTTTAGAAAAAATGTCTCTGTGAGATTCTGGAATTAATGTCTGCTCTTAATCAAATTATGTTTTTAAATAACTTTTATCCTGAATTTCTACAGAAAGTAGCTGCACATTAAATTCTCAATAAAACTATTGACATAATTTCATGTACATATATTTCATCTTTTCATATTTTATATAAATGCTCACAATTTATATTGAATAGGTTTCATTTTATAAACACAACCAAATTTATTTTATCATTCATTCACTCATATCTGTTGAGCTCCTTGAATGAAGTCAGACACCATGCTAGGTACAGTATATAGAACTGTGACTAAAGCTGTCACAGTTTCTGTCTGGCAACAGAAACATATAAAATAACAAGTAACTCAATTAATCCATATCACCATCTAACCTTCACTTACATTCAAAAACAACATTAGCGAGTGATGGGAACACTGGTTCTTTGAATTAGTTATAAAAACAGATCTAAGCTTTGATATTAGATTCCTTATAGATCAATATTTATCATTGTATTACATTTTACACATATTATTTGTAATTTTGTTTTAATTAATTCGATATATATATACAATACTATAAAACTAATCGGGCGGCTGTGACCAGCGCACTAAGCATGGCCAAGAGGAGCTACCTCATGTCCGAGGTCAGGGGCAGCAGCTGGGAGGACCCCATGCCTGAAGGGCGGCAGCCAAGAGGAGTTAACCCCACGTCCGAGGTCAGGGGCAGCGGCCAACAGTGCCAGGCTGCGATGGCACAGGAACGGCCTAGAGGAGCTAACCCATGTCCAAGGCAAGGGGTGGCGGCTGGTAGGAGCAAATCCGTGCCTGAGGCCAGGGGCAGCTGCCCAGAGGAGCAACCCCATGTCCAAGGAGCGGTAGCTGCATAG
>SJXQ01012413.1:0-28313 GCA_006408695.1 Aepyceros melampus | reverse complement strand
GAAACTAAAGACCTATATATAGAAAATTATAAAACACTGATGAAAGAAATCAAAGAGGACACTAATAGATGGAGAAATATACCATGTTCATGGATCGGAAGAATCAATATAGTGAAAATGAGTATACTACCCAAAGCAATCTACAGATTCAATGCAATTCCTATCAAGATACCAGCGGTGTTTTTCACAGAGCTAGAACAAATAATTTCACAATTTGTATGGAAACACAAAAAACCTCGAATAGCCAAAGCCATCTTGAGAAAGAAGAATGGAACTGGAGGAATCAACCTGCCTGACTTCAGGCTTTACTACAAAGCCACAGTCATCAAGACAGTATGGTACTGGCACAAAGACAGAAATACAGATCAATGGAACAAAATAGAAAGCCCAGAGATAAATCCACACACCTATGGACAGCTTATCTTCGGCATACAGGTTTCTTAAGAGGCAGGTCAGGCGGTCTGGTATTCCCATCTCTTTCAAAATTTTCCACAATTTATTTGGATCTACACAGTCAAAGGCTTTGGTATATTCAATAAAACAGTAATAGATGTTTTTCTAGAACTCTTGCTTTTTGGATGATCTAGCGGATGCTGGCCATTTGGTATCTGGTTCCTCTGCCTTTGCTAAAACCAGCTTGAACATCTGGAAGTTCTCAGTTCATGTATTGCTGGAGCCTGGCTTAGAGAATTTTGAGCATTACTTTACTGGAGTGTGAGGTGAGTGCAATTGTGTGGTAGTTTGAGCATTCTTTGCCATAGCCTTTCTTCAGGATTGGAATGAAAATGGACCTTTTCCAGTCCTGTGGCCACTGTTGAGCTTTCCAGATTTGCTGGCTTATTGAGTGTAACACTTCCACAGCATCATCTTTGATGCTGTGGATTTGAAATAGCTCAACTGGAATTCTATCGCCTCCACTAGCTTTGTTTGTAGTGATGCTTCATAAGGCCCACATGACCTCGCATACTAAGATGTCTGGCTCTATTGAGTGATCACACCATCATAATTAATGGGGTCGTGAATATATTTTTTGTACAGTTCTTCAGTGTGTTCTTGCCAACTCTTCTTAATATCTTCTGCTTCTGTTATGGTCAAACCATTTCTGTCTTTTATTGAGCCCATCTTTGCATGAAATGTTCCCTTGGTATCTCTAATTTTCTTGAAGAGATCTCTAGTCTTTCCCATTCTATTGTTTTCCTCTTTTTCTTTGCACTGATCTCTGAAGAAGGCTTTCTTATCTCTCTTTGCTATTCTTTGAAACTCTGCATTCAAATGGGTATATCTTTCCTTTTCTCTTTTGTTTTTAGTGTCTCTTCTTTTCACAGCTATTTGTAAGGCCTCCTCAGACAGCCATTTTACTTTTTTGTATTTCTTCTTCCTGGGGATGGTCTTGATCCCTGTCTCCTGTAGAATGTCACGAACCTCCACACATAGTTCATCAGGCATTCTATCAGATCTAGTCCCTTAAATCTATTTCTCACTTCCACTAAATAATCATAAGGGATTTAAGTCATACCTGAGTGGTTTAGTGGTTTTCCCCTCTTTCTTCTATTTAATTCTGAATTTGGCAATAAGGAGTTCATGATCTGAGCCACAGTCAGTTCCAAGCCTTGTTTTTGCTAATTGTATGGAGCTTCTCCATCTTTGGCTGCAAAGAATATAATCAATCCAATCTATGTGACCATCTGATGATGTCCATGTGTGGAGTCTTCTCTTGTGTTGTTGGAAGAGGGTGTTTGCTATGACCAGTGTATTCTCTTGGCAAAAATCTGTTAGCCTTTGTCCTGCTTCATTCTGTATTCCAAGGCCAAATTTGCCTGTTACTCCAGGTTTTGCATTCCAGTCCCTTATAAGGAAAAGGACATCTTTTGAGGGTGTTAGTTCTAGAAGGTCTTGTAGGTTTCATAGATCTGATCAACTTCAGCTTCTTCAGCATTACTGGTCGGGGCATAGACTTAGATTACTGTAATATTGAATGGTTTGCCTTGGAAATGAACAGAGATCATTCTGTCATTTTGAGATTGCATCCAAGTACTGCATTTCGGACTCTTTTGTTGACCATGATGGCTACTCCATTTCTTCTAAGGGATTCTTGCCCAAAGTAGTAGATAAAATGGTCATCTGAGTTAAATTTACCCATTCCAATCCATCTTAGTTCACTGATTCCTAGAATGTCTACATTCACTCTTGCCATCTGTTTGACCATTTTCAGTTTGCCTTGATTCATGGACCTAACATTCCAGGTTCCTATGCAATATTGCTCTTACAGCATCAGACCTTGCTTCTATCACCAGTCACATCCACAACTGTGTTCTGTTTTTGCTTTGGCTCTATCCCTTCATTCTTTCTGAAGTTATTTATCCACTGATCATATGATATCCATATGTTCATATGATACTGGTAAGTACCCAGTATCATATTGGATACCTACCGACCTGGGGAGTTCATCTTTCTGTGTCCTATCTTTTTTGCCTTTTCATTACTGTTCATGGGGTTCTCAAGGCAAGAATATTGAAGTGGTTTGCCATTCCCTTCTCCAGTGGACAACATTCTGTCATTCTTCTCCACCATGACCCATGCCCCATCTTGGGTGACCCCATATGCCATGGCATAGTTTCATTGAGTTAGACAAGGCAGTCATCCATGTGACCAGATTGGCTAGTTTTCTGAGGATTTAAATGATTTAACTTGATTTAAGTGTTACTACTCATCACAGTGTTCATTAAAATGCCTTCTGGAATATCACAGACTCAGAATATAAGAATAACTCTGGGGCCACCATCAGATGAGGAGCAGAAGGTTCTGTGACCACTATGACATGTTCCTAAATAGCAGCCTACTGTTCAGAAAAGGAAGATAGGGCCATCCAGTCCCATCACTTCATGGGAAATAGATGGGGAAACAGTGTCAGACTTTTATTTTGGGGGGGCTCCAAAATCACTGCAGATGGTGACTGCAGCCATGAAATTAAAAGACGCTTACTCCTTGGAAGAAAAGTTATGACCAACCTAGATAGTATATTCAAAAGCAGAGACATTACTTTGCTGACTAAAGTCCGCCTAGTCAAGGCTATGGTTTTTCCAGTAGTCATGTATGGATGTGAGAGTTGGACTGTGAAGAAGGCTGAGCGCCAAAGAATGGATGCTTTTGAACTGTGGTGTTGGAGAAGACTCTTGAGAGTCCCTTGGACTGCAAGGAGATCCAACCAGTCCATTCTGAAGGAGATCAGCTGTGGGATTTCTTTGGAAGGAATGATGCTAAAGCTGAAACTCCAGTACTTTGGCCACCTTATGCAAAGAGTTGACTCATTGGAAAAGACCCTGATGCTGGGAGGGATTGGGGGCAGGAGGAGAAGGGGATGACAGAGAATGACATGGCTGGATGGCATCACTGACTCGATGGGCGTGAGTCTGAGTGAACTCCAGGAGTTGGTGATGAATAGGGAGGCCTGGCGTGCTGCGATTCATGGGGTCGCAAAGAGTCGGACACGACTGAGTGACTGAACTGAACTGTACATAAATATTCATTTAAGTCTTGGAAAGTGTCATGGTAGTGCTAATGGTCAACAACTAGCCTGCCAATACAGTAGACATAAAAGGCTTTCATGTGAATTATGTGTCAGGGAAGTTCCCTAGGAGGAAATGACAACCGACTCCAGTGTTCTTGCCTGCATAATCCATGTGCAGAGGAGCCTGGTGGGCTACAGTCCATAGGGTCACAAAAGTTAGACACAACTGAAGCAACTCTGCACACCTGAAAAGTGCACCTAGAGAAGTTAATATAACTGACAAATAGGCCCACCACACATGGGGAGGGGATCTCTAGGAGGCCTGGGCATCTTCCATAGAGAATGGTCATATTAGGCTTGCTTGCCCACTCTATATTAAGTGTGTGTGTGTGTGTGTGTGTTGCTTCATTCATTCTGATTCCACTTTTCCAGGGTGGGTGTGGGTGTGTGGGGGTTGGTTCACTCATTCTGAATCCACTTCTCCAGGTACTGTGTATTCAGAATGTGCCACAGCTGCAGCTGCCACTGCTCTTGTTGCTGTGACAACTCTTAGCAATTTGTTATTGTTCCATGTAAGAGTGAACCCTAGGGTACACCTTCTCCACTAAACTTCTCCCTCAAGCGCCAAATGCCATTTGACTCATTTTCCATTACAATCATCAGAGGACCTTTAGCAATTCTAAGGGAGTTATTACTTTCTTTCACATCTTTTCTCAAATATCTGATTGCAATTCAGCTCTCCAGAGAAAATCCAAGCTGCCTCTTTAATCCTTGTGAAGCAAAAGGGTGAATTTTACCCCAGATTCATCATTTTAAAGCTGAATGGCTCCTTGAAAACGTCCTAATTATGTCTCCACATTTTACACATGAAAAAAACGTGTCTGATGTGCCCAGGACAAGATCTGGTATGCACAGCAATCACTAAATAGTGCATTCCATGAATGAATGAAGTTTAGGGAATCTAGATTTCTCCCAGATCATGGCAATAAGTCTGTATCCAAACAAAAATTAGAATGAGGAGTCTGATGGCTGCAGTACATAAGGTTGCCAGAAGGTGAACACGACTGAAGCAATTTAACACACCTGCATAGATTTTCTCAATCCAAAACTGAGCCCTTTTATAAAAACCAATGAATTATATTTATTTATTGAAATAATCTAAAGAAAATACTTGTAGATTTAAAGATTTACCATAAACATTTTGTAACATCCTTGCTTAAAGCTAGCCTTAAAAAGAGTCTATTTCTGTAGTACAGTAAACACAAAGAATGCACCTAATTCAATTTTCAAGCATCTTTATTTAGGTATAGTTGATATATAAGAAACTGGATATATTTAATGTGTACAACTTGATAAGTTTAGAGATCTATTTATATACCTCTGAAACCTGACCACAATCAAGGGATCAGTATCACCTCCAAAACTTCCTTCTCACTCCTTAGTCATTCTTTTTGTTTGGTTGGTTTTGGCTTATTTTTAAAATATAGCATGAGACCTACCCTCTTAGCAAATATTTATCTGTGCAATACAGTATTGTTAACTATAGGTGCTATACTGTACATTAGAGCTTTAGGACTTATTCTTGCATAACCAAAACTTGGCACAATTTGACTTATACTTCCCTGTTTCCCACCCCCGCAGGCCCTGCAACCACCATGATACCTTCTGCTTCTATGAGTTTGACTATTTTAGATTCCTCATAAAAGTAGTATTATGTAGTATTTATCCTATGTCTGGTTATCTCACATAGCATAATGTCCTCTAGGTTCAGTCATGTTGTTGCATAAGGAAGGGTTTTTTTTTTTTTTTCAAGACTGAATCATATTTCCTTGCATGTATATACCACATTTTCTTTAACTGTCATCTGTTGATTAACACTTAGATTGCTTCCTTGTCTTGGCTACTGTGAATAATGCTGCAAAGAACATAGAAGTGCAGATATCTCTTAAATCCTTATTTCAATTCTTTTGGATATATATCCAGAAATGAGATTGTGGGATCACATGTTCACTCTATTTTAATATTTTGAAGAACCTCCATACTGTCTTCACAGTGGCTGTACCAATTTGTATATCTACCAACAGTGCAAGTGTTCCCATTTGTTTCCATCCTTACCAGCATTTATTATCCATTGTCTTTTTGATGATAGTCATTCTAACAAATGTGAGGTGATATCTCACTGTGATTTTGATTTGCATTCCCCTCATGATTAGTCATGTCATGCTCCTTTTCATGTGCCTATTGGCCCTTTTCATGTCTCTTTAAGAAAATATCTATTCAGTTTCTCTGCCAATTTTTTAATCAGGTTGTTTTTTTGTTTGCTTGTTTTACTATTGAGTTGTATATGTTTTTATGTATTTTTATATTAATATCTTATCAGATATATGACTTACAAATGTTTTCTTCCATTCTATATGTTACCTTTTCATTTCATTTAATTGTTTATTTTGTTATGCAAAGACTTTTTAGTTTGATGTAGTCACACATAATATGTGTTTTGTTTGTGCTTTTTATGTCATATCCAAAAAAATATTGCCAAGCTCAATGTTTGAAGGCTTTTCTCTGTGTTTTACAATTTCAGGACCAGAGTTTTATTTTGTTGTATTATCTGTTTGTTTGGTCCAATGGTGAAGTTATAATCCCATTTTTTACTAAGTTGCACCAATAATGTGTCATCTAAAATTTCTACATTCTTAAGGTGAGTGCAGAATTTAAATATACTTTTGAAACAATTTTAGAAAAATTTTTCTAAATTTGTACAATCTTCCCAATATTTTAGAGCTGTATTGTTCACACTTAAGTTTTTAGGGAGCTGACTTTATTGAATTTTTCCAAGCCTTTTGATTTTTAAAAAATTGTAAGCATTCTTATGCTTTCTGAAGATTTACCTAGTATATAAAACATTTAATGTATACAGTTTGATAAGTCTGAACATGTACATATACCCATGATACACCATTACCACAATAAATTGATTTTAATAGAATCTACAATTTTCCTTGTGCATTTGTATATCATCAATTAATACAATATATATTACAGAATTACACTAAAAAATGACTGGAATAAATAGAATTATGAACACACACAACTTTATATTGATCAGCAAACAACTCAAATAGTGGGAGCAGTAGTAGTAAGCACTCAGCCAATACCTGGGGCATCTGTCAGTAAATTTTGCAGATGGAATGGATAGGATGGGTTAATCTAGAAATTTGATTAAGTAGAAATCAGTTAAGGGATCTAGAGGCAGAGATATTTGTCTGACTTTCCCATAGTGAGTCATTTGATTGGGTTAGTCTAAAGGACCCATGCCTACACTGAGAAGTTAAGAGGATTTTCTAAGGTACTGATATGGAAAAGAAGCTTCTTATTGAAGCCACCTGCCATTTACCAGGTTGTTCCATTGTTTTGACCTCTTCATTTCCCCATAAACTGTCAATAAAATGTAACACAAATGAAAAAACTAAAAGATAAAATATTAAATATTAAAATACTCACATAGTAAATGTTTCATTGAAGGTCAAGTAAGGCTAGACTTAAACTGAAAGTGATGAAAAACATCAAGATAAATGGAGTAGAATGCATGCAATTTGACCTGTTTTACATTAGAGTGCTTGAAAGTATTCATCAGAAAATAAACTTTAAAAAGAATGTAGTCCCAGGCAGAAGACCTCCAGTGTAGACTCAAGTTTATCACAAAGGACCCAGGCCAGAAGCTGATAAGCAACGTAATTTCCTGAATCATATAAATTTTGAACTATGTATTTGTATTTTGAGTACATAGTGATAAGAAAAATAAAAATGATCTGTGCCATCAAGAATATACAACCTAGTGGAAAAGGAAGATGGATTTATATTAGTGGTATAGGACCTGCCTTAGGGCAAATGCCAAACTAGATCTAATATATCCAAAGTCACACATCTATGTGAATGAATAATTGACAAACAGAGTAAAAGAATCATTCAAAATTATATACATAAATCATCGAGGAAAGATTAAAAGCCAAAAATAAGAGTATTTTAATTTTAGATGTCTAACACTAGAATTACAATTTGCCAGAATTAGTGAGACTTACCTCAAGACTCCTGACTGCTAAAAATGTCTCTGAGCTGTTTTTCACATAACACAAGTTTTATGAAGCTATGTACATACCCTCAATAACACAGAGGAAAATTAAAATCTTGCCTTCAATTGAAATTCCCTTAATTATGGATACAGTTTAACCAGAAACTGATTGCATTGATTGTTTTTATTAATAACAAATAGATAGGCTCATTATCACTTAGAAATGGAATTGGGGTAAATAATGGGCTTCCCTGGTGGCTCAGATGGTAAAGAATCTTCCTGCAACACAGGATACCTGGGTTCAATCCCTGGGTCAGAAAGATCCCCTGGAGAAGGGAATGGCTACCCACTCCAATGTTCTTAGCTGGAGAATTCCATGGACAAAGAAGCCTGGCTGGGGTGGTGGGGTGGGGCACAGTCCATGGGATTGCAAAGAGTTTGACATGACTGAATGACTAACACAATGCCTTATAAAATATGAGGTTTAAAGAGCAAACAATAAAAATGATTGAGAAACTCTCAGTTCAGTTCAGTTCAGTCCCACAGTCGTGTCCGACTCTTTGCGATCCCATGAATCGCAGTATGCCAGGCCTCCCTGTCCATCACCAACTCCTGGAGTTCACTCAGACTCACGTCCATTGAGTCCATGATGCCATCCAGCCATCTCATCCTCAGTCGTCCCCTTCTCCTCCTGCCCCCAATCCCTCCCAGCATCAGGGTCTTTTCCAATGAGTCAACTCTTCGCATAAGGTGGCCAAAGTACTGGAGCTTCAGTTTTAGCATCATTCCTTCCAAAGAAATCCCAGGGTTGATCTCCCTCAGAATGGACTGGTTGGATCTCCTTGCAGTCCAGACCAAGTGTGTCTTTACTCAGAATCAATCTAAGATACCATTTTTTTTCATATTTATCTCAGTAGTAGACTTCTAAAGAATGCCCTGTATACTCAATTACACTTACTTTTCAAAAATGAAAAATCTTGGTCTTTCAGTCTGTTACTCATAACAAAACAGCCCAATAATGAAAAGTCCTTGGATATTAATTGTGATCCCCTTTATAGAGAAGACAATAAAGAACAAGAGAAAGGAGAGAGAGGAAGAAGAGGAAGAAAAGGAAATTTCTGTTCAATACCTAGAATGAACTTCCTTTCTTCTTACCCCCTAATGGATTGTCTATTCTTCTCTTCAGTATTTGCTTAAATTCCATGTCCTCTGAGAGACTTCCTGGACTAACCAATCCAAAGTCACCTGCCCCATCTGCCCACCATTTCACTTTCTCTTACATAATCTTCTTTATTTACTACAGGGCTCACATCACATTATTTTGCTTATTTGTATATTGTCTGATTCTTTCTATGTAATGTAAGCCCCAAGAGAAGGACATGTGTGTTTTATTCCCCTGTCTACTTCCAGCACCTAGTGAATACTCAAATATCCACTGAATAAGTAAGTAAACAAGAGTCAAAAATCTTAACGACTACAGCTACTCTCTGCCAGACATGTTTCACATATCATCTTTACAATAGTCTGCTAAGTAGACATTAACTACATTGATTTTTTTCCATTAAAAAAAAAGGAAATGCAGGATTAGAATTAGACTGGCTTTGGCAATGCCACTTAATGATAGACCAGTGATGCAAATACCTTTCTTTCTGTTGCTAAGTCTATGTTTAAATACAGTCTTTTAGTTTATAATTTCAATATGTAATTACCTCATCTGTACTGGACGTATTTGTGGGACAAGAAAACACAATTTCCCTTGATGATTTGTTCATCTGCTGTGGCATTTTTCATGCTGAATTATAATGGGTCTTGGAACCTGCATGCCTTTTCCCTCATTCTGAGCTCCTCAAGGACAATGTATTATTCTTTGTACCGAAAAGCTTCCACAATGTTCAACCACAAGTTTATGACTGAACCAAATGGGTTGAGGATCAAGGTCATATTAGCTTTCCAAAGCAAAAGGAAAAAACCAGGCTTTTTCTAACAGGAAGGATTCTGGGACAGATGGTGGCTTTATACAGTTGCACAAGTATTTAGCAACATACAGACTTATACATTGTCCTACAACTTTAGTGAACTTATCAAAATTTTCAGCTGATGAATAAGAAATCTGAGTAAAAGAAAAGGTAAGTGATCTACTGAAAGTCACACTGCCCTTTTGCACTTAGCAATGAGCCTATTAAATGTTGATACATAGTCACATAATAAGTAAAGATCTCATGTCAAAACTAAGGATTTTATTTTTCAGTTACTGCCACTGAACAGCAATACTTGAATCTGTGTACACTGGTGAGACATTTAGCAGAAGACATATATGAGTTCAGTATTTCCTCTCAGATCACCATTTAACTCAACTATGAAATAGAAATTAAAAAAAAAAAAAACGGTTTTACCACAGGAATCAGGGAAAGTTGTCATCTAAATGCTACCATCTTAGAGGAAATGCTAACTGGTATCATATAAAGTCAATATAAAATCAATATCATATTGCATATAAAGTCAATATCATGCTCATGCTCTAGAAAGAGATAAAATGCACACGGATCTATTTTCTTTCTGTGGCTCAACAGCATTTAAAAGAAAGGATGATAGAAGACTGCAGAGTACTCATAGCATCTTTGCCAAACATACAAAGAAAGCCTTGTGTCTGAGGTGATAGTAGCCCAGAATAGGAGACTGGACAAATGGCCTAGTCTGGAGCCTGACCAACAGAAAGTTAAAAGTGAGTAATAGATCATAATGAGGTAGCTTGAAGTAAAACACGGAAACAAGCGGGTCAGGCAGGTCCTGATAGAGCTGTCCCGGACCCAAATCCATCTCCTGTCCCCTGAAGCTTCTAGTACGAGATAGATAATACACAGTGTACTTCTATCTCCCAGCTCTCCAGGAAACAATTAACTCAAAGGAAGAATTCGAACAGCAGTTTCTCAGTGAAGAAAATCCAGAACTTACACCCTATGTTTAGGGTCAAACACTATGCCTAGAGGAGTACATGAATTTGAGTAGGAATATGGTTATTACTGCATTCTCTTTGCCAAAAAACTAGAATCAGCCTAATACCCACCAGAAAGATATTTTTTAATAAGTTATGGTTCATCCACATAATGTAATTCAATGTAGTTATTAAAAATAATTTTAAAAGATTAACAACATGAAGAAATGATGTTCTATTTAAATTAAAAATCTAAAAGTACTGCTTGCATAGTAATTTTTTTAATGTATCTGTAAAAATGTACATACATCCATAAATTTTAAACCAGATTGATTAATACTAACATGAAATCATTGGTCACATCACCCTCTGCTTAAAAGGTATCAATAGCTTCCTATTACAATTAAGAAAAGGTTGACCTCCTCAACAAGGCCCTCTAGGTCTTTCTTGTTAAGTACTATAAGGATAGTACTATCCTTGTAGTGCTTTCCTTATAGTACTATACTTGCAGCCCCATTCACATTACACGCTTCCCCAACTACTCTCCAAGCTTTAGAAATTTTTTTCAGTGCTTAAAACATGACCTGATTCTTGCAACTCAGGTTGTTGGAACTGTCTCCCAATCCAGTCTCCTTTGGTAAGGCACCCTTACTCTTTGTTTATACACATACTTTGTATACACACTATTCCTTCATCACAGGAATAGTTACTCAATACTCAGAGCTCAGGTCAAATCATCACATATTCAAAGAAACATTCCCTGATAACTTTATCCCAATTTCATCTAATAGCTCTCCCTCCTTCTCATCCACATTTCTCACTACACTTAAATCATATTTAGTTGTTGAAACTATGACACTCAATGAAAGATGTGACCTGTCTTGTTTCCTTTATATGTAGCATGGCTCCTTGTACATTGTAAGCACTCAAAATATATTTAAATGAATAATATAGGTGGTATCTCTTAGGTACTTACTTGTTTTATGTGACTTACCTATATTAACTTCACCATAATCCAAGAAGTGGCTCCTATTCCAGTCCCTGTTTTGAAGATTATGAAGCCATGGCATTGACATATTGAATTTATTCAAAATTACATCATAACTAGAGCAGGGATTCATGCTCAGGCTTAATAGGTTATGTTCCTAACCACTAATAATAACAAACATTTCTTACACAACATATATAATGAGCCAGATATTCTACTAAATGCTTTACATATATTGACTCATTTTAACCTCAGAACAAGCCCAGGAAATAAGCACTATTATAATTTGTATTTTTTTAATAATTTTTATTTTTAGTTTGTTTTGCTTTACAATGCTGTATTCGTTTTGCTATACATTGACATGAATCAGCCACGAGTGTACATGAACTCCCAGTCCCGACCCCTCCTCCCCCCTCCCGCCCCACATCATCTCTCTGGATTATCCCCACAATTTGTATTTTATAGATTAAAAAAACTGGAGCACAGAGATGTTTAAGCAACTTGCCCTGGTCGTGTGATTACTAAATGGCAGAATAAGAACTTGAATCCCAACATTCCACCATGATTACTACTCTATACTTCCTTCACATGGCAACAAAGAAAGGGAGGGAGGGAAGGAACTTTCCTTAGTGTAGAAATTATGAATGATTTATTGACTTTTATTGTCTAAAAATTATGTGACAACTATGTTTTCATAATGAGAAAAAGGGTCTTTTTTAAAAAATTATAATGTAAAATAAGTAACCATTGGTATAAAAATATTCATAAAATCATAAACATATAACTTGGAAATTTGAGTGCTTCTCTGATCAAAATCACTGCAGATGGTGATTGCAGCCATGAAATTAAAACACGCTTACTCCTTGGAAGAAAAGGTATGACCAAAGGTATGACTAGATAGCATATTGAAAAGCAGAGACATTACTTTGCCAACAAAGGTCCGCCTAGTCAAGGCTATGGTTCTTCCAGTGGTCATGTATGGATGTGAAAGTTGGACTGTGAAGACAGCTGAGCACCAAAGAACTGTTGCTTTTGAACTGTGGTGTTGGAAAAGACTCTTGAGAGTCCCGTGGACTGCAAGGAGATCCAACCAGTCCATTCTGAAGGAGATCAGTCCTGGGTGTTCTTTGGAAGGAATGATGCGAAAGCTGAAACTCTAATACTATGGCCACCTCATGCGAAGAGTTGACTCATTAGAAAAGACTCTGATGCTGGGAGGGATTGGCGGCAGGAGGAGAAGGGGACGACAGAGGATGAGATATCTGGATGGCATCACTGACTCGATGGACGTGAGTTTGGGTGAACTCCGGGAGTTGGTGATGGACAGGGAGGCCTGGCGTGCTGCGATTCATGGGGTCGCAAAGAGTCGGGCATGACTGAGCGACTGAACTGAACTGAACTGATTCAATTTGCTGATGTTTGTTATCCTCCACGATACTGACAAGTGGATTTCCAGCCTCTTGTAGATGGGCCTCCAGTGCTGCCTGATGATTTATATGGACCTCAAGACTCCTTGGTTCTTTACCCACTGAGCCATCAGGGAGGCCCCCTCATAAGAGACTGTGGCTGATCTACCCATGAACTGAGGGATATCATCTCCTCAGCATTTCAATAGCAGATGACTGTGATAAAATCAAATGATTCCTTTTTAAAATAATTTCACACTAAGTTGATGCTGTGAGATACTGGAGAAACTAAGCTCTCTCAAAGAAAATTATTTTCTGAAATAAGACGTCAGCCTCACATGGATTACTTTCTGAACCTCTAAAGAGCAGGTAGAGTAAAATATTTTAACTTCAATAATTAAGATCATTGATAATAATTAAGATCTTTCTCTTCAACACTGAAAAAAAATATGTTTTGTGTACTCTACTTTTTAAAACTGGTCTTGTGGTGGCCTCCTTAATTGTCTCCTTTTCTGTAGAAATGGAGGTTCCTTCCCCATCGCCCGGCAAGGATCCTGTATGTAAATATTTCCACCATAGCAGCTTTAACAACTTATGATCCTCATTACCTATGTGCCTGCTCCTCTTTCTTATTCTTATTTTTATTTTGTTTTCTTATATTTATTTTGTAGCATCTAATACTCATTTTAAGAACATTAGGCTCCTGGAAAAAAAGTAATAACTTACAATCACTTAAGAAACATCGTTTCTAAACAAAAAAGTAATTTTATAATAGCTCAAATTCTCTATTTGATTTCAACCTATTAAAACAGATATATGTAAGTTTGTTTTTTAAAAAGAATTCCCCTCAGCACTTCCTATACTCATTTCACCTACTTTGTTGTTCCTAATGCTCACAAACTATCCTGGGAAAAAATCCTTCCCTCAGCCCCTTCCCCAGAGCACCTCTAGTTCTCTTCTTTCACCTTTCCTGTCATTCTGATTTCAAACTACCAAAGAATTGATCTGGCAACGAGAGAAGGTGGAAAAACTAGTATATTGAAAGGTAATTTTTATCATGATACAGCCAACCTTTGTGTAAAAAGTTTAACAACTTTCTTTTGGAGTTTCCTTTTCCCTTTCCTATCCCCAAACTCTTATTTAGCATGACCTGTAGCTACTGTCCTTCCTTCCATACCAGTGACTTGAAACAGACTCAAAACCTTTAACGAGGAGTTATCATGAAACTATTTTAAGACTCATTCTAAGTGGAGAATAAAGGTCATAATACCACTGTAGCAGCTAAAAGCACTTTCGCTGACATTATCTAATTTTCACAGAACTCTAGAGACATAGGCAATTATTTTGATTATGCTTCTATAGATAAGGTGTTTTAGGCACAATGAGTAGAATAATGGAGGTCAATCATTGCTTGCACCAAGAATAGACTTATATCTACTAGTATTCATGGGAGACCACTTTGGATGACAAGATTTGGCCTTCAGAAAGGTTAATTTATCATCTTTCTCTTGCCCAACAAGAAAAACCCAAAGACTTGGCTATTTTCATTAGTTGTACTAATGAAAGTTGAAGCTGTGTTCTTTAAGTCACACATACTACTATGCAAAAAAAAGAAAAAAAGCTCTCTCTAAATATAAACAGTTGATAGCCAACATTACTATGACAGCTTTACTTAAATTCTGTATAATTTTTTAAAAAAAGGTTTATTTTCATTGGGAAAAACCCTTTAAACTGTTGATTAATCCAAATAATTGGAAGATTCTTTTAAAAGTTAATATCTGAATCACATACACTTATCACAACTCTGGAATACATTCTCACTCAGTTCAGTTCAGTTCAGTTCAGTCGCTCAGTTGTGTCCAGCTCTTTGCGAGCCCATGAACCGCAGTACGCCAGGCCTCCCTGTCCATCACCAACTCCCGGAGTTCACTCAAACTCACGTCCATCGAGTCGGTGATGCCATCCAGCCATCTCATCCTCTGTCGTCCCCTTCTCCTCCTGCCCCCAAAGTCTCCCAGCATCAGAGTCTCTTCCAATGAGTCAACTCTTCGCATGAGGTGGCAAAGTACTGGAGTTTCAGCTTCAGCATCATTCCTTCCAACGAAATCCCAGGGCTGATCTCCCTCAGAATGGACTGGTTGGATCTCATACATTCTAGAAGTGTGTAAAAGCCTTTACTCAAAATTCATCTAGACCATTGCCCTTGAAGCCACACTTTAGAATTTGCTACTCCTCCATTTAGCTTCATAGTTTTGTCCCAGTTACTCTTCACTAGAATTTCTGCACTATTGACCCATTCTGACTACTTGGTTTAAACTTGAATGAAGAAAAAGGCGCCAATATTTTCTTTGGGAGGTGGAAGCCCAGGACTTCATGGATAAAAGGAAAAGAGAAGTGAAACAAGGAAGAGGATAGTATAGTAAGAGGCTATGTGTTATCACACATGCTTTCCCATCACAACAGCCTGCAAAAAGACACAGCAGATCATTCAACAGGTATGTCCACACAACATCCAGCATTTCTCTAGAAGGGTTTCAAAGGGAATGAGGGTCTTGGAGTCTTGATGAAAGTAAGTCACTCAGTCATGTCCAACTCTTTGTGACCCCATGGACTCTAGAGTCCATGGAATTTTCCAGGCGAGAATATTGGAGTGGGTAGCCTTTCCCTTCTCCAGGGGATCTTTCCAACCCAGGGATTAAACCCAGGTCTCCTGCATTACAGATGGACTTTTTACCAGCTGAGCCACAAGGGAAGCCCAAGAATACTGGGGTCTTGATAGAAGGAAAAAAAGAAATATTTTACCCAGCTCCTTTCTGTCTCACATTTCACATAGTTCTCCCCATGGAGAACTAAATTCCCTGAACTTTCACATTTCATTATCTATCCCCTGAGACAGTTCAGAAATAAAAAAACCCTTGCCTCTAATGTGGTACATTAACCAAGTTCAAAAATACAAGCGTGATCTAATACAAGTATAGTGATGACCAAGAGATAAAGGCAGAAAGAAGCAATTTGATGATACAGTGTTATTATCACAATACAGACTCTTAGGACATAATTATGATTATACCCACTTGCTGAAGTGCCACAACTCTCAAGAATGCTCTGGTCTTTCTCAGCTGACCAATCAATATATGTAGGGATCAAACAGGGATCATACAAGATGTACTGAAGTCCAGGTCCTGACCTACAGCTAAGCCAAGGTAATAAACCTGAGAGAGCCAGAAACAGAAATCATCAGTGGTTGAGTACAAACCCAAGGCCTTAGAGAGTACTAAAAATTGAAGCTGAGAAAACCAGAAGCAAATACCAAAGCTGAGGTCACTGATGGCTTCAAGGTTGGTTGATGAAGTCCAAGACTAAAAGCAGAAAGAAAAAAAAGTAGAGCCAAAACAGAAGAGAGATAATGTGGGCTGATTCCCATGCAACTGCCTTAAAAGTGCTGAGAAGATGGGACTTGTCTTTATACACCATTATGCATATGGCAGATGGATAATCTAGTCTCTCTTAAAAATTATAGCATCTCTACTAACAGAGAAAATGTATGGGGATAGAAGACTGATTAAAAGAAAAAAAAAAACTTTTAGAAATGAGTTTTTTGTAACCTAACTGTCCTTTGTCCATGCCAGCTTGACAACTAAAATGAAGTCATACTTTCATCAAACACACCATTCATTTAGTCAAAATATTATCTCAAAAGCCAACTCTGATCAAAGAACTACAGGTAGGACCTCATCATACCGGTCTTATTTAAATAGTCTGAGCCCCTGCCTTCATGAATTTTATAGCCTGGTGGGGTATATAGATAATTGATAAACAAGCATATATTTATAATTGTGAACTGCTGTGAATTAAATGAACGAGACAGTGACAGAGAAAAGCATGGAAGAAGGGAGAATACACTTAAATACTGCTGTCAGGGAAGACTTTTTAAGGGAAGGGAAAGTCGCTCAGTTGTGTCCGACTCTTTGCAACCCCATGGACTGTAGCCCACCAGGCTTCTCAGTCCATGGGATTTTCCAGGCACGAGTACTGGAGTGGGTTGCCATTTCCTTCTCCAGGGGATCTTCCCGACCCAGGGACCAAACCTGGGTCTCCCACATTGAGGCAGACGCTTTACCCACTGAGCCACCTAAAGGAGTTACCAATTAAGATGATATCTGAAGTATAAGAGAAAATAAAACAGCACTAGTAAAAGTCTCCTTTGCAAAGGTGACAGCATGTCCAAGTCCCCAAAACCAGACATGGTTAAGAAGTGGAAAGAGGCCAGGATGACTGAAATATAACGTGAGAGGAAGATGGAATGAGCCTGTTAGGCTTTGATTGCAATTTGAATTTTAACTCCAATATGAAGCCATTAGTGGGCTTAATCATTTTAGTTTCAATGACTTAAAACCTTCATCCTGCTTAGCTGCTGAAAGTCCTCTCTTAAGAGATTACTCAGATATGACCAAGGATCCCTGGAGGGCAGTTAAATGTTCCACAATATGTTCTGTTTTCACCTGCTGCCTCAAATCCCTGTCTTTCCACAGATCACCATCTGAAGGGCTGGGATTACTGTCACCCTTCAGTATCTACTATTTTCCCTTGCCTTGCTTTCCCCCAAGCTCAAATAGCATTGCTAAAATAGACTGCAATTTTAATGGACTTTACTGAAAGTTTGAGGAAAGTGGAAGAGAAGTATTACTAGAACCCAGGGAGTAACTTATAACCACTGGTTGTTTGTTGTTGTTTTAGTCACTAAGTCGTACTCGACTCTTTGTGACCCCATGACTGAAGCCCACCAGGCTCCTCTGTCCATGAGATTTCCCAGGCAAGAATACTGGAGTGGGTTCTCATTTTCTTCTCCATCTATTATTAAAACTCACAGACCTAGATACATCCTTGGATTTGGACAGCCCCAAGTGGTCCCAAACCACTCTGTGATACAGTGAAACCAGATTGCTTTCAATCATCCCACCCTGCTTCTTGTTTCCTATCCTGAGATCAGTCTCTTCCAAGGTTGATTGATGACACAAATGAATTACCTTCAAAGGAAAAGTTAACTCCCAAGGTCTTCTCACCTACATGGTGAGATCCACCCCATGATACTTATCCACACTGGAAGCCAACAACCCAACATCAATAAGGCTGAACTCAGAGAGTGTTTGAAATATTATCATGCCAGTCTAGTCTGAGATTATCCAAACTAAGCCTAACTCTTTCCCATAATTCAAGGTAAAGAACAGGCTTGCTATACATCCTTCTTGCATGGTCTCTGCACAAATGGTGAAGAAGCAAATTATGGGCATAGTTCAAAATAGACACAATCCTCTCAAGGAAGGCATCATAGCTCTGCAACCCTATACAACTGTGCAACCCTATCCTATAGACCATCTTTAGTTAGATCACAGAGTAGTTTCCTTACTTCAAATAACACTGCCTCATGCAATCTTCAAGTTTGGAGTATGTCTCTATTTTACTTTTGCATAACAAAAGATTTATTTTGGTTCCTCCAAAACAAAGACATAATTTGAACCAAAGGGACATTCAAGTCTCCACTCTCAGCAAAACAGAAAATGCTTAAAGCTTTAAAATATGTAATCTTCTTTTCTAACTTAAAAAATAAAAACTATTGTATTTGCCTTCACCAAGAATGTAAGCTTGTCTTAAAGGTAAGTCACTGCAGTAGAACAGCTCTCTTCAAATTCTAGCTCCAAGGATTCTCTTCGGTTTCCTACCTTTTCCCTGACTGTTGTTGCTTCACTTTGATTCAAGTTCATGTACTTATCCACCCATGGGGACAATTTTTGCACTTAAGGAGGGCAACTACCTGGTTTTCACATCAGTTTTCCTTGTCAGCTTCATCCCATCATGCGATTCAACTCCTGAGACCCCCGCTGAGTTCAGAATTCTATTCACGCACCACCTCAGCCTCCAGCATCACCTGAAAGATAAATTGGAGCTGTTATTCTCAAACAGTCGAAAATGTGAAGAACTCCTCTGTGAAATGATGTTGTGATGCACACCAACAGCAGCATCTCAGAAGCCCACACAACGGCATCTTCACTGGCGTTCAAGGGTTGGAAGGGGATCTGCAAATTTTACTAAGCATGGGGAAATATAGGCTTGAAGCTTTCAGTGCCAAGTTCCTTAGGTTTCAGTACTGCCCCTACCACCCCACCGCCTCACCCACCCTGACCCTTGCCCAGGGGCCAGTCATGGCTGGTGTTTTATTCCAGAGCTACCTTCTTCCACAGCTATTCTAATAGTGCCCTCTAGTGGTAGGTGGTTAAAATGCAATTAAAGAAGCAGGATTGAAGAGTCACACCATAAACGTTCAACATAATTCACTGCCTACCAAGTGCCTGCAATCCATGGGGTCACAAAGGGTCAGACATGACTGAGTGACTGAACAACAATCAAGTGTCTAGGAACTGTCCTAGAGATATTCACTCTGACCTGGAAACTTTCTAGTTCTCTGCCTTGCCCAGATACCTGGATACATACAATGAGAGTCAGACTTTTTCTTCCAACTGGGAAGTCTACTTATCAAAGACCAACTAGACCGTCAAATAGTACTAGGTAAATTGTATCATCAACTATAGCACCACAATTAGCCACAGACATCAAGAAGGGGCAGGGACAAGGGCTTGTAGCTCTCCATACAGAGCTACACATTACTATGTCAAGTAATTGTGGTTTCTCTCAGAGAATTTGAAACAAAGGGATGTAATTCTATTGTCTCAGTTTTAGAAAGCACTTAAATATAAACTTTTTAATAGCTCTTTGTTTCTTAAGCCCTGGAAAGTGTTTAAAGTTCATGTTTTCTAGTCTGAGTTCTATTAACTAGTTTGGGGTGTTGAGAACAAGCTGTTAGAGTAGACAGTCAGGATGTCCAATTTTGCCTCTGAAGAGGAGGCCACTGCTCTGTAATCACCATGCCATGAAGCTTAATGAAAGGATAAATCTCCTCATTCTGATGTAGTATAGCAGGGACAGGCACTCATTCAAGAATAATTGTATACTCATACATGGAGAGCAGTTTTATAAACCGATGATTATCGTTTCTCTTCAATTTCCCACAAAAACTATCAGGGCAAATATTGTCAATGGCCTCATTTATATTTCCCCATCCCATTTGTCACCACCATGCTATGAATTCCAAATAAATGCACTGTCTCTGGAGAAGTGTATAAAACAAAGAAGTAATAAGTTCCCCTGGAGATTATGATACACTGTCAGATTTGGGAAGCAATGCCTGCTACCCTCAAACACCTTCATATGTTGATGTTCCCAAAATGTTTATATGTTACAATTTAATTAACTATTCTCTGTTAGAGGCATTTGGGCTATTTCTAATTTTTCAATAACAACAAAATCCGAATTCAGTGAATGATTTTAAATTGAATTTCTTTTTCTTTTATGGTAAATTTTTGGTTGAAGCATATGGACAATTTTTAACTCTTTTTGGATAACATTTTAAATTTTTTTGTAGAAATACTAAATCCTCTAACAGTGCTGCCAACAGTAAATACACTGCCTAAAATCCTCTCAACATTAAATTTTATCGTGATCATTAATTTTTGTTAGTATAATGGTTATATTCAAGCTGTTTTAGCTCACATTGCTAGGACAGTCCTGTAAACTTCTATGTGATGGAAGCTTCTGAATATCCCTGATATAAACATCTAGGCAAGATAAAACTCATGGTAAATCCTACTTGGACTAATAGATATATTAATGTAGTCTTGTGATAAACAGAAATTATTCTTTTCTAGGACAAAGTTATTCAATGAATATGCAATGAATTAAAAACATTCTAAAGGGATTTGTCTTGGGTATAGTGGGAATTTCCTTTTGTCAACATTCCTTATTGCTATGATAGCAAATTAGGCAAAATCAAACATATTCGCTATCTTTCAACTTTCGTGATCTCTGATGAGTAGCTAGAGGGTTTTTAAATAGTGCAAATTAAGGCAATTTTTAAAGAGCTGAGTGGGTTTAATCTATCTAAAGCTATTTTTATGATCCAGTAATGCAAACAATAAATGAAGCTAAGATAGAGTTATAACATAAAGGAATTTTATTTATGCCTTTGGCTGCCACTAAAATCCAAAGGGAACACAAAGGTGTAGTCCTAGTATCTTTTCATAAAGAACAAGATTATGAAAAATTTCAGGGTCATATACTCATGGCTATGAATCTTTGGTCTAGGTTTAAACAGACCTGAAACAGTTCCTAGGAGTACAAACATCTTTATTATTCTAGCTTCTATCCTGTTATTACTTCAGAGAATATGGAATGAGAGCTGGCTGGACAAACATTTTCAAAGTTTGCATACAAATACATTTTAATGCAATACCACAAGTATGTCCTTGATCTATTCTCTCCAAAGTTTTATCTATAAATGAACCAGTAGGCACACTTATAAATGGGAGAGAGACAAAGAGCTTAGGATAGAAGATACATTGGACAATAGATTCCAGATTCAAAAAGAACCCATTTGGACCATAAATGGGGAAAATAAGAACAGTGGTATCTAGTTGAGGCAACTGTTGTTTGAGGGGGAGGGCAGTGAGGTTCAGTATATGTGAGGAACACTGAGGCAAAGGATCCCATGATGTTTTCCTGTTGCTTGCCAGCAATAACACACAGGCTCCTGTTTACTGATTTCAAGTCATGAGACAGCCAAAGCAAGCTTGTACTCAATACCCCTTTCTCCTCGCCTTTCCTCAGCCACTTACAGAGCACAAATTATTTTCTGCCTCTCTGAAGTAAAACAGTATATTTTCTTATGATCAAACGTACAGTAAAGAATTGGCCTTTGCCCATAGAGAGATGGCTTGTTCTCTTGGCTTCTGCAAGGTAATTTATGTCATATCTGGTGGGAATATCTTTGTTTAGGTGAAAGCTGGCCACAATGGCTTTTAGGGTGTGGCCAGTCATACCCAATAGAATGGGGGCCAGCTATGCTGGAAAAACCAATTGAGATTTAAGATGGGGGTTTTCAGTCATTCAGTTTCAGCTGACCTGGAGACAGAGTTCAATGACGTGAGCAATCAATCATACCCACATAATCCCCAAATGAAAACCATGGAATGAAACTCATGAGAGAGTCCTTGGTTGGCAGTATTTTCTGTGTATCATCATACATGAAGGCCAAAAGAGTAACACTTTCTAATTCCAGGCAGAGAACAACAGACGCTTCAATTGGAATCCTTCAGACTCTGCCTATGAGTCTCTTCCTTTAGCTAATTTTCCTCCCAGTTTTATCAAGATAAAATTCACAGATAACAGTGTAAATTTAAAAGATACAACATGATAATTTGATATACACATATATATATTGCAAAATGATTACCACAATAAGGTTAGTGACACATACATCATTTCACATGGGTACCATTTTCCTTTGGCTGAGTTTTTTGTGTATACTTTCCTGTAATAAACTTCAACCATGAATATAATAGAAAAGTGAATTCTGTGAGCTCTTCTAGAAAGTTATCTAACCTAAGGGTGGTTTGGGGGACCCTCCAAACTTATAGTTGGTGTCAGAAGTAAGAGAACTCTGGGGATTGTACTTTCAAACCTTACAGCTTTGCTAACTCTGAGTGTGTACATCTGCTGTATATAAGTTTTGAGGTTCCTTAAAAAACACATCACCTGCATGCCTTTTAAAAAATGCTGCTATTTGCATGGGGGCCAATTTGCCTTAGTCTATGTAAAATTCAAGTTCACCACTTTGATATGAGGGCAACCTTGTTATATGAGAGAAAGCTAGAGAACTAGAGTTTTTAATTTCTTTTTATTTTTTGAAAGGGTGAATTCTTTTGTTTTATAACAGCTCATGCAGACCTTTGAGAATATTCTCTTTAAGCGTTAGAAACAGAACCATAATTTCAGGTAAGTACCATACTAGGTGCTAATTGCAGTTGGTCAGTAATCTCACAAAGAAATATGTGAAAAGTACTATATAGTAATAAAAATCAGGCACTCTACTTATTAGCTGCTGCTTCATTCTCTTAATTTTCTCATCTTCCTGACCTATTGAAATAGTATTTTATCTTTTCTAACATATGTTCTAGATACCCCAGAGATTATTGCATCCATTAAATATTCTTTACTAGGAGATATGCCTAAGGTAAATTTAATCAGTTGTTATAAAAAATGGAAAATTGACTTTTTAAAATGAAAAATCCTCCTATTGCTCAGCAGAAAAGGGAAATTGGATCCTTATTTGATACCATATACAAAATCAACTCAAAATGGGTTAAAACAATTAAATATAAGACCGGAAATTGTAAAACTATTAGAAGAAAACACACGGAGAAAGTTTCTTGACATTGGTCTGGGCAATGAACTTTTCAATATGGCAACAAACAAAAACAAAAATGGACAAATGGGGTTGCAGCAAACTAAAAAGCTTCTGTGCAGAAGCTTTTAATTTTAATTAGATCCCATTTGTTTATTTTTGTTTTTATTTCCAGTATTCTGGGAGGTGGATCATAGAGGATCCTGCTGTGATTTATGTCGGAGAGTGTTTTGCCTATGTTCTCCTCTAGGAGTTTTATAGTTTCTTGTCTTACATTTAGATCTTTAATCCATTTTGAGTTTATTTTTGTGTATGGTGTTAGAAAGTGATCTAATTTCATTCTTTTACAAGTGGTTGACCAGTTTTCCCAGCACCACTTGTTAAAAAGATTGTCCTTAATCCACTGTATATTCTTGCCTCCTTTGTCGAAGATAAGGTGTCCATAGGTGTGTGGATTTATCTCTGGGCTTTCTATTTTGTTCCATTGATCTATATTTCTGTCTTTGTGCCAGTACCATACTGTCTTGATGACTGTGGCTTTGTAGTAAAGCCTGAAGTCAGGCAAAAGAGACACAGATGTATAGAACAGCCTTTTGGACTCTGTGGGAGAGGGAGAGGGTGGGATGAGTTGGCAGAGTGGCAACGTAACATGTATGATATCATAAGTGAAATGAATCGCCAGTCTAGGTTTGATGCAGGATGCAGGATGCTTGGGACTGATGCACGGGGATAATCCAGAGAGAAGGTGTGGGGCGAGAGTGGGGAGGTGGGGGTCGGGATTGGGAGTTCATGTACACACGTGGCTGATTCATGTCAATGTATAGCAAAACAAATACAGTATTGTAAAGCAAAACAAACTAAAAAATAAAAATCAATTAAAAAATAAAAATAAAAAGGAAAAAAAATAAAATAAAAAGCTTCTGTGCAACAAAGGAAACAGAGAGAAGAGACAACCTATAGATTAGAGAAAATACTATAATCCATATATCTAATAACTGGTTAATATACAAAGTGTATAAGGAATTCAAACACCTAGATAGCAAGAAAACTCAATTTTAAAATAAGTAAAGGACCTGAACAAACATCTCAAAAAAAGATACACAGATGGCCAAAAAGTATATGAAAAAATGCCCAACATCACTAATCATCAGGAAATGCAAACCAGAACCACAATGAGATAGCACTTCATACTTATTGGAAAGGTGAGTATCAAAAAGACAAGACACAACCTGTGTTGGCAAGGATGTAGATAATTAAAGAAAATGTGGTAACAGTATATAATGGAAAAACATTACACCTTAAAAAACAAGGAAATCTTGTCATTTGCAACAACAAAAAGGAACTTGGAGGATATTATGTTAAGTGATGTAGAAAATCAGACATGGAAATAAGCCAGACATAGAAACTTAGATATTGCTTAATTTCACTTTCATGTGGAATCTAAAAATGTAGGGTAAGGGAGTTATAATAAGGTAAGTATAACAATAATGTACAATATACTTGAAATTTGCTGAGAATAGATTTAACTGTTCTCACCAAAAAATTAGTGAAAGTTGCTCAGTTGTGTCCACTTCTTTGCAACCCCATGGACTGCCCATGGGATTCTCCAGGCAAGAATACTGGAGTGGGTAGCCTTTCACTTCTCCAGGGACCTTCCCAACCCAGAGATCGAACCCAGGTCTCCTGTATTTCAGGCAGATTCTTTACCAGTTGAGCCACATATAAAATAAAACAAAAATTAGGCAAGTCATATCCATGCTTAGGTCCTAATCAAAAGGTTGATTTTTAATCAGCCTTTTTTATTCATAGTCGATTCTATTTAACAACCCAGTTCGAAAATCACTGTTAATGGTCTGTTAAACTCAGCTATAATATCCAGGAAACACTACTGATATTCTGTTTCTTTCATCTCTACCAAAAGCCATAGGGTTATCTGGTATTTTATGTGGAAGGTTATCTGCCTTCCACATTCTTGGACCAAACTTTAATCAAGTATCCTAATCACTGGATAACTTGTGCTCCATCTTTCTAGCTTCCAATAATAGATTCTTCACCAACCATTGTTCCTATTAAAGCCAAAGCCACGTAGTTTCAGTTTTTATTATAGCAGGTCTGGACATAGTGTCCTCGGTTTAGGCAAGTCTTTTTATGGAAAAAAAAAAAGTGATGCAAAACTCTCATTGGCTTACAACAATGGACACTGTTTTATTGTTCACAGCACCTCCACTCCGGGATCCAGGCTGAAGGGGAGCCCAAGTCATACACATAGGTTTGTGGTGAAAGGGAAATAGATTGGCAGAACCATGGAATGACTCTTGAAGTTTCTCATGAAAAGAAGCATATGCCACTTCTGTTCATCATTGACTGTCCAAAATAGTTACAAAGGCTTGTCTTACATCAATGAAATAAAAGATAACCTTCAGACAGAGGCAGACAATAAATATCTTGGACAAAAATAAAACTTACCATACCACTGTTTATAGCTCTAACGTATTTTTACTTAACCGCTGACCACAACAGTGAGGTATAATGGGTGTTAGACTACAATAATAATAATAAAAAACTTAACTACTCCTTTTTAATTACAAAGGAATTTTCAAGGCATACTGCTTTTGTTCAGTAAGTGAACAAGTGTAGAAGTCATGCAAAAATAACATGGTCTCCCTGACTGCTGTTCCAGCCTTCTCTGATCTTTCTATAATTGTTTTGTATAGTCAAATAAAAAATTACCACAAATCTAAGTGACTCAAAACAATACTCATCTATTATCTCTGGTTCTGTAAGTCAAAAATTCTCTGCTTCACATCTCACAGGTCAAAGTGTTAACCACCTGAGCTCTTGTCAGAGTGCTGAAGAGAGTCCTTCTAACCTTACTCAGGTTGTTAGCAGAATCCAAATCCTAACAGTTATGAGACTGAGATCACCCTTTCCTTGCTAACTGTCAGCTGGAACCCCCTCCTTCAGCTCTTAAGGGCCACCCACATTTTCTTACTTCACCCTCTCTGCTTTAAGGACCTATGTGATAAAATCAAGCCCACCTAGATAATAGTCCTCTCTCAAGGTCAATTTGCCATATAACAGAATATAATCACAAGATTGATACTTTACCACATTCAGAGGTTCCAGTGATTAGGGTAGGAATTTCTGAGGGTCGTTTGAGAAATCCTACCTAAACAGACTTAAAATATCCAAAATGGATTGTAAAATGACTGTGTATATCAAATCATTTTTCTTCTCAGTGATCATTAATGTCTCACTAGAGCTAGTGAGATAAAACCCAGACTATTTCTCCTGCTATATAAAGACCTGTTATATTGCTTGGAGCCAAACTAAGAACGTAACATCTCATTAACTTTCAAAATAAACTCTTGAATCAGGGTGGTCTATACTCTTTTGTAAATTCATGTTGGTTGTTTCTACCTCTACTCTTTGTTGTTATTTTGTGCACATGATCCTTCAAGCTAGACTTCAACAGTACATGAACCAAGAACTTCCAGATATACAAGATGGATTTAGAAAAGGCAGAGGAACCAGAGATCAAATTGACAACATCGATTAGATCACAGAAAAAGCAAGAGAGTTCTAGTAAAATGTCTATTTCTGTTTCACTGACTACACTAAAGTCTGACAGTGTGGATCACAATATACTGGGGGAAATTCTTAGATGGGAATATTAGACCACCTTATCTGCTGCCTGATAAACCTGCATGCAGGTCAAGAAGCAACAAATAAACCCGGACACGGAACAATGGACTGGTTCCAAATTAGGAAAGGGGTACGTCAAAGCTGTATATTGTCACCCTGTTTATTTAACTTATGTGCAGAGTACATCATGAGAAATATTGGGCTGGATGAAGCACAAGCCAGAATCAAGATTGCCAGGAGAAATTTCAATAACCTCAGATATGCAGATGATACCACATTAAAGGCAGCAAAATGAAGAGGAACTAAAGAGCTTCTTGATGAAGGTAAAAGAGGAGAGTGAAAAAGCTGGTTTAAAACTCAACATGCAAAATATAAAGATCACGGCACTGGTCATAGCAAATAGATGGGGAAACAGTGACAGACTTTATTTTCTTGGGCTCCATGATCTCTGCAGAGGGTGACTGCAGCCATGAAATTAAAAGATGCTAGCTCCCTGGAAGAAAAGCTATGACAAACCAAGACAGCATATTAAAAAGCAGAGATGTGACTTTGCTGATAAAGGTCTGTCTAGTCAAAGCTATGAATTTTCCAGCAGTCATGTGTGGATGTGAGAGTTGCATCATAAAGATGCCTGGGCACTGAAAAATTGACAGTTTTGAAATGCAGAGAAGACTGGAGGACTCTTGAGAGTCCCTTGGATAGCAAGGAAATCAAACCAGTCAATCCTAAAGGAAATCAATCCTGAATATTCATTGAAAGGACTAAAGCTGAAGCTCAAATTCTTTGGCTACCTGATGCAAAGAGCCAACTCATTGGAAAAGACCCTGATGCTGGGAAAGATCGAAGGCAGGAGAAAAAAGGTGATGACAGAGGATAAAATGTTTGGATGACATCACCAACTCAATGGACATGAGTTTGAGAAAACTCCAGAGATGGTGAAGGATAGGGAAGGCTGGTGTGCAACAGTCCACAGGGTCACAAAGAATCAGACAGGAATCAGTGACTGAACAATAATAATGATAGTTTCCCTTCCTCTCTCCACCTGATCAAGTTGTCTGCTTCCCTTAAATTGAAACATAAATTCTATATTATCCATTGATTCAGCATATATGAGTGAGTACCTACTCTGTTCCATTCAGTCACTCAGTCGTGTCTGACTCTTTGTGACCCCATGAATCGCAGCGCACCAGGCCTCCCTGTCCATCACCAACTCCCAGAGTTCACTCAGACTCACGTCCATTGAGTCCGTGATGCCAGCCAGTCATCTCATTCTCGGTCGTCCCCTTCTCCTCCTGCCCCCAATCCCTCCCAGCATCAGAGTCTTTTCCAATGAGTCAACTCTTCACATGAGGTGGCCAAAGTACTGGAGCTTCAGTTTTAGCATCATTCCTTCCAAAGAAATCCCAGGGTTGATCTCCTTCAGAATGGACTGGTTGGATCTCCTTGCAGTCCAAGGGACTCTCAAGAGTCT
>SJXQ01012412.1:31212-80960 GCA_006408695.1 Aepyceros melampus | reverse complement strand
GAGCGATCAAGCCTCGTCTCTGGCCCCGGATTGAATTCTTCTCCTCCAGAGGCCAAGAATCCCGGCGTCGTAATTCAACAACAACCTTTCACTACTCCACCTGTGCCACAATTACAAATTTTGTATCTTAGAGGATGTGTACATACAGGTTAATCACTAGATGAAAAATAAAATTTATTTGCACTTAGAAAATCAACTGTGTTCCATTTGACAGCAGGTGCTTTGGTGATTTCCTTTGAACATGTGTATTAGACCTGAGAGCAAAAGTGAGCCTATCTATCTATTGCTCCCCTGGTTATAGGCATATATATAAACAGGAAGAATGAGGGTAAGAATATTAGATATATTGGATACAAGTCACCTTCAAGCCTAGCTGTTTTTAGATAGTCTCAGATACAGTTTCTAATTCAATTCTGGTCCCAGAATAGACTATGACTGATTTCAATAGTTTATAATGTATTGATATCTGTTTTATGGTGTGGCCAATGTATTATTTTATGTTCAAAATACACTTGAAAAAAATGTGTATTTTGCAGTAGGAATAATGTTATAGTGTCAATTAGGTCACATTATTTAAGGATGTTGTTCAAATCTGTTATATTCTTAATTTTATACTTACACATATGTATGTATCTTATACACACACACAAACAAAGGCACATTTGTGTATGTGTGTGAATCTGTGTGCTCTGTCAATTTACTAAGACTGTTCAAGTTACCAATTATAATTCTAGATTTGTGTTTTTATACTTTTAGGTCTCAAAGTTAGCTTTAAGTATATTTGAAGTCGGTTATTAGATGCATATATTCTAAGGATTGTCTTGTCTTATTGATGAGTTAATCTTTTTGTTATGGTGTACATTCTACTTTATCGTAAGTTATGTTACATTTAATTGTGCTTTTTTAATATTAAAATAACTTCTCAGCTTTCTTGTTTTGTATTTTTCACTCGGAGGATAATGCTTTGCAATATTGTGTTACAAGTTACCAATTATAATTCTAGATTTGTGTTTTTATACTTTTAGGTCTCAAAGTTAGCTTTAAGTATATTTGAAGTCGGTTATTAGATGCATATATTCTAAGGATTGTTTTGTCTTATTGATGAGTTAATCTTTTTGTTATGGTGTACATTCTACTTTATCGTAAGTTATGTTACATTTAATTATGCTTTTTTAATATTAAAATAACTTCTCAGCTTTCTTGTTTTGTATTTTTCACTCGGAGGATAATGCTTTGCAATATTGTGTTGATGTCTGTATACAGCAGCAAGAAACAGCCACAGGTATATATGTGTCCCTTCCTTTCTAAAGCCCCCTCCTATCCTCCTCCCTGCACAAACCCTCTAGGTTGTCACAGAGTCTGGGCTTGAGCTCCCTGTGTCACACAGCAAATTCCCACTTGCTCTCTATTTTACATATGATAATGTGTATGTTTCCATACTGTTCTCTTCATTTGCCCCACCTTCTCCATCCCGTGTGTCCAAAGTCTGTTCTCTATGTCTATATCCCCATTGCTGCCCGCAAATAAGTTCATCAGTACCATCTGTCTAGATTCCAAATGCATGCATTAATTTACAACATTTGTCTTTCTCTTTCTGATTTCACTCTGTGTAATAGGCTCTAGGTTCATTCACCTCATTAGGACTGACTCAAATGTGTTCTTTTTCATAGCTGAGTATATTCTATTGTGTATATTTACCACTATTTCTGTATCCTTTCACTCGTCAATGGACATCTAGGTTGCTTCCATGTCCTAGCTATTGTAAAAAATGCTGCAGCAAATCTTAGGGTATATAAATCTCTTTTAATTATGGTTTTCTTATTGTATATGCTTGGTAGTGGGCTTCTTGTGTCATATGTTAGTTCTAGTCCTTGTTTTTAATTTCCAGACTGTCCTCCATAGTGGTGTATCGATTTGCATTCGCACTAGCAGTGCAAGAGAGTTCCCTTTCTTCCACACCCACTCCAGTATTTATTGTTTGTAGATTTTTTTAACGATGGCCATTCTGACTGGTGAGAGGTGATACCTCATTATGGTTTTGATGCACATTTCTCTAATAATGAGTGATACTGAGCATATTTTCATGGATTTATTGGCTGGCTGTGTGTCTTCTCTGGAGAAATGTCTCTTTAGGTCTTCCACACACTTTTTGAATGGGTTGTTTGGTTTTCTAGTATTGAGATGCACATGCTGCTTGTACATTTTGGAGATTAACCCTTTGTCAGTTGTTTCATTTGCAATTTTGTTTTCCCATTCTGAAGGTTGTCTTTTAATCTTGTTTCCTTTGTTGTGCAAAGGACTTCCCTGGTGGCTCAGACAGTAAAGCATCTGCCTACAATGTGGAGACCTGAGTTCAATCCCTGGGTCGGGAAGATCCCCTGGAGAAGGAAATGGCAATCAACTCCAGTACTCTTGCCTGGAAAATCCCATGGACAGAGGAGCCTGGTAGGCTACAGTCCATCGGGTCACAATGAATCAGACACAACTGAGCAACTTCACTTTCTTTCTTTGCTGTGCAAAAGCCTTTAACAGCTTTCTTATGATACCATTTGCGTGGTACATCTTTTCTCATCATTTCACTTTTAAGTCATCTTTGCTTTTATATTTGCATTCATTTGTTGGGAACATATGTTTAGGACTTTGTCTTATTAAAATTAGTCAAGGTAATATTAGTCTTTAATACTTTACCTCAATTACATTTAATATGATTTTAATATGACTCATTTTTAGGGTATTATCTTCCTATTTACTTTTGTATGGCTCACCTCTTTTGTTCCTTCTTTCCTGCCTTCATTTAGATTAACTGAGTAATTTTAGGATCACTGTCTATGTCTTCTATTGGTTTTTTAGCTATATCTCTTTTATTGATATCATTATTGCTTTGATTTCAATTCTAGTCACTGCTCTAGGAATTACAATGGGAATCCTTGTTTTATTACTGTCTGTGGTAAATACCTTTTTTGAATGATTGATTAATCAATTCCCTAATATTTTATGGCCAATACTTTCTAGTGTTAACTTGATTATCCGTGTATAATTACTAGCCCATGTCAGGTGAATGTATTCAATAACCTACACATGTAAACCCAATTTAAAGGAATCTTCTCTGAAGAAGTTAGTTGTGCTGTTATAAGGTGTTTTTGTTTGTTTGTTTGTTTGTTTGTTTTATAACTCTGGAAAACCGAAGTGAAGGTATTCACCTTTCCCAAGCCTGTGCCTTCTGCAACAAAATGAGAAACAATGACCTATGTCCACAACATTTTTCAAAGAGAATATTTTGTTAGATTTTAATTTACTGGACTCTGTTACTATACTATGCAGGTGGCAGCACTTGACTTTGTATTCAACAGCTCTTTTAATTTTCTGCTAAAGTCAAATGGGGCAAAAAAGAAGAAACAAGAGAGTTTTTGTTAAATATTGTTCAGTATTAATAGTGCCATTAAATCTTCATGATTCTGTATGTACATTTCAGAGGAACTCTTTTGTGAGCTGACTCTAATTTGCCCCCAAAGAAGTCCAGAGAAGGAGAACTCTTTCTTTAGTCCATAATGACCTCATAACTGAAGGGAAGGAATTTCTGTTCCTACACATTTAGTATTCTCTGTGAAACATATTGTAACACTGAAATGTGATCCTTTTCTTACCATAAATGCTTTTGTTTCAATGAAGCTAAAATAGCCACCACTATCTGCCAAAAGTTTTGTAGTTTTTTTTTTTTTTTGTCCCCTAAAGCAGTTCTTGTTTACTTAGTCACTTGCTCTTAAAACAAAGTCCAGTGTGGTAGAGATATCTTGCAGACCTTAATTATTTCTCTCTAAAAAGAAGAATTTTCAGGGCTTCTCACTGCATTGAGAATAAATGTTTATCTAAGACAAACTCACTAATGTCAGAGAAAAAGGAACTAGTCAATTACCAAGAATGAGCAAATGTGTTCCTGCTCCTTACCCTCCAGTTAGCTATGGCTGCATAGCCCTCATCCACGACTGTAACAGGGATCATGCTATTATCTAGAAAAAAGAGCACAAAAGTGGTGGCTGACCTCTCTTCCAAATAAAATAAAAATAATTTTTTAAACCCTCTTTTTTGACTTACCAGCACTATGAATAGAAAAATAAATTATAGGGAATACATAAGCTATTCTAATGGGTCAAATTTTGTAGAGGTCTGCTTATTTTAGTTACTTTGGCTGTATTCTATCTCTGTCTCAGATATATCACTAAATATGGAGTCAGGCTGAGTAAATTACCTGTTTTTTATATGTTTATAAATTAGAAAAGGCAGATGATATTGATGGAAGGATGGAGAACTAATAATTAAAGGCAGATGATATTGATGGAAGGATGGGGAACTAATAAGAGGACATTAAATGTCTTCCAAGCTCAATACTGTTTTCTCTTTTTTAAAAAATTATATTTTTGAAAATGCTGATCTGTATTTTTATATGCATTTGTTCCTTTTTTCCCCAGAATCACATAGAATCAAAATTAGTTCATAGTGGAAGTAAAAGCTCCCTATGATACAAGACTTGAGTATTTGGAAAAGACAACCTGGGCAGTAGTAAGAATTGACAAACACAGTGAGAATATCTGGGTTATGTCCTTCGAACTATAATGTCCATGCTGAGGGATATATGTGGTCACCTATAGCCTTAACAGATTATGATAATTATGGGGAAAAACCAAGTCCATGTCACTGTATGGCATTGTGGCAGAGGTTGGGTGAGACAGAAGTATACAGTTTTCTTCAAAGACACACAATACCCTCAAAATGATTCCTACTACCCTTAGTTGATATCCCACTCCTGAACTCTACAATATGTTTCAGACTTTTCTTCATAAAAGCCACTAATTTTTAGAACAGAATATTTTTTACTACAGTGCCAATTCTCTTTTATCTTGAATAATCATGAGTCATTATTGGAAATATATTCAGATACCAAGAATTAGATGATTATTTGTGCCATTAATACTCCATTGGCTAAAATCCCAGCTTCTTTCTACTAGCAGTACTACAAACTAATACAGCTTAATACCAAGTGGGATGGAAGGGTAGCACACTTTTCACTAGTGATCCTACTATATGTAAGATGCACAAACACACACATATTTAGACAAATGTTGTCTTTGAATTTAGGATGTCAAAAAAGATTTTACTGTATCTTGAAAATTTTGCAGGTTCCACAAGAAAATGAGGTTTAAAGAAGTAATAGTTATGCCACCCTGTTTATCCTCTTCAGTGCATCACCCCAGCTCCTCAAAAGCCATAAAATCTTTAATCCTCAGTGGGATGCCATTACCATGGGTGCTTCTTTCCCAAGGGTTCTTCAGAAAATCAAATGTCCCTTTTTTGGTCCCTTCCAGTTCTGATTTAATTTCCTCTCTATTGAGTGACTCTCTTCTAAATCATCAACTCTGATTTATTATTCATTTGATTCCATCTTCAAGTCTTTCAATTCCATTATAGTTTTAAAGTATCAGGATTGGACATGTTATTTTTTTTTCCTAGTTCTCAGGATAATTGGGGATCTTTCCTAATAGCTCAGATGGTATAAAATCTGCCTGCAGTGTTGGAGACCAGGGTTTGATGCTGAGTTGGGTAGATCCCCTGGAGAAGAGCATGGCTACCCACTCCAGTTTTCTTGTTTGGAGAATTCCATGGACAGAGGAGCCTGGTGGGCTACAGTTATGGGGTCACAAAGAGTCAGATATGACTGAGTGACCAACACTTTCACTTTCAGAGATTACCTCCACCCTTGCTCAGGTTATGGAATATTCCTTTTCTGTATCCTAGTTTTGGTATATTAAACCCCAGGAAGTATAGCAAGTTGAGAAAACCACCGTACTTGTGCAAAACTCTGTACAACCAAAACTTTGTTATGAGCCTAGTGGAATAAAGGCATGGATATAAAAATTACCATTAGACAATTGTCCACCTTGGGGAAGTGACCAAAAAAAATGTTTCCATAGAGCAGTAATGACTGAGTGACCAACACTTTCACTTTCAGAGATTACCTCCACCCTTGCTCAGGTTATGGAATATTCCTTTTCTGTATCCTAGTTTTGGTATATTAAACCCCAGGAAGTATAGCAAGTTGAGAAAACCACCGTACTTGTGCAAAACTCTGTACAACCAAAACTTTGTTATGAGCCTAGTGGAATAAAGGCATGGATATAAAAATTACCATTAGACAATTGTCCACCTTGGGGAAGTGACCAAAAAAAATGTTTCCATAGAGCAGTGCTCTTTTAATATTTATGGAAATAGTACCAGAGAAAATATAGAAATGTGACTCAGAAGCAAGAAAATATCAAGTCTTTCTAGGTAACTAGGTGACTCAAGCAGATTTTCTTTTCATTAAAAAAAATAATTGAAATGTATTCTTTGTCCTTAATAGGTAACAGTTGCTTTATAAAATAAATGAGAGATTTTAAGGTTAAAATACATGAATCCTCTATTGAAGGAATGAAGTCTCTGACTATTCTAGTTAGGACTAAATTCAACTAGAAGAGGAGAGGGTCGGGGTGGGAGGAGAGAGGTATGGCCATCACAGTATTCTTATTAGCCATTCTTTTTATGTTTATTCTTTTGTTTATCTTTGAGATAGCCAGAAAATTTGAGATCTCCACTTTAATTTGCTGTTACAGTGATTAAATAATGACATTACCTTCTATCTAAATAGAGATGATATTCATAGTGTTTTAAGGTCTTGGACATAGAGCTAGTCACAGTGAATTCAAATCCTGACTTTTACATCTGTGTTACCTTGGGCAGATCACTTAATTGCTTAGTGATTCACTTTGTTCACCTGTACAGTGGTGATTACTACAGTACCTACCTACAGAGCTGTTACAGACGTTGGAAGTGCTTAGACCAATTCTTCACCCATATTAAATTCCAGGCAACTGCTTCTATCAAGTTACAATATCTTGACATTTCTGTCTCTACAAAAGAGATGTTATCACTCTAGAAACCATAATTATTAAGTACATGAGCCAGGAAATTCCTTCCTTTAATGGTGCTGGAGACCTGATTATAACTTGGGACTTTGTGGCTTCATTTGCTGTGTTTCCCTCGCTGCCACCTCATTCACTTCACAGCCTTTCTTCAGAGAAGTAATGGCACAATAATTAGGTTCAATTAACCAAGTAGCTATTGTGTTTCCATTCTACTTTGCAGAAATTTTACCAAGGAGACTATAATGATGTTTTGGATATTCTCAAAATCATTAGGTTCATGTTTAAGTATAACAGTTGCATTTACTCTTAAACTGTGCATTTAATGTCCATTACATTTGAATTTAAATCTGAAGTGGAAAACCCTACTTCACTGAAAGTTGTTGAGTTGTCTCTGAATAAATCATATTACCTTAAAAATAAGCCTATGAGTGATTTTAGTCTTAATATTTTGATTTTTTTCTTGCATCACTGATGATAAAATATTATATTGATATATTTGAGGGGGGTACATATTAAGTCTAGGATAGTCACAGGATACAAATGTATATTGATTTTCAAAATTTTCTTTATTTTTTTAAATTGAAGGATAATTGCTTTACAGAATTGGGTTGTCTTCTGTCAAACATCAACATGAATCAGCCATAGGTATAGACATGCCCCCTCTCTTGAACTTCCCTCCCATCTCTCTCCCCCATCCCACCCCTCTAGGTTGATACAGAGCCCCAGTTTGAGTTCCCTGAGTTATACAGCAAATTCCATTGGCTATATATTTTATATATGGTAATGTAAGTTTCCATGTTACTCTTCATACATCTCACCCTCTCCCTACCCCCACTCCTGAGTAATGGATATTGATTATTAATATCCTGAATCAATATAACAAATATTGAAGCATTTAGTAAATGCCTCATGCATTGCTCACTTTCTGTTGATAGCATCATTATGGCTATGTCAACTATTAGTGATGTACTTATTCAAAAGAAGTCCATGGATCCAAGGGAAAATTTATTGATTTTATCTTATTCAGTTTTCTCAAAAAATATCCATGTTACTCTTCATACATCTCACCCTCTCCCTACCCCCACTCCTGAGTAATGGATATTGATTATTAATATCCTGAATCAATATAACAAATATTGAAGCATTTAGTAAATGCCTCATGCATTGCTCACTTTCTGTTGATAGCATCATTATGGCTATGTCAACTATTAGTGATGTACTTATTCAAAAGAAGTCCATGGATCCAAGGGAAAATTTATTGATTTTATCTTATTCAGTTTTCTCAAAAAATCAATATTTGTATTCCATTTATGATGTCTGCNAGATAAGAAAGCATGTGTGAAAGAGCATAGATGCTAATTAGAGAGATGAATGAAACAGATCACAGAAAAATGACAGGGAAGGGCACATCAAAATAGTTAGATTTTGAACACATTCAGGATGAAAGATTTATAAATATATCCCATTAAAAGTATGGATATCATCTTGCAATTTTGTTATAATGAGAATTTCCATATGTCAATTATAAAATCATGTTTTATTATATTTTAATATATGTCATAATATCATCAATGTAATATAAGATATAAGATTTAATTTTAGATATTTATTCTCCATTCAAATGCTAAACCTCACTTTGTCATTTCCTACAGAAACATGTAAGTAACTAGGTATTTGGTTGCACAGACACATTACCCACATTTTTTTCCTACAACCAATATATGATCAGAAGATATGATAGTACAAAATCTAATGTAGGTACACTAATGCAGATAATACAATGGCAGTTTACCATAGAACATTAGACTGGCAATCTGGAAATTTGTGCTCTGATGTGAGCAAGGACAGTAACTATGTGACCTTGTAGAATATTTGTGCCATGGACACATATTTCCATTCAACAAAATGACTTAATTATTTCTGCTTTTGAAATCCATATGAACTCTCACTCCTTCCACCTCTAGCATGCAATACATTTTTAAAAGTTTATACTGAAATTGTAATTAACATACAAAATGGAGGTCAGTTATTTCTATTATCAAATTTCTATTTTAATGATGACTAAGGAACATAAAAATATTCAATGACTTAGATGCAATTAATCATACAAAGATTAGAGTGATGTGAACTAATTTTTTACAGTTATTACTGGTCTTGATCAGTCAAGGGAAAAAAGTTCTCAGCATTTTACTTCTGTTTAATCATGGGTGTGTAGATACATTTAAATCAATAGACTTTATAACTCTTAAAATTAGTGATAGAAAAGTGAAGGATTCAAGCTTGAAGAAAGCAAGAGATTGAGGAAATACCCTTCAATCCTCTATAAATTATCTTGAGAACACTATACTATGGTGGTATTAAGAGTTTGTGATTTATTTGCTTTATCTAGTTTGAATATTTAACATTTTAATGTTATCTTTGAAAGTAAGCTTTATTACACTTATTATATATAAGATATCACCATTTAACTCTATGGAAAAAGCATCTTTCAGATGGTTCCATATAAGTCACCTAAATTACAATATCTCATTTTCTTTATAATAAACATAAATAATTCATTGAAATATCTTTATAATAATACAGAATACAAAGAGGGAGTGCCAATATTTAGAAGACTTTGAGTAGGAAAATTATGATTTTTTCCTCCTTCTTTATCGCCTCCCTCCCCATTTTCCTCCTTCCTTCTCATCTCTATGCTTTCCTACAAAAAAAAAAAAAGAGAGAGAGAAAAAACAAAGCAGGCAAATTTTATTAAACCTGTTATTAAATTTTCCATTTAATAACAATATGATAGACATAAATGGAATATTTCAAGCATCTTTGGATTTTCTAAGGGAGAATTTAAATAGAAATCACATGTATAACATGTATAATCACATCAACCTTTCATGCTATGAAGGCAAAGTTGTTTAAAATTGCCAGATAATTCCTTACTGACTAGAGAAAGGGAAGTGATGTGTGAATTCAGATAAATGCAGAAGATTTATATATTGTGAGGGATTTATTCTTTAAAATTTCTGTAATGCTGTTTTATTATCCAAGTACACATTTATTGCTGCTGTTGTTCAGTCACCAAGTCATATCCTATTCTTTGTGACCCCATGAACTGCAGCATGCCAGGCTTGCCTGTCCCTCGCCATCTCCCAGAGTTTGTCCAAGTTCATGTCCATTGAATCAGTGATACCAAGCAACCGTCTTGTCCTCTGTCATTCTGTTCTCCTCGCGTCTTCAATCTTTCCCAGCATCAGGTCTTTTGCAATGAATCAGCTGTTTGCGTCATGTGGTCAAAGTATTGGAGCTTCAGCTTCAGCATCTGTCCTTCCAATGAGTATTCATATAGTCACCAATTGCAAATAAAAGAAAAGGTTACTGTTGGAACACCACTATTACCATGTTTATAGATCTATACATTCACACACACAATCATACTAATAATAAATACATAATTTAGTTGTAATATCTTCTTAGACTTCTCTTGCTATAATAGTTTCTTAGACTTTCAAGTTTCTGATGACTTTTAACAGTTTTGCTGAGTGCTGTAAATGTCAATTGACTGTGATTTCACCAATGTTTTCCTCCTAATTGTATGCTATGGTTATCTTTATGGAAGACAGGGAGCTTACAGAGAAAAAGTGTCATTTTCATTATATAATACAACAGATCAGCATGACATTATCATATAATATTGACATGACATAATTGAGCATATTAAACTTGATTACTTGATTGAGGTGGAGTTTGTCAGGAATCTCCACTGTAAAATCACTCTTTCATTTCCCTTTCCACACAGTACTTGTTGGAAGTAAGTTATCATGGTTGCAGCCCCCAACCCAACCCTACCTATCTAAGTCACCACAGAAGATCAGGCTGAGCTCTCTGTGCTATACAGCAGTCTCGCACTGTTATTAAGTCATTTCTTCATATCTGTATGTACTTATGGGTGGGTTATAATCCAGTGTGGGCTTCCCTGGTGGCTCAGCATTAAAGAATCTGCCTGCAATGCAGGAGCCACAGGAGATGTGAATATGATCTCTGGGTCAGGAAGATCCCCCTGGAGGAGGGCATGGCAACCCACTCCAGTATTCATGCCTGGAGAGTCCCATGAACAGGCAGTACATACGGTCACAAAGAGTCGGACACAACTGAAGCAGTTTGGCATGCACACACTCATGCATAATCCAATGTAAAATTATTTTTGTTGACCCAGTGGTTTCAGTTGTGTTCAGTTGTTCAGTCATTAAGTCACGTGACCCCATGAAGTGAAGCATGCTCCCATGAACAGGCAGTACATACGGTCACAAAGAGTCGGACACAACTGAAGCAGTTTGGCATGCACACACTCATGCATAATCCAATGTAAAATTATTTTTGTTGACCCAGTGGTTTCAGTTGTGTTCAGTTGTTCAGTCATTAAGTCATGTGACCCCATGAACTGAAGCATGCCAGTCTTTCACTATATCCAGGAGTTTGCTCAAACTCATGTCCATTGAGCCAGTGATACCCTCCAACCATCTCTCACCCTCTTTTTTCATTTTTCCCTCTGCCTTCAATCTTTCCAAGAATCAGAGTCTTTTCCAATGAGTCAGTTTTTTTGCATTGGGTGGCAAAAATATTGGAGCCTCAGATTCAGCATCAACTATTCAGGATTGATTTCTTTTAGGATGGACTGGTTTCATCTCGTTGCAGTCCAAGGGACTCTCAAGAGTCTTCTCCGTCACCACAGTTCAAAAGCATCAATTCTCAGTGCTCAGCTTTCTTAATATTCCAACTCTCACATCCATACATGACTACTGGAAAAAACATAGCTTTGACTAGATGGACCTTTGTCGGCAAAGTAATGTCTCTGCTTTTTAATATGCTGTCTAGGTTTGTCATAGCTTTCCTTCAAAGAAGCAAGTGTCTCTTAATTTTGTGGCTGCAGTCACCATTCACAGTGACTTTGGAGCCCAAGACAATAAAATCCATCACTACTTACACTTGAATTACCATAATATTGAATGGTTTGCCTTGGAAATGAATGAACTCATTCTTTCTTGGGATTGCACTCAAGTACTGCATTTCAGACTCTTCTGTTGTCCATGAGTAGGTCCATTTCTTCTAAGGGATTATTGCCCACAATAGTATATATAGTGGTAATCTTAATTAAATTTGCCCATTCTCATCCATTTTAGTTCAGTGATTCCTAAGATGTTGATGTTCACTCATGCTGTGTCCTGTTTGACCACCTCCAATTTACCTTGATCATGGACCTAACATTCCAGGTTCCTATGCAATATTGTTTTTTATAGCAACAGACTTTACTTTTACCACCAGACACATCTACAACTAAGCATCATGTCCACATTGGCTCAGCTGCTTTCTTCTCTCTGGAGCTATTAGTAATTGCCCTCTACTCTTCCCCAGTAGCATATTGGACACCTTCCAACCTGGGGGGATCATCTTCTTATGCCATAGTTTTTTGCCTTTTCATACTGTTTATGGGGTTCTTCAGGCAAAAATACTGGAGTGGGATGCCATTTCCTCCTCTAGTGGACCACGTTTTGTCAGAACTCTCCATTATGACCTGTCTTAGGTGACCCTACATGACATGGCTCATAACTTCATTGAGTTATACAAGCCCCTTAACCACAACAAGACTGTGATCCATGAAGGGGAAAATGATTTTTTTTTCTTTTAAGTCTGTGTATGCTACATCACTTCAGTTGTGTTTGATGCTTTGTGACCTCATGGACTGTAGCCCGCGAGGCTCGTCTGTCCATGTGATCTCTAGGCAAGAATACTGGAGTGAGTTGCCATGACTTTCTCCAGGAGATCTTCCTGATTCAGGTATCAAACCCACGTCTCTAATGTCTCCTGCTTTGGCAGGTGTGTTCTTTACCAGTAGCGCCAAATGGGAAACCCCAATGAAAATTATATAATAAAATAAATGAGCAATAGCTACATGCAAAAACACATGAATCTTATAAGCATGTAATTCTGTGAGAAGGGCATTTGCAAAATGACACATGCATTGAGATTTTATTTATATAATATTTAACAAGTAACAATCAGTTGTATTGTTTAAGGATGTGTACCTGTGTTAAAACTATTTAAAGCATCAGGATATTTTTTAACATGTGGGAGAGAGTTGACACTTTGTGTTAAGGAAACTAAAGACTACAAGCTGCTGTGATACTACCTTTGTTTTATTTCTTGACCTGGGAGTTTGTTTTAAAACTTAATCTGAGCGATTTAGGGCCACTGAATGCTTTTAATCTAAAGAGAGACAGACATTCATATTAAACTTGTGTTTTTATTTACTCTGACTAGAGGATAGTTTTAGAAACAAGTGTGAGTGAAGGCAAGAAAACACATTAGGATCCTTTTGGAAAACTTCAGTATCTGAGAAAAGTAGTGATGTCATCTAGGGAAGAAGTATTTAAACACATAATCTAAAAGCAAAGAATAAATATGTGAATGATTGAGAACAGTGAAGAATCTATACTGGCATCAAGATTTCCAACTGAGTTCCCCAGGACTTAGATATTGGTGTCAGTGACCATGAGCAGGCACATGGGGAAGGAAATGTAAGCTTTTCAATTTACTTTGCCCAGATCCATCAGAGAAACCACTGTCTGTGGCAGCTATAGCCTTACAAAATGTATTTCTTAAATCATAAGACTTGACAGTCACAATTACTCTTTGATCCATTAACTGCAGAATGGATGTTGTGTTGGCAGGTATGAAAACAACATCAGTCTCATTGTATATCTCCATCAGAACTCTTGAGTGGCTAGGTGTATTGCAACAAGCAGTATTAATTTGAAAGGAATCTTCTGGGCAGAAGGTCTCAACAGTGGGCTTAAAGTATTAGGAATCTATATTGTAAACAGATGTGCTGTCCTCCAGGGTTTGTTCTTCCATTTATAGAACACAGCCAGAGTAGGTTTAGCATACTTCTTAAGGGTTCCAGCAGTTTTATAGTGGTAAACAAACATTGGCTTCAACTTCGTCACCAGGTGCATTAGTCCCTAACAAGAAAGTCAACCTGTCCTTTGAAGCTTTGAAGTCAGACATTGACTTCTACTCTCTAGCTATGAAAGTCTTAGATGGTTGCTTCTTCCAGTATAAGTGTTTTGTCTTCGTTGAAAATCTGTTGTTTAGTATAGCCACTTTCCTTAATTTTCTTAGCTAGATTTTCTGGATAATGTGGTGTGGCTTCACCTTGCATTTTTATATAATGAAGGTATCTTTTTTTCCTTTAACTTCATGAACCAACCTCTGCTAGCCTCAAACTCTTCTCCTGCAACTTCCTTACCTCTATGAACCTTCAAAGAATTGAGAAAATCTTTATTTCTTCTTCATTTTTTAAGAAAAGGTTTATCTTTCCCTGTCGATGCCAAGAGGCAGGCACATCAGGTCTCGTAGGAAGGCTCTGCTTTACTTCTAGATCTCTATCCATGATGCTAAGTTGATGGCTTTGACCTTGGTCCAAGCCACCATCCACTGTGCAGGCAGCAGGATGGAGAAACAGAAGCCAAAGACATATATCAGAGCAAGTTCCCAAAACACCAACATAGTCCTTCTCTTTATATCCCACCTTGCTTACATAGCTGTAAGGGAGCCTGAGGAAGTACAGTTTCCATCCTTGTAGCCTGTGTCCAACTAAAAATTCTACTATTTTCTAAGAAGGATAAAATGAATATTGATAGTGATAAACAATCTTTTGCACAGATATACATTTTAAAATAACTCTAGAAGAATATAAAATTAATGCCAGTGGTTAGCTCAGGAGCAGAGAAGGCAATGACACTCCACTCCAGTACTCTGCCTGGAAAATCCCCTCGATAGAGGAGCCTGGTAGGCTGCAGTCCATGGGGTCGCGGAAGAGTCGGACAAGCCTGAGTGACTTCACTTTCATTTTTCCCTTTCATGCATTGGAGAAGGAAATGGCAACCGACTTCAGTGTTCTTCCCTGGAGAATCCCAGGGACGGAGGAGCCTGGTGGGCTGCTGACTATGGGGTTGGATAGTGTTGGACACTACTCAAGTGGCTTAGCAGCAGCAGCAGCAGCTCTGGAGAAGAGTATCTTACAATAGTGCAGTTGAGGGTAACAATAGCTGAAAGGTTTTCACTATATATTTTGTTATACATTTTGATTTGTATCAAATCTCACTCATATTTTGAATCTCTCTGATGTCCCTTCTGCAACCACTTGGAGATAAGTCTGAGATTTTAAAGAGTTCACATGATTAGGATAGTTGCACTCTGATCAACTGTGAAATATAGTGCAACCTGATCAAAGGAATAATATTTTATATTCTCAGATTCTACTCACACTCAAAGGGGAGGAGATTATCTCAATTTTTAAAAATAGTTTGCCAAACATATAGTTAGTGGTTGGTAGTTTTGGTGTTTTCCTTCACATTAGTATGGTATTATACTTTATGACCTATTGGTCTGCATGGTTTCTAATGAGAAATTAGCTGTTAATCTTTTATATATGTATGTATGTGTGTATATGTGTGTGTGTGTGTGTGTGAGGTAAAAAGCTATATTATTTTAAGGTATACAATATAAGTGATTCAACATTTAAATATATTATGGAATAATTACCAGGATAAGTCTTATAACCACCTGTTCCCATATAAAGTTATTACAGTATTTTGGTGATATTCTTTATATTTTAGAGTACATTTCTGTGACTTATTTACTTTCATCTTACTGTGGTATCCTTGTATATGTATGATGAGTCACTTACTCTTGCTGTTTTCCAGATCCTCTCTTTATCTTTGTCTTTCTATAATTGACTGTCAGGATCCCTGAGTTTTTCTTCCCTAGAATTCTTTGGCTTCTTGGATATGTATATTTATATTTTTCAACAAATTTGAGGAGTTTTCAGCTATTATAGCTTCAAATATTCTTTCTTCATACATTGGAATGCTCGATGATATTCCCTAATTCCATTACTTTTTTCATATTTCTCAATTATTTTTATTTTCCTCAGAGAATAATCCCTATTTACCTATCCAAGTTTACCAGTTCTTCTGCCCTAATCTGCTTAGATCTGTTGAGTTCCTCTACTTACATTTATTTCTCTCAAATTTTAGTTCTTGTATTTTTCAACTCCTGGAGAAGGCAATGGCACCCCCACTCCAGTACTCCTGCCTGGAAAATCCCATGGATGGAGGAGCCTGGAAGGCTGCAGTCCATGGGGTCGCTAAGGGTCGAACATGACTCTCAGTTTCACTTTCACTTTTCACTTTCATGCACTGGAGAAGGAAATGGCAACCCACTCCAGTGTTCTTGCCTGGAGAATCCCAGAGACAGGGGAGCCTGTGGGCTGCCGTCTATGGGGTCACACAGAGTCAGACACGACTGAAGTGACTTAGCAGCAGCAGCAGCATTTTTCAACTCCAGATTTTCTGTTTGGTTCCTTTTTATAATTTCTCTCTATTGATTTTTATATTTGGTGAGACATAGTTTATTATTCATAATTCATAATTCATTTGATAAGACAAGCACTCTCTTCTTTAGACATAGTTTCCATCAGCTCTTTGAACATATTTAAAATAGCTGACTTAAAGTTTTTACAGAGTAAGTCCAACATCTGTGATTCCTCAGGGGGACAGTTGGTTTCTTTTGATTTTTTTTTTTTTTTCTGGTGCTGAGCTATACTTTCTTATTTTTATTTCATGTTTTTTTTTTCTTTGAACATTGATCATTTTGAATGTTCAAGTGGGATAAATTTCAAAATAAAATTTTCCCTCTTCCTGTTGAATTTATTTGTTTAGTGATTGTTCTGAACTAATTTTATGAAATTTATATCTTTTATTGCATGTGACTAAAGGAACCTTACTTCCATTTGTCTANTTTCATGTTTTTTTTTTCTTTGAACATTGATCATTTTGAATGTTCAAGTGGGATAAATTTCAAAATAAAATTTTCCCTCTTCCTGTTGAATTTATTTGTTTAGTGATTGTTCTGAACTAATTTTATGAAATTTATATCTTTTATTGCATGTGACTACAGGAACCTTACTTCCATTTGTCTAGTAGCCATTTAAAAGATTAGAGAGATGTTTCCTTAAATGCTTGGACACCAAAAAAAAAAAACTATCCATCTATCTATACATCACTGACATCTGCTGAGCTCAGTGTGTGTGTGAGAGAGAGACAGTTTATCCTCTTCCTTATCCTTCAAGGCCTGCTTCACACAGATTCAAGTTTAGCCAAAGGTGAAAGTTTAGAGATACTAGGTCTGTCTTGAGCATGCATACAATCCTGAGCAGACACCTGGCCTTTAAAATTTAGAAATTGATTTATTTAAATCTTACTATGTCTGTGGGTCACTTGAAAAGTCTTCCTATATACCCCCATGAATGATTACTGCTCTATTCATCATCTGCTAATTGCTCTTTGACTAGCAAGACAAATACTGGAGTATTTTGTTTGGAAGCAATGACAAAAGGGTAATGCTATTAACCTAGGACAATAAAAGCTACACAGTAGAAGTATGGTATCATTGTATTCGAGTTTCATTCCCAGATAAGGAAAAATCATTATCTAGTGAGCAGCTGCCAAAGGGAATTATTTTCAGTAATGCAATTTCTTCTACTATTCAGCCTAACTCTTTTCGCCATCAGAAATTTTAATACTAATTTCCTTATTCTAACTCAAAAAATTCAACTCAGAAGTGTGATGCCAGACTTCAGAATGTGATTTGGCAATATCATTATTTTATAAGTAAAAAATATACTGCTTTTTTGATTTCTATTTTAATTTTAAACTTTTGAAAATATTCATATTCTCTTGGCAGGACATTAATGGGCAAGGAAAAGAACTTATCACATTCTCTCTAGCAATCATTAGATTGTAAAATGTGACAATATGGTCTTTATAGAAAGATAAAATTGGAATTCCAGTATATAGAGAAACCCACAACTAAGAATATTTTTATGCTATTATTCAAAGAATATATTCAGTATCATTTTTGAATAAAAGAGTGTTTATGATTATCTGTGAGAAGGATCTCAAGGTTAAAGTCACAATTGAATGTGGCAAGATCATTTGACTGTTGTGGGTTGAATTGCGTCCACCCGCCCCGCCCCCTCACCAAAGATAAGTTGTATTCCTAAACACTGGCATCTGTGATTATGACCTTATTTGGAAATAGGGACTTAGCAAATTGAATCATGTTAAGAGGATATCACACTGGATGACAATGGGCCCTGTTCCAATAACTAGTATCCTTCTAAGAAAGCGAAATCTGGAGACAAAGTGCAAAGAGTCTCACTGAGAAGGCCATGTGAAAACAGAAGCAGAGATTACATTTATACTGCCTCAAACCAAGGAGTGCCAAGAATTACCAGCATCTGTCAGAAATTAGAAGAGATAAAACAGGAATTTCTCTAGAGCATTTGCAATGAGCATAGTCCTGTCAACACCTTTGTTTCATACTTCCAGCTTGCAGAACTGAGAGAAAATAATTATCTGTTTTGTAAGTCACTCCATTTGTGGTAACTTGTACCAGCAGTTCTTAAAAATTATAGATTGACTGTTCATTCAATTTATATACTTTTATTCCTGTATGTATATTTGGATTAAATTTCTCAGACTGTCTTAGGTGCTACATGACTGAATTAAAGCTAAAGGAATATAATAAGAATAATAAATATCATAAGCTAATCAAAGAAATATTTTTATAGTCAATTTTCCATATTCTTTCCAAAATCACTGAAGATGGTGACTACAGCCATGAAATTAAAAGACGCTTGCTCCTTGGAAGAGAAGCTATGACAGACTTAGACAGTATATTAAAACACAGAGACATTACTTTACCAACAAAGGTTCCTATAGTCAAAGCTTTAGTTTTCCCAGTAGTCATGTATAGATGTGAGAGTTGAACCATGAAGAAAGCTGAGTGCAGAACAATTGATGCTTTTGAACTGTGGTATTGGGAAAGACTCTTGAGAGTCCTTTGGACAGCAAGGAGATCAAACCAGTCAATCTTAAAGGAAATCAGTCCTGAATATTCATTGGAAGGACTGATGCTAAAGCTGAACCTGCAATACTTTGGCCACTCAGTGTGAAGAACTGACTCACTGGAAAAGAATCTGATGCCGGGATAGATTGAAGGCAGGAGGAGAAGGGGAAAACAGAAGATGAGATGGTTGGATGGCATCACCGACTTGATGGACATGAGTTGAGAAAGTTCCAGGAGTAGGTGGTGGACAGGGAGGCCTGGTGTGCTACATCCATGGAGTCACAAAGAATCAGGCACCACTGAGAGACTGAACTGAACCTTCTGTTTTGCTTGATAGACTTCCAAGAAAATCATGTAAAACACTTATTTGAGATGATAGCTCCTCTGCCAGTTTAGGTCCCCCAGAGTTTTGATTGACCATAGTCTCTTAACCTGTTGAGAAAATACCTACATTCAATTTAGCAATTTATCTTTGCAAGAAATAGCATTCTGTTTTGTTATGCTACTGAAACTTTAGTGCTTTATGCTAAATAATCCACTAGGGTTTTGGATGATTAGAGTGTGATTAACAGATATGGAGTATGTTACTCAATAATATTTATGCTATTAGATGGCATAATTGTTCTTAAATAGTAGAATAATCCTTTACCTACAAAATAAAGTAAAATATCAAAATCTGTGATATACAAAGAATAAGATTTAAATATGATTATTTTAATCACATAAACAAAGTAATCACATTTATTTTAATCACATAAAAATAAATTTTATATTTAAACCAGTTAGGACTTTAATACTTGCTAGGTCTTACCAGTATAATTTTAACATTTTTTGAATAAATATTGTTTTAGAAGACAGAAATACTTGCAGAAACATATTTATCACAAAATACCAGTGAAGGAGGAAAAAACTTGAACTGGAAGACCTACATAGTGTCCACCATGTTTCCTCATGTATGTTATCTGTTCCGTGGAAAGACCCTAGAGTTGATTTAATGCCCTCTTTTCACTATCTTCAAATTCTTAATTGTCTTTTAATACAGAGATCTACATTCTTCTTTTTTGCATTCAGTTCAGGTGCTCAGTCGTGTCTGACTTTTAGCGACCCCATGAATCACAGCAAGCCAGGCCTCCCTGTCCATCAACAACTCCCGGAGTTCACTCAGACTCATGTCCATTGAGTCCGTGATGCCCTCCAGCCATCTCATGCTCTATCGTCCCCTTCTCCTCCTGCCACCAATCCCTCCCAGCATCAGAGTCTTTTCCAATGAGTCAACTCTTCGCATGAGGTGGCCAAAGTACTGGAGTTTCAGTTTTAGCATCATTCCTTCCAAACAAATCCCAGGACTGATCTCCTTGAGAATGGACTGGTTGGATCTCCTTGCAGTCCAAGGGACTCTCAAGAGTCTTCTCCAACACCACAGTTCAAAAGCATCAATTCTTCGGTGCTCAGCCTTCTTCACAGTCCAACTCTCACATCCATACATGACCACTGGAAAAACCATAGCCTTGACTAGATGGACCTTTGTAGGCAAAGTAATGTCTCTGCTTTTGAATATGCTATTTAGGTTGGTAATAACTTTCATTCCAAGGAGTAAGTGTCTTTTAATTTCATGGCTACAATCACCATCTTTAGTGATTTTGGAGCCCCCCAAAATAAAATCTGACACTGTTTCCCCATCTATTTCCCATGAAGTAATGAGACCAGATGCCATGACCTTCATTTTCTGAATGTTGAGCTTTAAGCCAACTTTTTCACTCTCCTCTTTCACTTTCATCAAGAGACTTTTTAGTTCCTCTTCACTTCCTTCCATAAGGGTGGTGTCATCTGCATATCTGAGGTTATTGATATTTCTCCTGGCAATCTTGATTCCAGCTTGTGCTTCTTCCAGCCCAGTTTTTCTCATGATGTACTCTGCATATAAGTTAAATAAGCAGGGTGACAATATACAACCTTGATGTACTCCTTTTCCTATTTGGAACCAGTCTGTTGTTTCATGTCCAGTTCTAACTGTTGCTTCCTGACCTGCATACAGATTTCTCAAGAGGCAGGTCAGGTGGTCTAGTATTCCCATCTCTTTCAGAAATTTCCACAGTTGATTGTGATCCACACAGTCAAAGGCTTTGGCATAATCAATAAAGCAGAAATAGATGTTTTTCTGGAACTCTCTTGCTTTTTCAATGATCCAGTGAATGTTGGCAATTTGATCATTAGGAACCACAAATTAGGTAGTAGGTCCTACCTTCAGTATACTACAAAGCTGTAGTAATAAGAGTATGGTAATGGTATGAAAACAGACACATAGATCAATGGAATAGAATAGAAAGCCCAAAAATCAACCCACACACTTATGGTCAGTTAATCTATGACAAAGTAGGCAAGATTGTGATGAACAAAGACAGTCCCTTCAGTAAGTAGTGCTAGGAAAATTGGAGAGCTACTTAGAATGAAATTAAGCATTCTCTAATACCATATACAAAAATAAGCTCAAAATACATTAAATAAATATTTAATGTATTCCTGAAACCATAGAATTCCTAGAAGAGAACACAGGCAGAATACTCTTTGACATAAATGCTAACCAAATATTTTTGGAATCATCTCTTAAGGCAAAAGACATAAAAGCAAAATTTCAAAAGGAGGATCTTATTAAGCATAAAAGCTTTTGAACAGCAATCTGTCAACCAAATGAAAAGACAACCTACGGAATGGGAGAAAATACGTGCAAAGAATGTGTCCAATAAGGGGCTAGTATACAAAATATTAATATATAAACAGTTCATATAACTCAGTATCAAAAAATGAAACCCACTTAGAAATGAACAGATGACATGAATAGTTGTTTTTCCAAAGAAGGTATACAGATGACCAGCAGTCACATGAAAAAATGCTCCATATTGCTAATCATCAGAGAGATACAGATCAAAATCTCACTGAGATGTAACTGCACACCTGTCAAAATGACTATCATCAAAAAGTCTACAAAAGAAAATATTGGCAAGGATATGGAGAAAAGGGCCCTGTTACTATTGGTGATTATAAATTGGTGCAGCCTCTGTAGAAAAGTATGGAATTTCTTTAAAGTACTAAAAATAAAGCTCCCATATTATCCAGTAGTTCCACTCCTGAGTATTTATCTGAAGGAATTGAAAATACTAATTTGAAAAGATACATTCACACCAATGTTCATGGAAAAACTATTTACAGTAGCCAACACATAGAAGCAGCCCACGTGCCCATCAACAGATTAATGATAAAGAAGATGTGAGATATATATATATGTAAATACACACACACACACACACACACACACACACACATATATATACCCACATACATGCATACTTACAGGCAGCCTGTATTCTTTATGTATTTATTAAAACAACAATATTTGTTGATAAGGAATTGAAAATACTAATTTGAAAAGATACATTCACACCAATGTTCATGGAAAAACTATTTACAGTAGCCAACACATAGAAGCAGCCCACGTGCCCATCAACAGATTAATGATAAAGAAGATGTGAGATATATATATATGTAAATACACACACACACACACACATATATATACCCACATACATGCATACTTACAGGCAGCCTGTATTCTTTATGTGTTTATTAAAACAACAATATTTGTTGAACTGGGTACTTTTCACCAACCTAGAAAAAAGAGAAAGATGAAGGTTACAAAAAAACTACATAAAATTAACTAATGCTAATCAAATGAAAGCTATTATACATATACTAGTACCAGGAATTACCATAAAAGTTATTATATATACAGTGGTATATTCCATATTATACAGTGTTATTGTGTTAAACAGAATAGCCACAGTGTGATATTTATGCACAAAAATTATACACTGAAACTTCATCCACTTTCTGACTTTTTACAGAACCATGTAAGCGACACTGAGACCAGAAAGGAGTCTACAAGTGTCCAGAGAGCCCCCTTTTGCACCTTTGGTAACTAACTTTCAAGAATAGCCATTATCTCAGTTTTAAATAGCATTAATATGTTTTGTTTGTTTCTGTACTTTATATAAGTACAATTATATAGCATTTTGTCTCTTGCATTGTTCATTCAAATTCACATTGAGGTTTATCCATATTGTAAAGCTATCTTTTTTGCTTCACTACTGTATAGTATTTCATTTGACCCTCAAAAATAGTTTGGATCTTTATATCACACTGCACATAAAATGTATACAAAATAATTCTCAATTAGTAATGGTTCCATAATTTGAAAGATAAACAAGTATTTCCTTTAAAAAGAGAGAAATCATTGGTCTAAAAATCATTTGAGATAAAGCAGAAAATATTAAAGATAGTAAACAGCTATCTTCTAGTTAATAAGTAGCATACAGATGGCAAGATTACCTGAAGGAGAAAATAAAGAGGAAGAAAAAAGATTCTAAAATTATAACTCAAAGAAACTCACTAAAATTTTTGAAATAATTCTACTAAATAATGCTAACTGAAATAGCACACCACATGCTCTAGAGTATTGGTTCACTAAGGCTAATATTTCAGTGCAAGCATACTAAGTCCCCTCAGTTGTGTCTGACTCTTTGTGACTCTGTGAACTGTAGCCCTCCAAGCATCTCTGTCCATGGGATTCTCCAGGCAAGAATACTGGAGTGGGTTGCCATACCCTTCTCCAGGGGATCTTCTTGACTCAGGGACTGAGCCCACATTTCTTACATCTCCTGCACTGGCAAGCAGATTTTTACCACTAGTGCCAGCAGTTTATAAAAAAATCCTTTGACCATCTAGAAAGTTAATACATTGCTTATAAAATAAACATTGGATTATCATTAAATCTACCCATAATATTTCTTTAAGTGTTGGTACAGAGGGGTAAGGCAAAGCTTAGCAAAACTGGATATCTTTCAGATCAAAGAGCAAAAACTTTAACTGTTCACATGAGCCTTTCCTGAGAAATTAACTAGATAATAAAATTCACACAATCGAAAGATATTAGACTGACACAGAATCTGTGACTGAATGATCCTTAAAAGGGATGAAAGTAGTAAGCAATTATTAAATGATCTAATTTTATCATTCCCTGTATACTTCATAGTGAGGAATGATGATGTTAAAGAGAGGAGACACAGATGCACTAAGAATAAGTTTCAGTGAAACTCATGTTGTTTTATTGTGAATTGGAAATATTAATAATAAGTCATGAGAATTGTCTGCAAAAGGCCAGGAACAATTACCCATCAAGTTGCAGTGAGAATCTAAACACTCAGATTATAGTTTTTAAATGTCATTTTCACTAAATGATATCACAAGTCTTAAAAAATTGTTGGTTCCAAGTATAGGGAAGAAATGCCCAAGAGGATGCTGCAACCTCTTCTTAGATAATATCTCAAGGAATGTTCCACAGACATGTGGGGACATATTGAGGGGACAGAGCAGTAAGAGGCTAGCAATAGAGGCTTCCATTAGCCTCTAGCCTCACAGTTGGAGGTGAGGCTTCTGAGACTTCACAGAAGGTGACAGTTTGATCTTTTTGATGACAATAGTCACAGTGGATTGAGTAATAATATAGTAAATGAAAAAAAGTGTCTCTTTATACTAGCATAACAACTAATAAAAACACAATTATAGAATTAGAAAACCACCAGAGTAGGTAGATTAAGCCAATATAAATTATACTGGAGTGGGTTGCCATACCCTTCTCCAGGGGATCTTCTCATCCCATTGATTGATCCTGGGTCTCCTTCATTGCAGGCAGATTCTTTATCATAAATTAAGATTGTTATTCAGTCACACAAGTCATGTCCGACTCATTGTAATCCCATGGACTGCAGCACGTCAAGCTTCAATATATATATTAAGCATCAATGGCTCATAACATCACAAAGACCATCAGTATTTGCGTCTTGCACTCCTACCATATGCCACCTATGGTCAAAATTTGCGACTTGCCAAATAAATAATACCCAACACAAATCTGGTCTCTAGATGCAGGTGCCAATTTTCAGGAAATGTACAGGACAAAGAAACATATTAAACTGACATGTTCATTCAGCAAAACTCAGTATGAAGAATACTACAGATCAAATGAATCGAATTCATTAAGTATAGTTTTAATAATTAAAAAAACAAAGCTGAGTGAATGATCCATTTTGTACCAAAGATGCTTGTCTTCTGTATAAGATATCTGAAACATGTATTAAATCACTAATACAGTTTAACTTTGTAAGGATGGATTTACAGGCAACTGTCATTCTCCTGGAATTATTTTAGTTCAATGTTTGATATTTCTTTTAAGTTGAAAAATACAAATGCTGTTATATGTTAACAATAACTAAAGCTCATCTTTTCTCTGAATATTTTTAGAGTTGAAGCTAGTTTTTGAATCTGTATACATATGACCAAATAAACTTAAGAGATTCAAACTATTATCAATTAAATTAGAAAGTCAGTTAGTGTTAAAATTCAGTCAGCATGTGGTAGATCTGCCAAATTAAACCAAATTTTCCACCCAAACAGGTTAATTAGTGCTCATTAGGAAACTCATTCATTTTGCTGCTCTCTGCCAGGATGTGTGACTCTTCTGAATATTAGACAGATGGAAACTTCTAGCACTGCTGGAAACTTCCTACAGAGGAGTCTTATCTCATTACCTTTTCAAAAGTCCCCTGTTTCTATCACATGTATCCCTTGCCACTATAGAATGATTTTCTGGCTACAACTTTTGAGGTATTTAAAACAACAGATATGATAATAATTACAAGTGCAGGTTAATTTGCATTTTATAAACAATTTTCTTTTTCATTATCCTCTTTTTTTATTCTCACTGTGGTATGGAATGCTTTATTATTGTTAAGGTTGAGAAGCATTATCGATCACCCAAGCTCATAAAATTAGAAGATGATTAGGGCTATAGCTTCGGCTGAAAACTTTTGGATGATTGTGTATCATTTACACATGCACACACATCTACACGCACACACATCTACACACAAAAGCATGCATTAGATTCACATCTTCTGACTACAACTCTGTGTTATTTATAATTGTAAAACCCTCCAATGGGTATTGGAGCATCTTTTTCAGTATATACCAAGTATATATGTAACACACCAAGTAACAATCAAGGTTCTGTGAAAAAGTTCTAATACTAAGCATTAGAAGGTAGTTCTTCCCATTTGGTTTTGGAAGGAAAGATCAGAAAAGGAAGTTCTGATATTGCAGTTTCTATACTCTTTATCATGATTATACAGTGGAAGTGAAAAATAGATTTAAGGGACTAGATCTGATAGATAGAGTGCCTGATGATCTATGGACTGAGGTTCATGACATTGACAGGAGACAGGGATCAAGACCATCCCCATTGAAAAGAAATGCAAAAAAGCAAAATGGCTATCTGGGGAGGCCTTACAAATAGCTGTGAAAAGAAGAGAAGTGAAAAGCAAAGGAGAAAAGGAAAGATATAAACATGTGAATGCAAGTTCCAAAGAATAGCAAGAAGAGATAAGAAAACCTTCTCAGTGATCAATGCAAAGAAATAGAGGAAAACAACAGAATGGGAAAGACTAGAAATCTCTTCAAGAAAATTAGAGATACCAAGGGAATATTTCATGCAAAGATGGGCTCAATAAAGGACAGAAATGGTGTGGACCTAACAGAAGCAGAGATATTAAGAAGAGGTGGCAAGAATACACAGAAGAACTGTACAAAAAAGATCTTCACAACCCAGATAATCACAATGGTGTGATCACTCACCTAGAGCCAGACATCCTGGAATGTGAAGTCAAGTGGGCCTTAGAAAGCATCAGTACGAACAGAGCTAATGGAGGTGATAGAATTCCAGTTGAGCTATTTCAAATCCTAAAAGATGATGCTGTGAAAGTGCTGCACTCAATATGTCAGCGAATTTGGAAAACTCAGCAGTGGCCACAGGACTGGAAAAGGTCAATTTTTGTTCCAATCCCAAAGAAAGGCAATGCCAAAGAATGCTCAAACTACCACACAGTTGTATTCATCTCACACGCTAGTAAAGAAATGCTCAAAATTCTGCAAGCCAGGCTTCAGCAATACGTGAACCGTGAACTTCCAGATGTTCAATCTGGTTTTAGAAAAGGCAAAGGAACCAGAGATCAAATTGCCAACATCCGCTGGATCATGGAAAAAGCAAGAGAGTTCCAGAAAAACATCTATTTCTGCTTGATTGACTATGCCAAAGCCTTTGACTGAAGGTCAGGAAGCAACAGTTAGAACTGGACCTGGAACAGACTGGTTCCAAATAGGAAAAGGAGTACGTCAAGGCTGTATATTGTCACCCTGCTTATTTAACTTATATGCTGAGTACATCATGAGAAACACTGACTGGAAGAAGCACAAGCTGAAATCAAGATTGCTGGGAGAATTATCAATAACCTCAGATATGCAGATGACACCACCCTTATGGCAGACAGTGAAGAGGAACTAAAAAACCTCTGGATGAAAGTGAAAGAGGAGAGTGAAAAAGTTGGCTTAAAGCTCAACATTCAGAAAACGAAGATCATGGCATCTGGTCCTATCACTTCATGGCAAATAGATGGGGAAACAGTGTCAGACTTTATTTTTGGGGACCCCAAAATCACTGCAGATGGTGTTTGCAGCCATGAAATTAAAAGACACTTACTCCTTGGAAGAAAAGTTATGACCAACCTAGATAGCATATTCGAAAGTAGAGACATTACTTTGCCAACAAAGTTCGGTCTAGTCAAGGCTATGGTTTTTCCAGTGGTCATGTATGGATGTGAGAGTTGGACTGTGAAGAAAGCTGAGCACCAAAGAATTGATGCTTTTGAACTGTGGTGTTGGAGAAGACTCTTGAGAGTCCCTTGGACTGCAAGGAGATCCAATCAGTCCATTCTGAAGGAGATGAGGCCTGGGTGTTCTTTGGAAGGAATGGTGCTAAAGCTGAAAATCCAGTACTTTGGCCACCTCATGCGAAGAGTTGAATCATTGGAAAAGACTCTGATGCTGGGAGGGATTGGAGGCAGGAGGAGAAGGGGATGACTGAGGAGGAGATGGCTGGATGACATCACTGACTCGATGGACATGAGTTTGTGTGAGCTCTGGGAGATAGTGATGGACAGGGATGCTTGATGTGCTGCAGTTAATGGGGTTGCAGAGTCAGATACGACTGAGCAACTGAACTGAACTGATACTCTTTATTTATATTCTAACATCTGTTTTGTAACTGTTGAAATGAATCTACATACATAAGTAATGGTAAACATTTTTATGTGTATCAGTGTAAAACTCTCCCTTGATGAATGATTAAAGTCAAATAAATCAATTCAATAAATTCACATTGGATGATAAGTGGATACCTCAAACAATGAAGCACTCATCCTATCTATTGTTTATCACAATTTGTAAGAATAAATATTCAGAATAATAGTATAATTATTATTTATGAAAAAAAGAGCATTTTAAAAATTACATATAAAAAACTCAGATATATCATATGAGACTTATATGTGTATGTGTGTGTGTGTTCAGTTGTGCCTGACTTTTTGAGACCCTATGGACTGTAGTTCACCATGCTACTCTGTCCATGGGATTTCGCAGGCAAGAATACTGGAGGCGGGGTGGGGGGCGGTGCATTTCCTCCTCCAGGGGATCTTTCTGACCCAGGGATTAAACCTGTGTCTCCAGCATCTCCTGCATTGGCAGGAGCCTCGGGGTGATCTTTGAAGCCCATGAGACATGAGAAATCAGCAAATTGAAATATGAACTACTCTTGATTATAAAAAAACTCGAAGTATAAGGTGTCATGCTGTGCTTTGCTGTAGTTAGTTGCTTAGTCACATCCAGCTTTTTGCAACCCTGTGGACTGTAGCCCTGCCAGGCTCCTCTGTCCGTGAGGATTCTCCAGACAAGAATACTTGAATGGGTTGCCATGTCCTCTTCCAGGGGCTGTTCCCAACCCAGGGATCAAACCCACGTCTCCTGCATTGCAGGTGAATTCTTGATGGTCTGAGCCACCAGGCAAGCCCAGGAATACTGGGGTGGGTAGCCTGTCCCTTCTCCAGGGAGTCTTCCTGACCTAGGAATCTAACCAGGGTCTCCTGCATTGCAGGTGGATTCTTTACCAGCTAGCTACCAGAGAAGCCCACATAAAGGGGCCAGTTCCTTCCAAATAAATTGTTAAGCAATTCAAAATCTGCCTATGGTAGGCAATTATGCAACATGTACCACTGACCACATATTTTTAATTTTAGGCATTTAGTCTAAGGAGCTAATTGAGTCTGGAAATAAATGTGATACAAAAATATATCAATCAGAACAGTTTATAATAGAAAAAACTTTGGAAAAATAACATATCTATTTGTATTGCACATATTGATAGCTGGATACCTATCACAAATCTATCATTTGTATACTTACATATATATATATATACAAACACACACTTTTATATATATATGTAGATATATAGAAATGTATATAGATAGTAAATAAAAAAAAAACCAAACTGTTAACTGCTTTTTAATATGGACATACAGTATATTTAAAAAATATTTTACTATAATTTTCACTCAATTACTATTTTTATATTGTTCTATATTTTTTCTATATTCTTTGCATAGAAGCTCAATTATGCTATTGACACCTGTTCTCTATTACTCATAATGCCTGGGCCTACTTACTTGTTTGTAAGCTTTCTTCATATGAGGTCTTTGTATGGTCTTTGTCCACAGCTGACATAATATGTGTATCTCATAATTAATGTGTATCTTTTAATACCATGTTTTCTCGCATGTCAACAAAAACGTATTCATGAAAGGACACTCCATGAGGGCACGAATTTTTATTTAATCATTATGTATCATTATTGACAGGAAGAGTGTCTGACATCATGTCCATATTCAGCAAATGCTTGGAGTTAATTAATAAGCTATTATCAGAATTGACAACTACATGATTTGTTCCTATCTTGAGAGGAGAACCAGTTATTTTTAACTTGAGTTAAAAATAAGCTAAAATGAGTAACTCATGTCTAAGCATTAAATATTTTGCATGGATAAAGTTCCATCTGTTTAGAGATGTGATTCAGGACATAGAATACTAAGCCTAAAGACTTACTAAGTCCAAGTGTTTAAATGATTAGTAGCATTTTAAGTGCTTGTTAGTCCTAACAAAACTGGGAAAAATGGCCTAATAGGGTTGAATCTTGAATATGAGTAAAAGGAGAATCATACTTCGTAGGAGGGTAATGTAGAAGCTCTAGAAGTGGAAGGCAAGTGACTTACATATTTCCTGCATTCTCAACAATTCTGCCATTACTCTCAAGGAAAATATATCTTTGCTAGATCATCTGCTCCTAGAAAGATTTACCAATGATACTAATTAATGATCTGTGGAAACAGGTTTAGAGAAACAATGTGATCATGCCTTAATGGTGAAATAAAGTCTGCCTCTTGGGTACAGCAAACAATGTTGTAAAGAACACAGAATTCTGGATTCTGATCCTAGTCAAGGAGTGCTGAAAATCTCTCTTTTACAACTTTGTGTGAATGTGTGTGTGTGTGTGTGGTATATGTGTGTGTATGTATTGATACCCATATAAGGCCTGTACAAAACACTGTGAATTTTTATTTCAAGTACCATTAACTCTAGCCTTCCAAAATCTTTCCTCTGATCTCAGTCTTTTGTAGACAGGTCTGGCTATACTTATTTTGAACAAAAATATTATAAAGTCTCACAGAATGCCTTTCATTTTCCCTCCTTGATTCATTATCTACCTTTTTTCTTCTTGTTCTCTGCCTCAGAAGGTGACCTCCATAATTAGTTATATCAGTTGGCTCCTGTGCCCTCTGCTTTCCAGTTAAGCCCAAGTATTTATTTCCCTAATTCCCCTTGTGAGTTTGACTGGAATTTGTTGGCTCCCTTGGGCAGAAGTCATTGCTCATCTCAAGGTAGCTTACTCCATTTGCCTCTCATCCTGAATTTTAGTAACCTCACCTTCACGTTGATTCTTCAGACTTGCACGCAGTAATAACTCCACTACTACTAGTGGAGTTCATGCTTTGAGTTTGTGCATTGATCCTCATGATTAACCTCAATCCATCCTTATCTTTGTAAATTAATCCTTTGTAATGATCCTTGCTTGATTGTACTGCATTTACCTAGCTGTGATTGTGACTGATGTAATAATTCATATTAAAAATAACACAGAAAACATGAAGTCATGTTGGTTTGTTTACATATTGAAGGAAAACATGTATTCGGGCCACATTACTGGAGCAAACAGGATTAATCTGTACAATAAGAAGTCTCAAAATTATTAAATTATCGCCGGTGGTAACTTGAGATGAATTATAGTTAGAAGGAGACATAATAAAGAAAAAGTTTTTGTGATATTTAGTTTCTATGGCAACTAAAATGATTATAACAAAATCACTTGATTTTTTACATTGTCTAGAGTGCAAAAACAGAGAAAGATAATTTAGGAGTTATGTATGTATAATTAAGAATATGCATAGACAGGACTTCTCCAGTGGTCTAGTCGTTAAGACTCTGCACTTCTACTTCATGGGGCACAGGTTCTATCCCTAGTCGGGGAACTACAATAAGATCTCACAAGTGGCACAGTCAAACAAAAAACAATATGTGTAGACCAGAGATATTTCCAGAAGCTTTGCAGGGGTCCCTCAGCTCCTGTAATAACAGGATAAGAACATGAAGCTGAGAAACAAATCTAAACCTTGGAGGACTGTAGCACCAATTAAGCATACTGTTCCTTTAAGCAGTTTATTCTAAACTCCCTACTTTACACATATGGAGAAGAGATAAGACCCTAAGAAAATGCATTAGGATTTGGAGAAAAGGAGAATGAGTCAAAAGCTCCAGATTTTTCTGAATTTCATTTGTCCTGCTACCCAGGAATCTGATCTCTGCATACAGACATTTTAATGGCTACATGCAGGGCATTATCCTAACAAACTGAGGCCAGTTATCCTTAGATGGTATATTTCATGAATTCAAGTCCCTGATGAAAGTCAAACTTCATAAATTCCGGATAAGGAAGCATAAACCCTGGTCCAGGAGAAAACAGCCTTGACATTGAAAGATGTATGAGATATTTGCAATTTGTATTGTCGTAAGACTGGGAGCATGTGTGGAAGTCTTTCTAATGCAGTAGACCAAGACAGACATAATAAAAACTTGATTTTGTCAAATACATTGAAAAGGAAGGACTCAGCATTTGAGTTCTCAAGTATTGATTTGATTAGCTGGAAGTAATAGTAGTCTACTAAACAAACCATTCAAAGGCAAACTAAATAATGACATTAATTAATAATATGAAATGCTGGAATTTCCTTGTGACATTAAAGTATATAGAGCCTGGAGAGTTAGGAATATGGGGAAAAAGGATTGCTATCATGGAAATATTAAGTGCACACTGCTCAGCTGCCCTTAAAAATGCCTCCCAGCAGACCTTCCATTACCAAACATTATGAGCAATGTTCTTGAAAAGCTCTTTATATATCAGAGTTGAGTGAGTGTGATTACACTAGACACTGGCATCCTGATGTCATGAGAATAACAGGATCTAGTGATGGAGTGGCCAATTGACAATAGTTATCCATCAGGGACAGCATGAGGGCAATTAGCACAATTAAACTACTTCCGCATAAAGTTAATTAAGTATTTTAAGCTCAGGGATTTCTATTTAATTTCTATGAACCCTAAATAATCTCAGGGTTCCTAGAAATTCAGTGGAAGTTCAGCTTCTCAAACTACGGCTTGACATAGGCAGTGAGAACAGTTCAACGTCTGCCAAGGTCTGCTGAGCAGAAAACTAACTTGTCCACAGAAATGGTTATTCTAATAAATGTTTATTCTGATAACTGTTTAGGAATTGCTAGATATAGGCTCTGAATGTAAGCTGACCTTTGTCACCCAAGAGGTGTTATAAATTTTTTTAACATAGTTTTTTCATTCAGTATAAAGATTTGTGACAGTCATCAGATAAATGATTTCTTGGTCTGAGTCCAAATCATTTCACTGGGACTATGACTTATGTCTAGAATTATTTCTTCCATTCTGAAATGAATAGTTGAAACATACATTAGCTACATGAAAGAATTTCCACTTTGGTTCCCAAAACTATGGAGTAAGGATGTGTGTGCATGTTGAGTCACTTCAATCATGTCCAAGGCTTTGTGGCTCTATGGACCATAGCCTGCCAAGCTCCTCTGTCCATGAGGTTCTCCAGGCAAGAATACTGGAGTGGATTGCCATGCCCTTCTCCAGGGGAATCTTCCCCACCCAGGGATCGAACCCAGGTCTCTTACATCTCCTGCACTGGCAGGCAGACTCTTTACAACTGTTCTTACCAGGGAAGCCAATGGAGTGAGAGACATCATGTTAAAATGTCCAAATGGATGTCACTGTATTTGTATTTCTCTTTCCTTTGGCTAAGATAGTAAAGCAAAGACAACGCCACACTTGTGGGGAGTTGTAGAGGTCAACATGCCACCTGAAGTCTTTAGAGATGCATGAGTACTGATTTCTACTACATTTTCTTTTAAGTTACACATTTGGCTAACTCAGAGACCACTGGTTAAGGTAAATATCAGTAGATTATCAGTAATAACATGCAGTAGTAACACATAGCTGTAGTATGTCTTTGCCTAAGAAACTACCTGGGAGTATAAAATTGATGGTTTGGGCATTCTAGTGGTGTGTGAAAATTCTGAAATTCTAGTTGTTCCTTGTGTCATTTCTCAAGGAGAAAGAGGAATACTGGAGTTGCAAGACCTAACACATTTACTGAATAATTTCTAAGACTGCCAGATGCAATTGATCATGGATCAGGTAATGCTGCTTTAGCAGTTACCTGTGAGCTTTCCTGCAATTTATAGGAACAGATAATTATTGTAACTGTTGGATAAAGGGGAAAATGTTGTGCAGAACCTCCAGCAAAACTTAGTTAAAACACAATATAGACACATAGAGTTTTGGAGTAAGGTCATATTCTTCTATCACAAGAGCTTCTATGACTTGTTAATTGACTCTAGTAGAGGCTGGCACACCAAGTTGTCATGTATACCAAATGAATAAGAAACCGACATAATCTATAATAACCTTAACAGTATCCCATCCAATAAAATACATAATTTGATGTGTGTGTCAGCGCCCTGTTAGTGGTATGCAGGAGACTAGGCCTGAGCAATTTTGGAAGGCTTATTTGAACCAAATTAGCATGAGTTATTTGACCAGAATTCTATGGTATCTGCTGCTACTACTTCATTGCTTTTCTAATTGCTCAGAGCTAGGGCTATGCATGATTCAAAACATGGACTTTCCTTCCCAAAACTGATCTGACTATAAAACCTCTTTGATACCCAAACTACATTGTCCATGATTTTTCTTGATATGGCACCATCTCAGTGGGGCCCCTGTTAACTACCAAGGTTGCAAATCGGTTGCATTGGACTCCTAATACCATGCAAAAGAAGGGCTCTGTTCTCATAATGTTGAAGCATATTTTAGGTATGAATTTGCCTTCACTGCTCCAGAGGCTCTTCTTAGACCCAAAACACATGTAACTTTACTATTCTTTATTCATCAGTGTAGTATTTCCCACACATCATGTCTGACCAAAGAAGTGTGGTAATGGCTCATGGCATGGGATTCAGTTGTCTTACCTAGTGCTCCCTTACTCATAAAGAGCTTGCTTGCTTAATAGAATGATTGATTGACTGATATACTGAAGAAATTTTAGTTATGGTGCTATCTGGAGGTATGTGGTTGGAAAAATTGGAGTGTGGTACATTATTGAGCAGATACCTTAAATCAGTGGTCAGTATATTGTGCTGTTTCCTCAGAAGCAAAGATGCATGAATTGGGAATCAGTCAATTATTACAGCATATAACTCAAAGGAGAAACTTTGTTTTCTACTCCATAATCTTTGGTGTTGGAAATTTATAGTATCCAAGTCTGAAATAGTATAGTTCTCAAATAATATGGTGTTTGAGTCTGAAATACTCCTGCAAGGCGACTCAGTAATGGTTGTCACCATTTGGGGCTAACTTATAACAGTGAGCCAACAGACAGAGACTAAGGTCACCCTTTTCACCAAAGTGATCAATTTTTCCTATCTGAGAAAGTTTGTGTGTTAGTCAGTCAGTCCTGTCTGACTCTTTGCAACCCCATGGACTGTACCCCACCCCCCACCGCCCCAGACTTTTCTGTCTATGGAATTCTCTGGGCAAGAATACTGGAGTGGGTTCCCATTTCCTTCTCCACTGGGAAAGTTTAGATTGATGCTAATAAAATAGGAGAAAATGAGATAATATAGAGGGATTAACTATAATATATTAATATAATACCTATAAATATTTTAATTATAAGTGAAAGTGAAAGTCATTCAGTCATGTCCAACTCTTTGTGACTGCATGGATATAGTCCGTGGAATTCTCTGGGCCAGAATATTGGAGTGGGTAGCCTTTCCCTTCTCCAGGGGATCTTCCCAACTCAGGGATCAAATTCAAGTTCCCACATTGCAGGTGGATTCTTTACCAACTGAGGCACAAGGTAAGCCCTCTTAATTATAAATATAGAATTATAAATGTATATTTATAATAATCTAAATGGACAGAGGAACCTGGCAGACTAAGTCCATGAGGTCACAAAGAGTCAGACATAACTAAGGGACTAACTTTCAAACATACTAATACAGCAATTTAGAGCTTAAAAAAATCCAATTTTTAAACTTATGGTTCAGATGATCAGTAATTTGGTCTCAGATGGATGATTCTTCTGGCCTCAGCTGAACTCACTCATGCACCTTTAGAAATCAGCTTTGATGTTGACTTCTCAGCAAGTAAGCTTTGCTTGTATAGGGTTGACTGACTTTTGGCTGGGGTGTCTTATTTCTCCACAGAGTCTGTCATCTTTAGCAGGTTATTGAAGGCTTGTTCAACTGGCATCTCAGCAAAATTCCCAGGAAGAGGACAGAGCCCATGCAAGATATTTGAGGCCTGAACTCAAACTTCATAAAATATTACTCTGTTCTATGTATTGCCAAAACAATTCCAAAGGCTAGCCCATTTTCAAAGGATAATGAAAAGAATTAATTTTATTGATGGACAGAGCTGTAATATCACAATGCAAAAGTGTGTGGATATCAGGAAAAGTAGAAGATTGTGAAATTTTTTGCACTTTAACATGGAGCACAATGTTTGTAACCAAAGGAAATTAAATGAGGGTGCTTCTTATTACTCTCTTGCACAAGATATTATCAAAGGAAAACTTAAGAAATCCAATAAAGTTAAGCCCACAAGGAATTTTATGGTGTTTATATCATGATATCAATCAAATGATTATGCAAAATAGGTGATACAGTCAAAGTGTTAGAAAATATTAAGGGGAAATTTGAACATGGAGTAGTAAATGATTTGTCATAAATGATTAGTAATTAGGCCAGCATTAAGGATAGGCACAATGTGAAGACTATGTTATATGTTACTCACTTATTATTTTTATCCCTGCTTTATTCCATAGTCTTATAAAGAACCGTTAGGTGTAGCTAATGTTTAATGTTCAGGTAGGACCTAGAGCTGTTAAGATGGTAGTGGCTGGAACTTGGTACCTCCGCTGAGTTAGAGATAAAATCTTTTAATATGAGAAATGAATAGAATCTAAGAGTGAATCCTGAAAATTTATGTGGTAAACTGTACCTTCTTGAATATCTTCCTATGGATCTGCTATATCCATGCTGCACTTCTTCAACACTGTTTTCTGATCAAGTGTTCTAAGAAGGACTAAGTCAATAGACGTTCAGTTTTTTCTGGTTTCTCATTTCTTTTCACTACAAGGAGCCCTGGCAGTAGATCAGAGGATGAAGGCGAGAGAATTCATTTTCTTAAGGCACCATGCTGTACAAATCTCACCCAGGCCCATGAGTCATCAAGCACCCACCACTATTTGGCACTGTGCAGGATATACAAGCTCTGTTGGCTTTAAATATTAATAGCCAAACCAGAGACAATATATTCAACCATGAACAGCTTATAGATAAAAGATAAAAAAGGCAGGTATTTTGCAACAGGTGTTTTGGTGTAATACCAAAATGTCTGTATTATTATGGATATTTCATTTAAAAGAAACTCTTAGAATGTATTTTTCAAAATCAATGAGATTAAATATTTGAGATAGGAAAAAAAAAAGAAAGCATGCAAAATATCACTCTGACTATATCTACTGCCATGCCTGCTATTCCTTATATTTCAGGGGTATGCTGTATAGTTTTGTTTATGATTATGGAGAGACAGGTAGAGTTTTACTGACTTCCTTCCATCTAGCTTCATATTCTTTGAGAAGTGCTTACAGGGCCACCATCTCTGTTAGCACCAGCTATGAGCTGTCTGTTGCATCAGTTTTAATGTTGCTTGCTGTTGACCCAAAAGAGTTGCAATTCTCCAGACTAACTCCAACTCTACAAAGAAGAGAGGTCTACACAGACCACAAGGGGCTCCTCCCAAGAGGCTCATAGTCAGCGTTCAAAAGAAGGGGTGATGGGTGATAAAAGTAGAAATTCTTAGTGGGTGTGTTTTCAGGATACAAGCAATGAAGAGATTCTGAAGGGTTTGCAGTGAACAATGAGAACTTTGGAAATTTCGTAAGAGAAAGTTTATTGGAGAAGAACTATTAATGAAGCAGAAATGGTTTTATGACAAAAATATTAACATACAAATAATAAAATTGGCATGGTAGCTTGAACAGAAAGCTGAAAAATTGCAGTTTCTATTTCCAATATAAAGAATGCTAATGTTCCATCATAAGGTAATGAGAGTTCCACTACAATATGTTTCAACTAGTCCATTCTGAAGGAGATCAGCCCTGGGATTTCTTTGGAAGGAATGATGCTAAAGCTGAAACTCCAGTACTTTGGCCACCTCATGTGAAGAGTTTGACTCATTGGAAAAGACTCTGATGCTGGGAGGGATTGGGGGCAGGAGGAGAAGGGGACAACAGAGGATGAGATGGCTGGAGGGCATCACGGACTCAATGGATATGAGTCTGAGTGAACTCTGGGAGTTGGTGATGGACAGGGAGGCCTGGCGTGCTGCGATTCACGGGGTCGCAAAGAGTCAGACACAACTGAGTGACTGAACTGATGTTTAAAACTTAAAGGATTTTTGAACGTATTGAATTCTATATCCGTTTCCTTAGTAAGTCACAATCTACCTTAGCATGCTAAAAGACTTGGAGGGACATGTGAGTATAAAAAGACTTAACATCACAGAAATCTTCAGAAACACAAATGAAAACATTTATTCCATGAATGTGGAACTGAAAAACATCTTGTTTTGTACAAGTGCATTTAAAATATATTCATTTTAGATAATGTTAAATGTATAATAAAAGAAAATTTTGGGGTGAGATTATGCTATTAACAGATACATGGAGAGAATGGCATTTATTTGAGTCAGAAAAAGGCTGATGGTTAATATACATAAATGTAGAAAATGCTTTAGTAGGATGAAATGCAAAGAAAAAATAAAATGCTATTGTTGATGCAAAAATATAACACAAGTAGGAAAACTAAATTTAATTAAAAACAAATATTATCTGATTTACAATCTGTATATAATACAGATCTGTATAGAATACAATCTGATTTAGAATTTGTAAATTTGTATAGAATAAACATTTTCATTTTAAAAAGCTTAAATGCAGCTACTTAAAGAATACATTTTGATAAGCTACTACTTATATTAAGTGATTTGCATTTATCTTATTTAAATTTAATCACCAATTACCCAGAAAAATAGATGAGTGAAGAAATCAAAGTATAAGCAGCTTAAGTAACCATTTTCTATGCAATAAAGACTGGAATCTATAAGCTCAATTTAACTTTTGTTATGGAATAGAACATTTGATTTGCCAAATACTTTCTCTTATACCTAATTGCTATGTTCCAGAGATTAAGGCTAAATTGTATTTTGAAATGGAATGAAACACAACATTTTTGGCATGAGACTATAAAGTAAAGGTTATTTTTAAAATTAGGCTTTGGTTGTAATGCAGCAATTCAAGTTATTTATTCTTCAATATCACATTATATAAATGTTTTATTTTTTTCCTTAATCTTTGGTTTATCTTGGTTCTTAAATGTGTCAGACATATATTTTCAATACTGTGACTGAATTGAAGCAATAATGGTTTCTGTTCCTTATTCAGATTTTTCAGGGCTGGGGAATACATTTATCTTTAATTTGCCCATTGTTCTTAAAAAAGTGTTAGCACTCTAATTTTTTTCTTAATCATTTTGTTCCTTGGCAATCAACTTTTAAAAATATTGCTGCTGCTAAGTTGCTTAAGTTGTGTCCAACTCTGTGCGACCCCAGAGACTGCAGCACAGCAGGCTCCCCTGTCCCTGGGATTCTCCAGGCAAGAACACTGGAGTGAGTTGCCATTTCTTTCTTCAATGCATGAAAGTGAAAAGTAAAAGTGAAGTGGCTCAGTCGTGTCTGACTCCTAGCGACCCCATGGATTGCAGCCTACCAGGCTCCTCCATCCATGGGATTTGCCAGGCAAGAGTACTGGAGTGGGTTGCTTAATATTCTTCATTAAATATTGACTGCATTCACTAATTAAAGAGACGATACCTAAGCCTATAGTTTAGCTTGTGGTAAAATTTAAAAATAAAAATTGTATTGAATCAGTTCAGTTCAGTCGCTCAGTCATGTCCCGACTCTTTGCTACCCTATGAATTGCAGCACGCGGGGCCTCCCTGTCCATCACCAACTCCCAGAGTTCACTCAGACTCACGTCCATCGAGTCAGTGATGCTATCCAGCCATCTCATCCTCTGTTGTCCCCTTCTCCTCCTGCCCCCAATCCCTCCCAGCATCAGAGTCTTTTCCAATGAGTCAACTCTTCCCATGAGGTGGCCAAAGGACTAGAGTTTCAGCTTTAGCATCATTCCTTCCAAAGAAATCCCAGGGTTGATCTCCTTCAGAATGGACTGGTTGGATCTCCTTGCAGTCCAAGGGACTCTCAAGAGTCTTCTCCAACACCACAGTTCAAAAGCATCAATTCTTCGGTGCTCAGCCTTCTTCACAGTCCAACTCTAAATGAGGACTATTCAGTTTGTTTTTTCTTTATTTTTAACTTTGCTACATTGTAATTTTCCAGAAGTTTATCCATTTCAAATTAATTAGCATAAATGTATTTATATTTTACTTAGTCAAATTTAATTCCTAAAAGATATGTAATAATGATCCTTCTTTCCTTTCTGATATTGTTTATTTATGTTCTTTTTCATTTTATTTTTTAAATAAACATCTTCCACATTTGAATTCCCTAAAGATTGTCAGTTTTCTGCCCTTATTTTATTGTTTCCTTTCTGTTGCTTACTTTTAGTCTCATTTACTCTTATTATACTTTTTAAAGGTGAAGATTAAATAATGGATTTTAAACTGTTTTCCTTACGTTTATAAGCTTCTTCAGTTATATATTCCCCTATTTGGAATGTTTTAAAAGCAACATAAATTCTGAAATGCTGTATTTTGATTATGATTCATTAAGAAATAATCTATATGATTATTCATTCACCCATGAATTCTTTAGAAAAGGTTTACTTAATTTCCCAAATATTTGGTTTTTCTAGCTATCTTATTATTGTACATTTTAAGCTTAATATTGGAGTTAAGTATATATGTGTTTATGTATAATCCTTTGAAATTTACTGAAAATTTGTTTATGATCTAGTATATTGTCTTCCTTTGTGAATTTTTCATGTTCAACTGAATTGTATAACCAACTGAAAAAAAAAAAAGCACAATATAAGAGTTGCGAGTAAAGTTTTATTTGGGGTAAATGAGAATTGCAGCCTGGGAGATAGCACCTTAGATAGCTCTGAGAAACTGCTCCAAGGAGGCAGGGGGGAGGTCACTCTATATGTGAATTTGGTGAAGGAGGAGTATACGTAATCAAGCATGTAATTTTTCCAGAAGGTTTCTACTAGTCCTGTGAAGCTTTGCTAGTTACAAGGAACAGTCATCATCATGAAGGCTTTTAGCAAGAACTGGGCTCATAAAGTCAGCTCCTGTCTAGGTTTGTCATAGCTATTCTTCCAAGGAGTAAGCGTCTTTTAATTCCCTGACTGCAGTCATCATCCTCATTGATTTTTGAGCCCAAGAGAATGAAGTCTGACACTGTTTCCACTTTTTCCTAAGCTATTTTCCATGAAGTGGTAGGACTGGATGCCGTGAACTTCATTTTTGGAATGTTGAGTTTTAAACCAGCTTTTTACTCTCCTCTTTCATTTTCATCAAGAGGCTATTTAGTTCCTCTTGGCTTTGTGCCATAAGGATGGTGTCATCTGCATATCTGAGGTTAATAGTATTTCTCCAGCAGTCTTGATTGCAGCTTGTGCTTCATCCAGCTCACCATTTCACAGATATTCTGCATATAAGTTAGATAAGCAGAGTGACAATATACAGTCTTGACATACTCCTTTCCCAATTTTGAACCAGTCCATTGTTCCATATAAGGTTCTAACTGTTGCTTCGTGAGCTGCATACAGGTTTCTCAAGAGGCAGGTAACTTTGTCTGGTATCCCCAGGGAATGACAAACCACTTCAGTAGCCTTGCCTTGAGAACCCCATGAACAGTATAAAAGGCACTTTCAGTAGATTAAAGTAAAGGAGAGGAATCTTGTGTTTTGGAAAAAATGTTTCTTATACTAAGTGGCTAATCAGTCTGACCTTTGCCCAGAGGGTGTTTATCTTTATTATACTAGACAACATACAAACCAGCTTGTCAGAGTAGACACTCTCTTTTATCTTCCAACACTGTATGATGTGTAACTATCTTTCTGAAAATAGTGTGGAATAAATTTCCTGCTTCTACTCACAAAACATGCAGAAACAAGGGTGATACATGCTTGCAACTCAGTCAAATGAATTTCCAATGCTTTCAGGCTACCCACTGCTCTCAATGACTGAGAGCACCTCAATTTACATTTAAAAAGGATGTATTCTTCAGTAATGCCTCAATAAACTGAAGATTAAAAGCACCTGGCAAAGTTGCTTTTAGGGATGAGGTTCAGAGAATAATAAAATCATTCTGAGTTTTAGAATTAGGACACAGAATAAAAAATTTAGGAGAAAATGGAACCCTTGTGAAGAAACACATGAATCCAGATGTGTATAAAAGACAACAGTGATTAGCAGATATGAAGGGACTGATACACATATACAGAAAGCAAAAAGGGAGAGAGACAGAAAAAAAAAAATCTGAATTTTGATACATGTATACGTGGCTTCCCAGGTGGCTCAGATAAAGAATCTGCCTGCCAGTGCACGAGAGTTAGGAGACACGGGTTCATGGGTTCATTCCCTGGGTCGGGAAGATCCCCCAGAGGAGGAAATGGCACCCCACTCCAGTATTCTTGCCTGGAAAATCCCATAGACAGAGGAGCCTGGTGGGCTACAGTCCATGGGATCATAAAGAGTCAAACACAGCTGAGCGACTAACAGAGAGAGATGTGTGTGTGTGTGTGTGTGTGTGTGTGTATTTTTGGAAGTAAGCATAAGAAAATCATAGTTAAAATCTTAGGTGTATATATGGTATCTTTTCTTATTGTTGCAGTTATTTATTTTCTCCTTACCCTTTCTGTGCTTTCTCATTTCATTGTGGCTTCTGAACTTTGATCTTGGCTGTGTGAACTGTTTTGGACAAATGGGGTTTGAAAAGATATGACCTTTGCCATTATTCAAACAGAAGTTACCAGTGTATTTCACAGCTAGTTTGAGGCACTCGCCTAGCCCTTTTCTATAGCAGCCTGTTCCACGTGGTAAAATGCCTTTCAACCTGGACTATGCAATGGAAATGAGAAGCTATATAAAGGCTAACCTGGGTAAGCAAACTGAGGTCAAAACTAGCCCAGTGGAACCTTGCTGAAGCTCATGAGGCTGTGCCAACCCAACCAGTCCCAAGCTCAGGAAAGCCTAGCAAATCCACAACTGTTCCACTACACTCATAAGTCTTAAGCAAAACAAAGCATTGTTTTAAAACACTACAGAGTGTTTGTTGCACAGGATCAGTTAATCAAAGTTAATAGAGGATTCATAAATTCATTTTGGAAAAGTGGATAGAAAAAAGCTACATTTCAGGTTTGTCTCAATCAAATGTATTAAATATTCTATAATTTGGGGAGAAAATATCATTGATATGAATTATGAAAATGAAAGTTTAGTTTCTGCCCTCCAATTAACACAGAGTGAAACTGAGAAAGCCAGTTAGTTTCTAAAATTCAAATATTTCACTTAGAATGTGAAGGAGTTGAAAAACTGATCTCTAAAAGTTTAATTCCATTTTAAATTCTCTGACTTGATGTTTTTCCTCATCAAAAAGTGGTTTTTTGAATATAGACTTTATCAAGGACTGTGAAAATTGGGATATTTCACCATACTCATAAGATTAAAAAGGTAGCCTATTACAATTTTGTGAATGCTGGCAGAAAACAAGATACTCTGGGGATAGAAATGAAGGGCAAGCTATTTCTCTAGTACAGGGTGATAAGAACAGAACTGGATGACAACAATGCATGAGGAGGATTGTGTAAGAGAGGAAACCTAAGCTTAGAAGACCTGATTTATTATTATTATTATTTTAATAATGAGCAGTAAACATACCCCCCTGGGGAGACACTGTACTTTGATCTTCAAAAGCTTCATTATAAGAATATCATTGGAAAAACAGTATAGAAAGAGGCAGTCAGTGACTCTGCTCACAAGATGTGCAAAAAATGCAATAGACTCAGAGAATTAACCCCACACAAGCTTTAGAAAAGCATTTCCTAGTATAACATTTTTAGTATGTTAGTACACAGAAAAATTTAATCAGTACAAAGTACATGGAATAACTTTAAGTGTAATTTAGTGTCAGAATTTATTTTGTGTGAGCTGCTATTAAAAATTTACTCTTTCTGTTAATTTTGCCTGCATTTATTGTCAGTGAGTGCCTAGCATGCCTATCATATTGCCAAGAGTTTACAATGAATATAAGATATAGTCCAAATTCTATTAATAGTGAGTGAGTGAGTGAAGTCGCTCAGTCATGTCCGACTCTTTGCGACCCTATGGACTGTAGCCCACCAAGCTCCTCCGTCCATGGAATTTTCCAGGCAAGAGTACTGGAGTGGATTGCCATTTCCTTCTCCAGGGGATCTTCCCGACCCAGGGATTGAACCCAGGTCTCCCGCATTGCAGGCAGATATTTTAACCTCTGAGCCACCAAAATAAATAATGTGCCTGATCATTGTATTGAGGAATGTGTAACTGAGTGCCAAACACATTTTCTGAGTAGGCGCTAGGGAGAAACAAACAAACAAAAATAAAACAAAAATTGACATAATTTTGAGTAACCAGAAAGGATTTCATGACAAAGGAGCGAGTTAACATAGACAGTAATGTAAGTAATCCTACATGAAAAGGAAGATGTTATTAAAGAGACAGCTTAAAGTGTTCTAATTGCTATTATACTGTGATGTTGTTCTGCCTCTAAGTCATGTCCGACTCTTTGTGACCCAATGGACTGCAGCTTGCCAAGCTTTCCTGTCTTCTACTATCTTCTGGAGTTTGCTCAAGTTCATGTCCATTGAATTGGTGATGGTATCTAACCATCTCCTCCTCTGTCACCCTCTTCTTTTATCTTCAATCTTTCCCAGAATTAGTGTCTTTCCAACGAGTTGGCTCTTTATATCACATGGCTAGACTATTGGAGCTTCAGCTTCATCAGTCTTTCCAATGAATATTCAGGGTTGATTTCCTTTAGGGTTGACTGGTTTGATCTCCTTGCAGTCCAAGGGACTCTCAAGAGTCTTCTCCAACACCACAGTTTGAAAGCATCAAACTGCTTCTTCAGTGCTCAGCCTTTTTATATGGTTCAATTGTGATATAGACCAGGAAATCAGCTTAGCATCTTGAGTATTAGTAATTAAATTTGACAATAACCCTTTGAAGTAGGCAATAAAATTTTATTGATCTTATTTTTAAATGAGGAAATTAAAGTTCAAGGAGCAAAATGACTTATTTGGGATTTTGTTGTTATTGTCTTGATTTTTTGGCCCAGCCATCCATCTTTTGGAATCTTAGTTCCCTGACCAGAGATGGAACCCTGGGGCCCAGGCCCTGGAAGTTCAGCATCTTAACCATTTCACAGCCAGGGAACTCCCCCAAATGACTTGCTAAGGATGATATAACAGACAAATTTAGAAATAGGCCTTTATCTTATATTCATTAGGTTCTAATCTCTTATTCTTTGAAAAAGCCATACCCACCTTTGATAATGAGTAGAAAAAAAAATGTTTTGAATCTGTGTAAAATTGAAATTGTACATTTGATCATATATAATTATTTTTATGTACTATATAAACATTTTATCAAAATTACAACAACAGACTACTCATTTTACAACAGTGGATGAGGAAGACTTAGAGGTAATTTACCAGCTATATGCTTATAATATGTATACTGCAGATAAGTGTGTGTATGTGTATGTGTTGAGAGAGAGAGAGAGAGGTGAGAGAAAGAGAGAGACCTAGATCTTTTTGAGTTTTGGGGATTGCTTGCATTTTAACAATTCAAAATATACAAGTTGCTTAGTTTTATATCATAACTGAGTTATTTTATATTTCACTGGGGAGCAAGTTTATGGGTAAGCATGAGGATTCATGGTTATCTCTTAATTTCACTGTTGATCCATTAAAATATATTGTCATTGAAAGAGGAAAAAATGAATTATTTTTCCTTAAATTATTTCAAAGTGCTCTCTTTTAGAATTTATATTTGGTTTTGCATTTCAATTTTAATTTAATTTATATCTCTTCACAGATTTCTCTTTTTAACTTGATACCTAGAAAGAAAATTGTGCCTATTGTTGTAATGAAATTTTTTAGGTAAAAATCTGAGAAAACTGAGCCAGTATGGTGACAACTTAAATTCTATACTGTAGAAGTGAATCAAATTTTTGTTTCTTTGGTGATATTTTTGTTGTTACATATTATTGTTATTGTCTTATTTTAGATTTTCAAATATAACTGATATAAAGTAGTTCATAGCATGGTCGCAAAGAGTCATATATGACTGAAGCGACTTAGCACACATGCACAGTTCATAAAATTATATTGTGAGTTTTTTTGGTTGTCTGTTGAATTACCATTTTGATGCTCTTCATTCTTCCTATACTTACTAAATTTTCAATGTCTTCAACATATGTTATATTCTAAGTGGACAGTTACATGTTTCAGTCACTTTAATAGGTGTTATTCACTATATTTTGATTCCATGGTTACTGTTAAAGAGTTAAATGCTAGTCTTATTATTACTTCTTTGTAGGTAATAAATCTTTTTACCTAGTTTTTCAGCATTTTATTCCAGTTTTGGATTTCAGTAGTTATAATTACAATGTCTAAGTGAGATATTCTTATATTTATCTTACTTCTGGTGGGTGATTTTTTTTGCATTTCTGATAAGATACGAGTTTTGAAAAATGTTCAGCTTCAAATACTTTCTGTCCCTTTCTCTTTATCTCTTCTTCTGGGACTCCAGTAAATGGATATTAGACCTTTGCTCTATGTTTTATAATTTTTAAAGGCTTTTGCTTTCTTTTATCCTTTTTTTGCTTTAGTATATTGATCTATTTATTTTTGAGCTAATCTCGTAAGTCTGTAAAGTATTTTGTTCATTTATTTCAATTAATTTTTTAAATTTCTATTTTTGTAATTTTCCATTTACTTATTATTTTTATTGATGACTCCCTGATCTCTGGTGAAATTCTCTCCCATTTCCTTAAAAATATTTGCCATAGCTATTTTAAAGTCCATATACGATAACCCAGATCTGGGTCTTATATGCTTCTGGTTACATTGCCTAATTGGTAAAGACTGATTCCTAGAAATTTTTCATGGAATACCAGCTATTTCCCATTAGAAACTGTAGGAGCTTTAAATGATACCTCTTCTGAGGTAAGACTGACTTTATGCTCAAACAAGCATGTATAATATGAAGTAGATATCCTTCTTTAATCAGAGATCCATGTATCTCAATTTTTTTGAAGACCAGTGTTTTTCTGATCGACCTCCACTGATTCCATGTGATCTTCTAAGAGCCCTGATAGACAGTTTATTATATTTACCAGTGCCCTTCTTTTTTAGAGGCTCCTCTGTTCCAATTCTTTCTCTCCAGTAATGCATGACTTTCAAAAACTGCACTACATTTTCTTGTAGGTTTCCCACCCACCTTTTCTGAAATGATTATAGATGCAGAGATGATTGTACATAAAAGAGGAAAGCAATGGATATTTCACTTCTATGCACCATATTTCTCTCTAGAGTATTAGTCATGAAGTACTTGCTTCTTTGGCTTATTCATTGTCTATTTCTTTTTTATTTTACCCTTTGTTATCTCATGAGTCTTCTGGTCTGCCCTTAACTGGCCAATCTCCACTTGTTTCCCCAGTGTCTCAATTTATAGATCACCCAATGGCTCTCAGCAGATGTATTTTATACTTATCTTAGATAAATATAAATCAGGAGCATAGTTATCATATTTGATGTAGATCATTATGCTATATTTTCTCCCTTGCTGGTATCACAATACTATATCTCTAAATCCTTGTCATTGTAGGATAAAATGAAGCTGAATTTAGGCAATAAACCTATCACCATAATTATGAATTAATGTAATGAAGTTGGAAGCTGCTAATGAAACTAAATGAAGAGTTGAATTCTTTCAGAGATCCATTTTAATTTTGTGCCCTTTAAATAAGACTTTATGGAAACATCTAAGTTATACATTTGTTGAATAGTAACTTAAAATTAAAACTAGGCTAGGCTGAATTTCTTTATTAGTTTATGATATCCTTGCAATAAGATTCTGCTAAAGTTCATTATTTCTGACATGATATGAAGGAGTACAGCCAAATATTAATGTGAATATTTGTGATCATGTTTTCCTTAATGTTTTCAGGAAAAACAAATAATTTTAAATATATCTGTTAAAGCTGAAAAGAATACTTCATAAGGAACATATATATATATATAAAATCACCCACCAGAAGTAAGATAAATATAAGAATATCTCACTTAGACATTGTAATTATAACTACTGAAATCCAAAACTGGAATAAAATGCTGAAAAACTAGGTATATATATATAATGTTCCTTATGAAGTATTCTTTTCAGCTTTAACAGATATATTTAAAATTATTTGTTTTTCCTGAAAACATTAAGGAAAATGTGATCACAAATATTCACATTAATATTTGGCTGTACTCCTTCAGTCAGTTCAGTTGCTCTGTTGTGTCCAATGCTTTGTGACCACAGGGACTGCAGCACACCAGGCTTCCCCTGGCCGTCACCAACTCTAGGAGCTTGCTCACTCTTATGTCCATTGAGTCTGTGATGCTATCCAACCATCTCATCCTTTGTTGCCCCCTTCTCCTCCTGCCTTCAATCTTTCCCAGCATCAGGGGCCTTTTCAATGAGTCATTTCTTCGCATCAGGTGGCCAAAATATTGGAGCTTCAACTTCAGCATCAGTCCTTCCAGGGAATATTCAGGACTGATTTCCCTTTGGATGGCCAGGTTGAATCTCCTTGCAGTCCAAGGGACGGTCAAGAGTCTTCTCCAACACCACTGTTCAAAAACATCAATTCTTCGGTGCTCAGTTTTCTTTATAGTCCAACTCTTACATCCATGCATGACTACTGGAAAAAATCATAGTTTTGACTGTACGGATCTTTGTCGGCAAAATTATGTCTCTGCTTTTAATATGCTGTCTAGTTGGTCATAGCTTTTCTTCCAAAGAGCAAATGTCTTTTAATTTCATGGCTGCAGTCACCATCTGCAGTGATTTTGGAGCCCAAGGAAATAAAGTCTGTCACTGTTTCCATTGTTTCTCCATGTATTTGCCATGAAGTGATGGGACCAGATGCCATGATCTTTGTTTTCTGAATGTTGAATTTTAGGCCAGCTTTTTCTTTTCTTTCTTTCTTTCTTTTTTTTTTTTTTCTTTTTGGTTGTACAGCTTACCTTTCAAGTTACAAATATAATTAGAAAGCAAAAATACGTATAACACATATTTTTGTTATATAGGCATGAGTGAGTCTTACAAGTATTAGCTCAGTCAGTGAAGTAACATGAATTTTATTTCAGGTTCCTTGTCAGTATATTGTTGTATTTATATATTTTTGTTTTATTCTTGGAATGCAGAAATCAACTTTTAAACTGTACAGGAAGGAACACACAGAAATGTTGAACTTCGTACTGAAGATGTTTTTTGATATTTCCTGAGTTTAAGAAACAGTGCTATCTATAATTAAAGAAATAATATCCATTACACTCTCTGACCTAAAAATATTTTAGTGTTAAAAAAAATTATAAAAACATTACAAAAAATAAACCTTATTGTGCTATGAGACAGTTAACAATACCAAATTGGTGAAACCTTTCATCAGTAGGTACAATGAGTCCAAAGCAGTTACCTTGATTTCCTACAGTCACTTCATCCTCAGAAACAAAAGCAAAAGAAAACAAAAAACTGAAAGCCTCATTCATTTAACCTATATTCTCCAGTCCAACTTACAGAAATGACACAAATCATGTCATTATGTTTTTGGTCGAATAGATATCTACATACCCTTCAAAAGGACTTTAAGAGGAATCATAGAAAAAAGAAACAAAAACACAACAAACAAACAAAAAAAGATTGGTGAGAGAAGGAACAATGAAAGAAATCTCTGTTCTAGGGCTTTAGTTTCCTCTTTCTGCTTAGTAAGTTACCTGTG
>SJXQ01012412.1:0-30412 GCA_006408695.1 Aepyceros melampus | reverse complement strand
GAGAATACATTTAGAACATATTTTATGTATGTAAGTTGTTACTCGTATTCTATTTCTTACCAAGATTCATTTAAATGATGCTAACAAACAATTTACAGCATACTTATTTGGTATCCATTCAATACAAAACCACAGTACATTGGTTTCCATCCAACAGAGTTGTTACTAAAATTTATTGTTATTATATTAGCTCACCCATGCTGTAGTAAGGCAGTATGCTTCTTGAAAGGCATAGCTTTTTTTTTCATCTTAGTTCATCAGTGCCTGACATAGTGTTTGTTACACAGGGAGAATCAATAGTTTTCTCCAACTAAATAGTAAATAACCAAGTTTTACTTAAGACTTAACTGGATATAGAATATCAAAATATACAAAATGAGATAGTGAAGAAGTGCTTCTCCATTAATGAATATGTTTGTGCTGCTCCAACACCAGAATTTATCACTGTATCAGACATTCTTTAAGTAATAATCATGAGTTCACTTGATTTTACTTGAAAATACTTTCATAACTGTATCCTTTAAATATATGAAAGTTTTATTTTTTTAATTTGCTTAAAAATTATAATTTAATTTTGCACATAAATGATATTTAGTCAGAGAGTTAGGGCTTCTCTGATGGTTCAGACAGTAAAGAATCTGCCTGCAATGGAGGAGACACAGATTAGATCCCTGGATTGGGAATATCCCCTGGAGAAGGGAATGGCTACCCACTCCAGTATTCTTGCCTGGAGAATTCCACAGACAGAAGAGCCTGGGAGACTATAGTCCGTGAGGTCACAAAGAGTTGGACACAACTAAGCAACTAACACTTTCACTTCAAGTTCTTAGAAAAGCAGAAAAATGCCTTTTTAAACGTGTCAGATGTTTTCTCTTTATAACTTATTGTTGACTTTGAACTTAATTGAATTATGGTTAGATAATGTCTGTACAATACATTAATAATGTGAAACACTTTTATGGGTCAGTGTAAAGTGAATATTGAATGTACTCTGTGTATATTTTAAACACTTTATTTTCTGTAATATGGTTTATATATTGGTAATTATAAGTTTAATATTTTCACCTTAGAACACAATATATTATGTTTATCATCAAAATTTTCTACAAAATTATATTTTTCATAATAACCTGTTAATCAGGGATGTCATTGGCAAGGGGCAATATCAGAGTGCAGGATATTGTATATTAATATATGATTTTAAAAATCTTGTTAATTGTAAGTGGCAGAGACAGATTACTGATTTTAGTGATAAGGAACTATATTTTTACTTGCTATTTTCTTGTCAGTGTATTGTGCTAGAATATTTATATAATAAAATGTGCAGTTTACTGTAGGTCAAATTTACCTACAGAAGATGTTTTAAGAAAAATAAAATGTAACTTTTTCAGTCAGAAAATTTTACTATCCATTTTCTCATGTAAAGTGCAATATTTCAAATACCTCATTCTTCTATGGTTTTCTTAGCTCCTCTCCCAAACTTTCATAAAACCAAAACCTTTTCTCTATTCCTAAAAATACAAATCGGTCAGTACAAATACAAATCAGTCCTCTGAAACATCTCATTTGATAAATTTTGGTTTTAGCCCAAGTCTGGTTTTCAGCATCCACTTCATTTGGAATGAAAGGTTTTCCTGTCCTTTGTTGTGCTCTAACCCATGCACATATACAGAGTTTTAAAAGATATTCTATTATCCTGTTAAGTTTTGCTTTTGGTATATAGAAATTATTTTTAAGATAAGCAGTTTTCCATATCGCCAAAACTCGGAAATACAGTTACTAAAATTAAAGAAAAAATATATTATTGGAACAGATCTGTCCTTCACTTCCTTGAAAACCAGATGTAATTTATGAGCTTGATTTTATTAGAAAAAAATTGTATATGTACAATCTTGGAATCTGAGTTCCTGGGGGGAGGTAACCATATATGTGTGTGTGTGTGTGTGTGTGTGTGTGTGTGTCTGTGTGTGTGTGTATATATTTCTTTTTTCTATTCACTTGATATTCAGTGATTATGTACTAATAGAGGTACAGCCCTAGCCATCAGATATACAGCAGAGTAATAAATATAATGGATCCTTTCCTATAAAGAGCTTAATTAGTGTGGAGTTTAACAACACCATATATTATATATATAACATAATTTTAGATACATATAGTGCCTTTAATTAAAAATTCAGCTGAATATGATAAAAGATAATGGCTGTGAGAGCAGTGATGTTATATAGTATTATTAGGAAACACTTGCCTGAGGAGATACAATTAGAAAAAATAATGTGCTTGGTTCCTGCTCCTCTGTGCCAATGCTTCGAGAAAACTTCAGGTCCAAGTTCGCTAGTGAATTTTTATTCCCACAACTTCTCCCAATGTTACACAAGGTGTAATTTCTATAATAATTCCTTTATCACGTATATTGAATCAGCTTCTCTTAGTGAACTGTGACATCGGTGATAAATTATAAAAATAAAAATGAATCTTGTGTGCAGGACTGAATAGGCTGCAATGAGGTTATTCTTTGTAAGTTGAACTAAAAACCCTATTGCAACTCTAGTGACAAGTTTTCTCATTTCTTCCCACCCTCTTTTTTATCTTCAATCATTCAGTTCAGTTCAGTTCAGTTCAGTCACTCAGTCATGTCGACTCTTTGCAACTCCATGAATCACAGCACACCGGGCCTCCCTGTCCATCACCAACTCCCAGAGTTCACTCAGACTCACATCCAAGGAGTCCGTGATGCCATCCAGCCATCTCATCCTCTGTCGTCCCCTTCTCCTCCTGCCCCTAATCCCTCCCAGCATCAGAGTCTTTTCCAATGAGTCAACTCTTCACATGAGGTGGCCAAAGTACTGGAGTTTCAGCTTCAGCATCATTCCTTCCAAAAAAATCCCAGGGTTGATCTCCTTCAGAATGGACGGGTTGGATCTCCTTCCAGTCCAAGGGACTCTCAAGAGTCTTTTCCAACACCACCGTTCAAAAGCATCAATTCTTCTGCGCTCAGCTTTCTTCACAGTCCAACTCTCACATCCATACATGACCACAGGAAAAACCATAGCCTTGACTAGACGGACCTTAGTCGGCAAAATAATGTCTCTGCTTTTAAAGTCAACCACCTTGGCAGTTGTCAGAAGGAAATCCCCAGATTCACTGATAAAGTTTCAATTAGGTATTCATAATTTGAGTGACTTCCATGGTGGCTCAGCAGTAAAGAATCTGTCTGCAATGCAGGGGACGTGGATTCAATCCTTGGATTAGGAAGATCCCCTGGAGAAGGAAATGACAACCCACTCCAGTATTCTTGCCTGGAAAATCCCATGGAGTGAAGAACCTGGCAGGCTATAGTCTACACGGTCCCAAGAGTCGGACACAACTTAGTGACTTAACAGCAACAAGCAACAATACATAATTTGAGTGCTTCATGCAAATAACTATCTGAAATGAGAAGATATTGCTCTCTATAATTGTAACACCTTGAAAACAAGGTGAGCATAAACTTTTCCAAAAATGAAGACTACCCAGATCTTTAAAAATATTCCTTGAACTGACTTAGCCAATGTCATTCCACAAATGTCATAAAATAAGGAAGAAATTATTATTAGATTAGTTTGTTGGATGTTACAAATGTTAGAGAAATAGAGAGGAAGAAATATGAACACTAAATACTTTTTTGTATCTTACTTCTTAATGTTCAAACAAATGCAAGGGTGGAAATGATATCAGACTAAATTATACATGAGATGTGCATTCAGTGCATTTTAGTTTCCCATATGGTATTTTATTCAACCCAGGGAACCCTCTCTCATCAAAAAAAAATGGTATGATTACCTTATGTATAGGTGAAGAAACCACAAAAAATAAGATATTACAACTGAAACATTATTTTTTAATCTTAAGAAATCCTCTATCAAGGCAAGCCCAGCTGGGAGGCTGTATAAATTAATCTCCATGTTAAATAAGCAATTCACCACAAGATAAATGGAGGAACTCTATTTTTAGTGTATTTTCTCGAGTTTCTATCTAATTATATTCTTAAGCTAACATTTAATAATCTATTTTTAATATCAAGGGTGGATTAATTTTACTCTGGTTGTTTTAGAAATAAGGTTTATTCAAACATCAACTTTTTCAGATTACATCTTGACAAAATGTCTTATTAGAAAATTATTTTGAAAATTTGAAAGAGTCTTATTGGGGAAAAAAAAAAAAAGTACCTTGGGTCACATGTGAGACCAAGATGGCTTAAAGATAAACTAGCCTCCTGTGTATTTATTAAATATTTAGATGTTCAGTTCAGTTCAGTCACTCAGTTGTGTACCACTCTTTGCAACCTCATGAATGGCAACACGCCAGGCCTCCCTATCTATCACCAACTCCTGGAGTTCACTCAAACTCATGTCTATCGAGTCAGTGATGCCATCCAGCCATCTCATCCTCTGTCGTCCTCTTCTCCTCCTGCCACCAATCCCTCCCAGCATCAGGGTCTTTTCCAATGAGTCAACTCTTTACATGAAGCGACCAAAGTATTGAAATTTCAGCTTTAGCATCAGTCCTTCTAATGAACACCCAGGACTGATCTCCTTTAGAATGGACTGGTTGGACCTCCTTGCAGTCAGTCCAAAGGACTCTGAAGAGTCTTCTCCAACACCACAGTTCAAAAGCATCAATTCTTTGGTGCTCAGCTTTCTCATGGTCCAACTCTCACATCCATACATGACCACTGGAAAAACCATAGCCTTGACTAGATGGACCTTTGTTGGCAAACAAATGTCTCTGCTTTTGAATATGCTATCTAGGTTAGTCATAACTTTCCTTCCAAGGAGTAAGTGGCTTTTAATTTCATGGGTGCAATCACCATCTGAAGTGATTTTTTGCAGCCCACAAAAATTAAGTATGACACTATTTCCATTGTTTGTCCATTTATCTGCCATTATCTCCTTTTCCTATTTGGAACCAATCTGTTGTTCTATGTCCAGTTCTAACTTTTGCTTCCTGACCTACATACAGGTTTCTCAAAAGGCAGGTCAGGTGATCTGGAATTCCCATCTCTTTCAGAATTTTCCACAGTTTATTGTGATCCACACAGTAAAAGGCTTTGGCATAGTCAATCAAGCAGAAATAGATGTTTTTCTGGAACTCTCTTGCTTTTTCGATGATCCATTGGATGTTGGCAATTTGACCTCTGGTTCCTCTGTCTTTTTTAAAACCAACTTGGACATCTGGAAGTTCATGGTTCATGTATTGTTGAAGCCTGGCTTGGAGATTTTTGAGCATTACTTTACTAGTGTATGAGATAAGTGCAATTGTGCGGTAGTTTGAGCACTCTTTGGCATTGCCTTTCTTTGGAATTGGAATGAAAACTGACCTTTTCCAGTCCTGTGGCCACCGCTGAGTTTTCCAAATGTGCTGGCATATTGAGTGCAGCACTTTCACAGCATCATCTTTCAAGATTAGAAATAGCTCAACTGGAATTCCATCACATTCCCTAGCTTTGTTTGTAAAGTGGAAGTGAGAAATAGATTTAAGGGACTAGATATGATAGTTAGAGTGCCTAATGAACTGTGGACGGAGGTTCATGACATTGTACAGGAGACAGGGATCAAGACCATCCCCAAAGAAATGCAAAAGAAAAAAATATTATTGTTAGGGATATACAAAAACAAAATTACAATTTTTTGTGCCAAGAATAATGCATGGATCCATAATAGATTAGTTTCACAGTGTTTTCTTTGTGACAATAATTTTAACAATTTCTAATTCATTGATTTCATTGAATGTTAATAGAATAAAGCTTAGGACTCATAATAGAATAGACACATTCTGGGGGTTTCAAAGAGTGTTGCTACTGGTTAAGATATAGGCAGAATGTGTGGAGATCAATCTTAAATTCCCTGGCACAACATCAACAACACGACAAACTCTTTCTATGCAAGTGTCTTTTCATGCTGGAAAAGTGAAATGATGAAGGTTAGTGTTCCTCTTGTTCACAGGCTTCATATGGAAACTCCAAGCATATAAAATATATTTTCTTTAATACTGTGATGTTCTCTAATCTTTCAATAAAAACAAAACCAGAGTTTACATTATCCCATTGCACTTCCTTTACCAAAGTAGGTATCTACCAGCCAAGTGACCCAATTGAGCCTTACAATGTTGATACTCACAGGTAGAAGAACAGACAGGGTTTGGTACCTGGTTGATGGTTCCACTTAATCCTATTTCACCTGTTGTGTTTTTTTCCACTTTTCTCTTTTTCCTGTTTTTATGTTCCATGCAGTTCAGGTAGCAATGCCCAACATGGTTCTGTCTGTGGCCAGAGGAAAGAGTAAAAAGAAGTAATTTGGTTCTTTCCTATATCTTGCTTAGCCTACTGTAAGGACACACTTGTAAGGTCGGACCCAGGGGCCATGATGGGCCGCCCCTTCCATCCCCTGCCCGCCGGGGAAAGTCCCTAAGGAAGGAGCCTCCTAGATCCCGGGGACCAGTGACAGCGCAGTCTCCCAGCTAAAGCGCCCCACCCCAGCCATGTAGAAGGACCTATCAGCTTGCGACACCTCAGCCCAGCAACCTATCCAAACCACCATTCATTAACCTGGCCATCCCTCACAGCATGCATAAACAAACTTCTAACACTGTCAGGTCTCGAGGACTTCCTTGACCTGCCCCATTCCGGTCGGGAACCCCGCCCAGGAGTGCTTGGCCATTAAAGCCTGTTAGACGCTCTTTGGGTGCCTGGTGGTCTTTTACCTAACAACACTCATGTGCAGGATCACTATTAACCAAAACAGTATTTTTACGTGGAGGCATCACTGTTATTCATAAGCACTTTCCTCTGTGAGCTATTAAACAGAATGGAGGCTATAGAGTTGCTAAAGATTATTGATCATGATTTATCAAAATTTTCTCACACTAAAACTTAATGAAGCTTTGTAAAGCGCCAAACCTTCCTTTACTGTTTGTGGAAAAAAATGTTATTACAAAATCAATTTTATTAAAAAAACAGTGTTTTTGTTGATGTTAAATGAACTAAGGAATATGGATAAAGGAAGTCTCACCACTAGATGTGTCCCTTGTTTGATGTGGAGCCACAGCCAGTTTGTATTACTAATTTGAAATTTAATTTTCTCAAATATAAAATAGAGACAGGTAATACCAAACCTGAATTTCTTTGAGGGTCAAATGAAAACTGTTTAATACTTGAGAACTTAAATTCTTTATGATCACACAGTTAGCAGGTGATGGGGCCAGGATATGAAACCAGTGACTTCAGAACCAGATTCTTCCATTAGGTCATACATGCTAACTAGGAAGTTACAGCAAAATCTGCTCATGGCATGAAAGGGAAAGAGTGCTGGCTGTGTGAATGTGTGTATGTGTGATGTGTTCTTCCAGCTAGTGTTAAAGGCAGAGTTTAGAAAGGTTTAGACTTGTTTTTCTGTTATTTACTTCTCTGTTCATATACACCATACTCCTATCACATCCCCACAGAGCTGTTCTGAGTGTAGAACTGAGCCATAGGAATCTTTGATTATGTAAATGAAACACCTCATCTAAGCAGCTCCATGAAGAGAGAAAAAAGCAAAGGAGTAAACCCAGACATGAATTCAGCTAATAAAGCCTATAGGGAATTCTGCTTATATTTTATTCTCCTATGGAGCGGAAAAATCTTTCATTTGGTGTGGAGTATCATGGTTTTGCTGTAAATGAGTTTCACTCAGTTTTGTACAAGTATGTGTATGCATTTGTGTATATTCACATGTGTATGTATGTATGTTTGTGTATGTGCATGGCAAATGGCTGTTGGAGCTTAAATAGCTATGTTTTTTTTTATTTCCTTGTATAATCATATTATAAAAAAATCAAAAGGATAATTTAGAGAGTGGGTTGGAGAAGGAAATGGCAACCCACTCCAGGGTTCTTGCCTGGAGAATCCCAGGGATGGGGGAGCCTGGTGGGTCGGACATGACTGAAGCGACTTAGCAGCAGCAGCAGCAGCAGAGAGTGGGTATCATTACACATGGACTTCCCTAGTAGCTCAGCTGGCAAAGAATGCACCTGCAGTGCAGGAAAGCCCACTTCTATTCCTGAGTTGGGAAAAAGGGATAGTCTACCCACTCCAGTAATCTTGGGCTTTCCTCGTGGCTCAACTGAAAAAGAATCCTCCTGCAATGTGGGAGACCTGGGTTTGATCTCTGGGTTGCAAAGATCCCCTGGAGAAAGAAATGGCTACCCACTCCAGTATTCTGACCTGGAGAATTCCATGGTAGCAAAGAGTTGGACACAACTGAGTGACTTTCATTTTATCATTATACATTTCTTTTAAAAATTAATTTTTATGGAGTATAGTTGATTTACAATGTTGTGTTAGTTTCAGCTGTACAGCAGGGTCAATTACAGATACACACATATATACTCTTTTTTTTAGATTCTGTTCCCATATGGTCATTACAGTGTATGGAAGAGAGTTCCCTGTGCTATTCAGTAGGTTCTTATTAGCTGTGTGTGTGTGTTAGTCACTCACACATGTCCAATTCTTTGTTACCCCATGGTCTATGACCTGCCAGGTTCCTCTGCCCATGGAATTCTCCAGGCAAGAATACTAGAGTGGGTTGCCATTTCCTTCTCCAGGGGATCTTCCCCACCCAGGGACTGAACTCAGGTCTCCTACATTATGGGCAGATTCTTTACTGTCTGAGCTACCAGGGAAGCAGTGTGTATATGTCAGTCTCCATCACACTATTTATTCCCCTCTTTCCTCCAAATAACCAAGAGTTTTTTTCCACATCTGTGACTCAACTACTGTTTTATATATAGGTTCATTTAAGCAATGTTGTATGATATTTGTCCTCTTCTGACTTACTTCACTCAGTATGACAATCACTAGGCCCATTCATGTCACTACAAATGGCATTATTTTATTCTTTTTTTATGACTGAGTATACATATTTATTTTAAAATGTACTTGTAGTTTTTTGTGATAGTCTGAAAATCCTATCAATTATTTTCTATTTTATAATACTTTTAAATAATTCTTACTAATATGATACTATCTCTAAGATATCCATATTTTTACCTCTAGAACACATAGTGTAAAATGCCTTATACTCTGTGTGGTAATACAGCTTGTTGCCTGCACTGACTTTCACATTGAAAATCCAGTCATTGGATTGTAAGAAAAACTCAAGTCAATGCAGAAAATTACTAATGTAATTTAAAAGTTTCAGATGCATTACCATTTATAATAAGTATTCCAAAAGTTTAGCAAAAAATATCATAAACATATGCATATAGTTATCATTCTTGTCAGTGAAATCATAATAAATCAAAGTATACAAAAACTTAGTGAATTTTACTTTAGTATTTAGAATCACCATATAAATATGCTACCTAGTGGTATATTAAAATTCGAATCACAAGATGAATGTGACTTGTATTCTGTTTTTGTTTTACTTTGTTAACCACCAGTCATTTCATATCACCCTGCTGTTTTCAGTCTCATTCTCTCTTCTAGTCCCTGTAAACTAAAATTTTATTTTGTTAGGTTTTGGACTTTCTGATGTCTGTCCCATCATTGTTTCTCCAAATAGTTGTCTTCCAAAATATTTTGAAACAATGCATCTTAAAGAGAAGAATCCCCCATCTGTCTACCATATTCTATTACCCTTAATTTCTATCAATCTACCATGAATATAAACATAGAAACTCTGGAGGCAAACAGCTGTTCTTTTCATGCTTCCTTTCCTACATAAGATGATATGAAATAACATGAAACCAAATAATTCCCTGGGCTTTGACTTTGTTCAAATCATAATGCTTTAATTGCTGGACTTTTGTAACATTTTGGCACTATTTTAATAGTCACCATGTTCTTCTACTTTAAAAAGTAAACAAAATGAGTAAGACAAAAGTAAAATAAAAGAAAGTGTTTGCATGAATGTAGACATATCTTGATAAATTTTTTCCCTAAAGGGTTTTATTCACAGAATAGAAAGTTTAATGAAATTGTTGATACCTAAGTTTCTTCTCTATTTGAGCTTAAGAATATGTTCTTTGAATACAGAAATGAGATAATGTGTGTTTCTGTATAGAAAACTCATGGGTATACATTACTGTATTTTCTAAAATGAATGATCCAAGTATAACCATTTCCCTGAGAAACTGAAATAAAGAAAGAATTAACACATAAAACAGAAAAAATACTAAGTAATCATATATGATTAATTTCTAATATGACCATGAAGATGAGTATTACAGGCTCATAGAACATGAAAAAAAAAAATAAAATGAAAGGTGTAGGGAAGGGATAGTTGAAGTTTTTCTCTTCTGTCCCTAAAGGAGAAGGGCTGCTTCTTCAAGATAGGCTGATATCGATAGCAAGCACATTCAGTTAAATATGTTTGGGAATCTCATATCCTGGCAGATTTTTACAGTGTGAAGAGACATATTGGTTCTCCACTTTATAATATAATTATTTACACAAAAATCTATTTTCCCTTAAAGATCAGAATTTCTAAAATGTGTTTCTATTTGATGGTGAACTCATATTTCTCTGTATGAAAGTTTGTGTCAACGCTTAGCTCCTTTCCATATCATTCTATGGGGCTGTACTTGCTAAGCAACCTCTATAATCAAATGGCTCCAGAACTCATTTCCATTAAAATAATTTGCTTATCTTTATATATTTTTCTAGTTTGATTAGAGATGGAAGGTATAGAATGTAATAATGGCTCTTATATTTGTATGTGCAATATATTTTTCTACATTGCATTTTATTGTTAGCCTCTGATAGAATATTATTAATCAGATACATGTATATCAATTTTTAATTCTTTGTTATTAGATGCTCTCTTATTTAAAATAAAATATCCTGTTTTATTTTTGCTTTCTTATTTTCCACAAACTTTATTATTGACTTGATTTTTAAAAGTCATGGCACATTCTGACATAGTATATTAAAATCATAATTCTAGATATTATTTAAAAATATCCTGCATATTCAATTGAATGTGATTATGTTAATTAATATGGGATTAAGTACTGAACAAAATTTCATGAATAAAAGTAATGAATTATTGATATTTACAGAATATATTGTACAAGAAATAAAGGTCTACTTCATTTTAACATCATAGTACTTCTCCATAAAAATTAAAATAAAAGAATTGTTACTTTTATTGTACTCAGAGTACAATTCTTTAAAATTTCATACTCTGTAACCAGCGTAAAGCAGCCACCATGAGACAGTATTATATTTTGTTGGTTGTGTATGAGTGGAATTGTGAACAAAAGAAACTATTTTCTTTCAAATAAGCAGTCAATCAGTATAAAAAACCTAATTGATTCCCTTTAATATAATATTGATTCCTTAGATGTACAGCAATACAACAGTGAAGCAATTGTTCTTGTCAACATTATGAAACCATATGCTATTCAAGTGCTCACTAAGGTGGTCTACCTCACTGAAAGCTCAACAAAACAAAAATCAACAGCTGCGTGTATACAAGAGATAAATACTTTGGTAAATTGGTCACAATTACATAGGCAGGCAGTAGGATATTGCCTCTATTCATTTTCTCAATAACTGAAGAAATAGATCCGTTACTGAATTCATCGAGGGTTAGATTAGCATCACCTTATGTACTGCAAAGCTCAGGATATATTATGGGACATAAGATTCTTTAATTTTCCCTAAACTATAAAATAAAAAGTTGCCCATTTTTTACTTAAGCAATATATGTAGACATTTTTCTCAAGTTTCATACTAATCTGCTTTTTAAATTATTAGGTATTTCCCTTCCTTCTGCTTATAAATCACTTAAGCTTCATCAGTTTTTAACAAACAAAATCCATTCTCTTTATACACACAAAGACACACACTATATCATCCTTCAGCTACAAAGATGTCCTTTACTTTTCTTTCAGAGGCATTCTCCTAAATGTTCTTGCCATGTCTCCTCCTCGCAACATTCAGTCCTCGAATCATACCAATATTCATCTGTCCAAGAACCCAAAACAATTTCTCTGCTAAAGATCTCTAAGAACTGCCTTAATCAACTGAGTAAATGCATTTCTATTAATTTATTAGAATTTGCTATAATATTTAAGCTATTGACATTTACTTCCTTATAAATTTTTCCATTCCTTATTTGAAAAAATGTTTTTGTTTCTCCAGTATTAAAGACAAATTCCATTAAATCCCATAAAATCCTGTGTAAATTGCCTTGGGTTTTTAGTTTTCTCACATTTTTCTTCATTTTATTACCCATGTGGTAGTAATTCCTTAGTTTCTATCTCTTCATTAATTCAAATTGCATACCTGTAGTAACTGGTCTTAAGTCAACTACTCATTCCCTCTTTTTAGCTAATTAGTTTCTCAAACTGTGTTAGTTCTGTATTTACTCTCTTATTAGTGTGTTAGTGCCTTTTCTTGGCAGTGGCAAAAGAGTGACAGGCTGGTCCAATTTGGAAAAAGTAGAGTTGGGGACATAAAGAATTTTATATTTCTGCAAGGCCACAACTTTCTGAGATAAGATGTGGCTTATCAAAGGACAAGTCTAAAATGTTACCAGGTGATTAGATTTTGAGAGACCTCATGAGAGTTTTGCCTCACCTTTAGTTCAGTTCAGTTGAGTCGCTCAATCGTGTCCGACTCTTTGCAACCCCATGAACTGCAGCACACCAGGCCTCCCTGTCCACCAACTCCCGGAGTACACTCAGACTCATGTCCATTGAGTCGGTGATGCCATCCGGCCATCTCATCCTCTGTCGTCCCCTTCTCCTCCTGCCCCCAATCCCTCCCAGCATCAAGGTCCTTTCCAATGAGTCAACCCTTCACATGAGGTGGCTAAAGTATTGGGGTTTCACTTTAGCATCAGTCCTTACAATGAACACCCAAGACTGATCTCCTTCAGAATGGACTGGTTGGATCTCCTTGCAGTCCAAGGGACTCTTAAGAGTCTTCTCCAACACCACTGTTCAAAAGCATCAAATTCTTCGGTGCTCAGCTTTCTTCACAGTCCAATTCTCACATCCATACATGACCACAGGAAAAACCATAGCCTTGACTAGATGGACCGTTGTTGGCAAAGTAATATCTCTGCTTTTTAATATGCTATCTAGGTTGGTCATAACTTTTCTTCCAAGGAGTAAGCATCTTTTAATTTCATGACTGCAATCACCATCTGCAGTGATTTTGGAGCCCGAAAAAATAAAGTCTGATGCTGTTTCCACTGTTTCCCCATCTATTTGCCATGAAGTGATGGGACTAGATGCCACGATCTTAGCTTTCTGAATGTTGAGCTTTAAGCCAACTTTTTCACTCTCCTCTTTCACTTTCATCAAGAGGCTTTTTAGTTCCTCTTCACTTTCTGCCATAAGGGTGGTGTCATCTGCATATCTGAGGTTATTGATATTTCTCCCAGCAATCTTTATTCCAGCTTGTGCTTCTTCCAGCCTAGCATTTCTCATGATGTACTCTGCATAGAAGTTAAATAAGCAGGGTGACAATATACAGCCTTGACATACTCCTTTTCCTATTTGGAACCAGTCTGTTGTTCCATGTCCAGTTCTAACTGTTGCTTCTTGACCTTCATATAGGTTTCTCAAGAGGCAAGTCAGGTGCTCTGGTATTCCCATCTCTTTCAGAATTTTCCCCAGTTTATTGTGCTCCACACATTCAAAGACTTTGGCATATTCAATAAAGCAGAAATAGATGCCTCACTTTAGGTAGTAGCTATTTGTTTGTATTTTAAAGGGGATAAAACCCTGGCCAGTAAATTCTATTGATGGAGACATTTATATATATTCCAATGAACAGGAATCCAGTGTTTTTCTGTTTTCTACCCCAGGAGAATGTGATAATGTTAAGGAGTTAGGTCTCCCTTTCCAGGAGGGAGGGGACAATGCATGTGTAAACTCTTTTTCTCTCTAATAGATGCCAGTACATATAGGATAGCTCTCTGTGACTCTGTGGACTGTAGCCCACCATGGACGTTCCTCTATCCATGAAATTCTCCAGGCAAGAATACCTGAGTGAGTAGCTATTCCCTTCTCCAGGGGATCTTCCCATCCCAGGGAGTGAACACAAGTCTCTTGCATTGCAGGCAGATTCTTTATCATCTGAACCACTAGAGAAACCCCATATAGTATGATGTCTGGTGTCTTTGTATCACCAAATGGGAGAATAACTAGGATAAAAAGGTATCAATGTATTATTGTTCTAAGTAACAAAAACTCTGATATTTGCTCCAGAAAATGCTTGCTTGCATTCAAGATAAAAAGTACAGATTAAAAAATATATCTCATAGGAAAGAGAGGTCTAGAATCTCTTCAAATTCTATATTATTGAATTGCAATGTTCATATTCATGTAGCTTTCCAAATCATCTATCCCGTCATTTGGAGAGAAGTTGATGCATAGATTTGGGGAAAAGATTTTACCTCATAATATGCTTGGCACTGAAAAAGATGAGTTTCAAGGATGGAACTATAAAATAAGAAAGTAATCTGAGCAGAGGGCATAGTTAGAAGTGATACCCTTTAACTTCTAGAAAGATGCTACAGCTAAACCACTTTCTCTTAAGATTGGAAAATTATGGTAAAAGAGATAGACATATCTTAGTGATTATCACGTGCTCTCTGCTTCAGTGCAGTTCAGTCGCTCAGTCGTGTCCGACTCTGCAACCTCTTGAACTGCAGCATGCCAGGCCTCCCTGTCCATCACCAACTCCTGGAGTTTACCCAAACTCATGTCCACTGAGTCGGTGATGCCATCCAACCATCTCATCCTGTCGTCCCCTTCTCTTCCTGTCCTCAATCTTTCCCAGCATCAGGGTATTTTCAAATAGGTCAGCTCTTCACATCAGGTGGCCAAAGTATTGGAGTTTCACTTTCAACATCAGTCCTACCATGAACACCCAGGGCTGATCTCCTTTAGAATGGACTGGTTGGATATCCTTGCAGTCCAAGGGACTCCTCAGAATCTTCTCCAATACCACAGTTCAAAAGCATCAATTCTTTGGTGCTCAGCTTTCTTTATAGTCCAACTCTCACATCCATACATGACCACTGGAAAAACCATAGCCTTGACTAGATGGACCTTTGTTGACAAAGTAATATCTCTGCTTTTTAATATGTTATCTAGGTTTGTCATAACTTTCCTTCCAAGGAGTAAATGTCTTAATTTCATGGCAGTAGTCACCATCTGCAGTGATTTTGGAGCCCCCCAAAATAAAGTCAGCCACTGTTTCCCCATCTATTTGCCATGAAGTGATGGGACTGGGTGCCATGATCGTAGTGTTCTGAATGTTGAACTTTAAGGCAACTTTTTCACTCTCCACTTTCACTTTCATCAAGAGGCTCTTTAGTTCCTCTTCACTTTCTGCCATAAGGGTAGTGTCATCTGCATATCTGAGGTTATTGATATTTCTCCTGGCAATCTTGATTCCAGCTAGTGCTAAGTGCTTACATCGTCTTAATTATCGCACTAAAAGTAAAATGTAAGTAAAGTATAGTTACTATATTGCACGTATAAAAGGAAACAGCATAAAAGAAATCAATAAATCCACTTCACCAGTGTAGGTAGTAATTGTATTCTCTTTCACATTTGAACTTGACTTTAAAAGAAAAATTTTATAAATGAGCATTGCATATCTTTTGACCACTACTTTCTCTCCTTCACAGACCAGAAATTATCATTAGACTTTATGAAAAAATATCATTTGGAAAATTATATTGTTGTAATTACAGGAAACTCTGAAGCATCTTTACAGCATCTACTAATTGTTGACTTCATCTAAATTTGTAGAATTAGAAGGGAAAGGTTAATACGACAATTTATTTACAAAGATTTTTTTTTCATTTTCTCTTTCCAATGTGAAAATATGAATGCTTTATTAGAGTTACCTCTATTTGGAATGCAGCAGCATAGAGATCACATGGCATTTTTGATGCCAAACAAAATTTTCTTGTAAAACCAATTGTTCATTGCATTAAAATAATGATAGTAACAAAAATTCCTTCAAAGCATACAACAATAATGAAAAATAAGCAATTTCCTAATGTGACCATCTAGTAAAATAGATTCTACTGTGCCATGGACTGAAAATGCTATTGCTTCTATAATCCACCTATGCCTATGTTGACACTTCATTCCTAAAATTTAGGATATGCTTGTCATTTCCCTGGATTCCTACCCTTTTTATCTCACTGGGTACAATTGATAACCTATGATATCAAGAAGCAAACAGTAGATGCTGTAATTTTATGCATTAACCATCTAAGTTAAAAGAATTAGCTCAAAATCTAATAAAACTTCAAAATTCCTAACATGGTTAATAAACACACACATAATAAAGTAGAGATGGTCACTTCTTATGTCCAGCTCCAGAATGATTGTTCTCTCTCTTTGATGCAATTAGGACTGAAATTTTATTGAGGTATTCTGAAGAGTCCCTTTGGTCTCAGAAAGTTCAGACCTTACAAAAGGCATATGACTTTAATCCAGGCTTTGCCAATAATATATAAAGTAGATATCTATTAGGAGCTCTTGAGAAATCTTTTACTTTCTGAAAAGCATACAGAATGTCAAACAGAGTTCTTCCACTCTTGCTGAGACCTCTCTCTGTGTTAAAAGTGAAGTAAATACATAACATTTAAAGATGTTATTACCATAAAGAAGAAGTCAAGAGACCCACAGTGACAGTCCATGGAGTCTTCACTTGCCTGAATTTCTAGAATAGTGCTGATAAAGGTCTGGTATTATCTTCTTGCCATCTAACATAAATAAATCCTTTTGGATAAAACCTGTTAAAATTTCTGCTACCTGCAAATCATGTTCTTCTTACATATTTAGATATTCAGTAAGCAATGTCTCTTTCTGTGTTAATAATAAAAGTGATTCTCAGTTGGCCAGTAGTTTTACTTCCCCAACATTAATAGTTAATTCTCTGTGGAATTCCAATAAATAATTATGTTAAGGAATTTTACATGTATACCTTAATCAGTAAGCCTGAAACAATTAAGGTCAAGAGTGGTAAATAAATGTTATGTAATGTTTAGTGGTAATTGTTAGAAAAAAACAAATTAATGTAGAGCTGTTGTTGTTCAGTTGCTCACTTGTGTCTTACTCTTTACAACCCATGGACTGTAGCATGCCAGGCTTCCCTGTCCTTCACTATCTCCTGGAATTTGTTCAGATTCATGTCCATTGAGTCGATGGTGGCATCCAAGCATCTCATTCCCTATCTCCCCCATCTCCTCCTGCCCTCAATCTTTCCCAGCATCAGGATCTTTTCCAGTGAGTCAGCTCTTAAAATCATGTAGCTAAAGTATTGGAGCTTTAGCTTCAGCATCATTACTTCCAATGATTATTAAGGGTTGATTTACTTTTGGATTGACTGGTTTGATCTCCTTGCTGTGTAAGGGACTCTCAAGGGTCTTCTCCAGCAATGTAATTCGAAAGCTTCGATTCTGGGATACTCAGCCTTTTTTATGGTCCCACTCTCACATCTGTACATGACTGTTGGAAGAATCATATTTTTAACTATATGGACCTTGGTTGACAAAGTGATGTATCTGCTTTTTAATACACTGTCTAGGTTTGTCATATTTTTTCCCACAGAGCAGTTCAGTTTCAGTTCAGTTCAGTCACTCAGTCGTGTCCGACTCTTTGCGACCCCATGAATCACAGCACGCCAGGCCTCCCTGTCCATCACCAAATCCCGGAGTTCACTCAGACTCATGTCCATTGAGTCCGTGATGCCATCCAGCCATCTCATCCTCAGTCGTCCCCTTCTCCTCCTGCCTCCAATCCCTCCCAGCATCAGGGTCTTCCCAGGGCTGATCTCCTTCAGAATGGACTGGTTGGATCTCCTTGCAGTCCAAGGGACTCTCAAGTGTTCAGTTCAGTCACTCAGTCGTGTCCGACTCTTTGCGACCCCATGAATCACAGCACGCCAGGCCTCCCTGTCCATCACCAAATCCCGGAGTTCACTCAGACTCATGTCCATTGAGTCCGTGATGCCATCCAGCCATCTCATCCTCAGTCGTCCCCTTCTCCTCCTGCCTCCAATCCCTCCCAGCATCAGGGTCTTCCCAGGGCTGATCTCCTTCAGAATGGACTGGTTGGATCTCCTTGCAGTCCAAGGGACTCTCAAGAGTCTTCTCCAACACCACAGTTCAAAAGCATCAATTCTTCTGCGCTCAGCTTTCTTCACAGTCCAACTCTCACATCCATACATGACCACAGGAAAAACCATAGCCTTGACTAGATGGACCTTAGTCGGCAAAGTAATGTCTCTGCTTTTGAATATACTATCTAGGTTGGTCATAACTTTTCTTCCAAGGAGTAAGCGTCTTTTAATTTCATGGCTGCAGTCACCATCTGCAGTGATTTTGGAGCCCAAGAAAAAAATCTGTCACTAATTCCAATTGTTCCCTAGTATTTGCCATGAAGTGATGGCACTGGATGCCATGATCTTTGGCATTGCCCTTCATTGAGTTTGGGATGAAAATTGACCTTTTTGAGTCCTGTGCTAGCCTGAGTTTCAAATTTACTGGTACATTGAGTGTAGCATTTTCACAGCATCATCTTTTAGGGTTTGAAATAGCTCAGCTGGAATTCCATCACCTCCACAAACTTTGTTCTTAGTAATGTCTCCAAAGGCCCACTTGACTTCACACTCCAGGATGTTTGGCTGTAGGTGAGTGACCACACCATCCTGGTTATCCAGGTCATTAGTCCTTTTTGGCACAGTTCTGTATATTCTTACCCCCTCTTCTTAATATCTTCTGCTTCTGTTAGGTCTTTACTGTTCCTGTACACTACTGTGCCAATCTTGGCATGAAATGTTGTCTTGTTGTCCCTAATTTTCTTGAAGAGATCTCTAGTCTTTCTCATTCTATTTTTTCCCTCTATTTCTTTGTATTGTTCACTTAAGAAGGCTTTCTTATCTCTCCTTACTATTCTTTGGAACTGCACGTACAGATGGGTTTATCTTTCTTTTTCTTCTTTGCTCAGCTATTTGTTAGGCTTCCTCAGACAACCATTTTGCCTTGTTGCATTTCTTTTTCTTAAGAATGGCTTTGATCACCACCTCCTGTACAATGCTACGAGTCTCTATCCATTGTTCTTCAGATACTCTATCAGATCTAATCCTTTGAATCTATTTGTCACTTCCATTGTATAATCATAAGGGATTTGATTTAGATTGTACCTGAATTACCTAGTGGTTTTCCCTACATGTTTTAATTTATGTTTGAGTTTTACAATAAAGAGTTCATGATCTGAGCTACAGTTAGCTCCTGGCCTTGTTTTCACTGACTGTATAGAGCTTCTCCATCTTTGGCTGCAAAGAATATAATGGATCTGATGTTAGTAATTACCATCTGGTGATGTCGTTTTACAAAGTCATCTCTTGTGTTGTTGGAAGAGGGTGTTTGCTATAAACAATGGACTTTCTTGTTAAAACTCTGTTAGTCTTTGCCTCACTTTATTTTGTACTACAAGGCCAAACTTGTCTATTTCTATAGATATCTCTTGACTTCCTACTTTTGCATTCCAGTCCTCTATGATGTAAAGGACATCATTTTTTTAATGTTATTTATAAAAGGTCTTTAGGTCTTCATGAAAGAAAGTGAAGTCACTCAATAGTGTCCAACTCTTTGCGACCCCATGGACTGTAGCCTACCAGGTTTCTCCATCCATGGGATTTTCCAGGTAAGAATACTTCATATAACTGTTCAAATTCATTTTCTTTGGCTTAGTGATTGGAGCATGGACTTGGATTACAGTGGTATTGAATGGCTTACTTTGAAAATGAACCAAAATCATTGTCATTTTTGAGACTGGACCCAAGTACTGCATTTTGGACTCTTGTGCTGACTATTTGACCTACTGCATTTCTTCTAAGGGATTCTTGCCAACAGTAATAGATATAATGGTCATCTGAATTAAAGTTTCCCCTTCCAGTACATTTTAGTTCAATGATTCTTAAAATGTCAGTGTTCACTCTACTGTTTGACCACTTCCAATTTACCTTGATTCATGGTCCTAACATTCCAGGTTGCCATGCAGTGTTGTTCTTTATAGCAACAGACTTTACTTTCACCACCAGATGCACTCACAACTGGGTGTCATTTCTGCTTTGGCTCAGCCTTTTCATTCCTTCTGGAGCTATTTCTCTGCCTTTCTGCAGTAACATATTGGACAGTTACTGATCTATGGGGTTCATCTTTAAGTTTCATATCTTTTTACCTTTTCATACTGTTCATGGGACTCCCAAGAATGCTGAACTGGTTTGCAGTTTGCAATTTTATCCACAACTGATATTCACAGAGCATGATAAGTGTATGTGCCTTCAGTAGTATTTCACCTATTAGCTAAACTGAGGTAAAAAACTAGATCCATTTAATAGAAGATACAATGAGTCAAAGTATTAATAAGCATTTTTTTTTCTTTTTACATAAAGGATGCAGCCCTGAAAATGATGGTCTCTTAACTGCTCTTAAAGCCATTGGAATTAATTATATTCTTTTTTACCTATTAGAAAATCTGCACTTAGGTAGAGATAGCCATACCAAAAATAAATAAATAAGACACCAATATCCTAGTATCTTAAATAATGATATCACTGTTTTTTTTTTTAATTAATTGAATCAATTGCTTTACTAAGTAAGTTTGGCCACATTCCTAGGTTAATCACTAATTTCATTTCCCAAATAAATTCATTATTCTTTTAAGATACCAACATTTTATAGTCTTTAACTTATATAATTATATTTTATGTTTTCTTGATACATAGCACTAGGAAGAGGGTTTGTTGTTAGATATTTCATGTATTGAGAAAAAAATTAACACACTAGAGCTAATCTCATTTCATATAAAGAACATGCACCATAAAAGTCCCATTGCCTGAAGTGAGATCTCATGTCATTCATGTGTTCTATCAACAAGGGATAGAGAGGAAATTTCAGTAACACCCAGCATACTGTGCTCAATTGAAAATGATTATAATATTATGCAGCAATTTAAAACTTCTCTTCGTAGATGTGAAGGCAAACGATATTTATCTGCAAAATGTTCTGTGTTTAAGAGAATTCTGTTTGCTCTGAGAGAAATTGCATATAGAAAATGAAAACACCAAATATATAGACTTTTTTCTTTGAGATTTATATCAAAAATCATCAAAAAGCACACCGGAATTTTAGATATAGAAGATGTATAGATCCTTTCTTGTTTGTATTTTATAGAAGACATTAAATCATGATTTTAAAGCATTTTTATTGTTTTTGTTACTTTTTACTTATTATTTGAAAAGCCAGGTACACTATGGAGAGGAAATTGTTGAGTTGAGTCAATACTTCCTCTTTAATTCAGTGTGATACTAGGAAGACAGCAAATCTTCTTGGGATGATTCTGCAGCTCTGTGTGACCAACATCCAAGAAACAGAGCCAGTTTTCCTATGCTTATTATTCTGGGCAGTACTCCTAGCACACAGAGAAAAGCTGTGGAGATCAAGGTTAGTGGGCAATTGTTGTCTACTAATTAAATATTTTAAAGAAAAGGAGATAGATCTTAATAAATTAATCATACATTAGAGTTAAATATTGCCAGTGGAATTTCCCTGGCATATAAATCTAAAAATAAAAACCCTTTTATCATCAAGCTACTTTATGAAAATAATAAAATATTGGAGCAATTTTCCTTGACATCTCTGCAATAAGAGCTTGAAAGTGTTCAGAAACATAATACTGCAGTACTGTCAGAATTGATTTGTACACTCAAGCCAGCATAGAACTTGATTTTCCAAGGAAAGTACTCGACGGTAATAATCGAAAACCTGTGTTTGCTGACTTATTTGACTCAGGGTCATGAAAGATTTTTGATAAAGCATTCCTATAAATTCACATTCGAGGACAATCCTCCTGCAATTCTTTTTTGACATGATGAGAGTAAAATGTCTGTCCTACCCTCTTCAGCCAAAGTACTGTGAACAAAGTAAAACAATGCTCCTGGTAGAATTTTGTCTCTGAAACCTTCATGCAATACTACTCTAGGTGTGGGACCACATTAATGAGAAACTCAAATTGATTTTAAGAACTATCAAGAATGGCATTCATGGAAAAATTCAGTTCACATTTTAGTGTCAAGGGGATAGTAAAAATATGTATCCCCTTTTTGATTCTAAAAATATGTCACTGATAATTCAAATTTTAAAGTCCCAGCTATAATTTGAATTGTTAGTAACAAATACAGAAAAAAATTTTTTCATCTGAAAGACTGGAACCCTTAAGTTCATCTTTTGGAAGATTTATAATTCTTATTTTACAATTCTTAATGGAAAATAATAAATAAAATAATTCCACATGACAAACGTAGCTATGCTATTTCTGTCCATTTTAAAATTTGCTGTAGAAATACCTCTCAAAAGAAAATCTGGCAGTGATTTCTTGAGTAAGACTTCTGAGGGTTTCACAAGGTCCCACTGTCTTCCCAATGGGAAAAACTTCTTTATTAACATTTTTTAATACATTGCCTAAACTAGGTCACTAGCAAAGCACACAGTTCTTAGCAATGCAGAGAAACATGTAATGTGTTTGTAGAATCACGTAACAAATGTATTATGACTTGACTTAATAGAACAGATACTTGGTGTGTTCCAAAACAGACTAGACATTAAAAATGGTATCTAAATAATGAACATATGAATAAGAATTAAACAGAGTAAAGTAAAGAGTATATTTTATGAGTTCACGGTTGACGTATTGCTGAAGTCTGGCTTGGAGAATTTTGAGCATTACTTTACTAGCATGTGAGATGAGTGCAATTGTGCGGTAGTTGGAGCATTCTTTGGCATTGCCTTTCTTTGGAATTGGGATGAAAACTGACCTTTTCCAGTCCTGTGGCCACTGCTGAGTTTTCCAGATTTGCTGGCAAATTGAGTGCAGCACTTTCACAGCATCATCTTTCAGGATTTGAAACAGCTCAACGGGAATTCCATCACCTCCACTAGCTTTGTTCGTCATGATGCTTTCTAAGGCCCACTTGACTTCACATTCCAAGATGTCTGGCTCTAGATTAGTCAACACATCATCATGATTATCTGGGTCATGAAGATCTTTTTTGTACAGTTCTTCCGTGTATTCTTGCCACCTCTTCTTAATATCTTCTGCTTCTGTTAGGTCCAGACCATTTCTGTCCTTTATCGAGCCCATCCTTGTGAAGGCAGATGTGGAAGAGTGGAGGGAAGGAGTGCCCAGTAGGAGGCTGGCATGTTCTTGAAGAGGCATGGTGAGGCAGGCTGGGGCCTGGGATCCTTTACTGCAGTGCTTGCACCTGGACAAATGTCTCCCAAGGCAACAGACAAAGAAACCGTAAGGGACTAGAGATAACTACATACATGTGCAGTAGGGACAGTAATGAGCAGCCCACTCCAGTACTCTTGCCTGGGAAATCCCATGGGCAGAGGAGCCTGGCAGGCTGCAGGCCATGGGGTCCCAAACAATTGGACATGCTGAGCAACGACAAACAACAGCAGCAGTGATGCTGGGAGCAAAAGCAGGGTCCTGCACAGGATGCCCACTCACAGCAGCCCCAAGGGGGTGGGCAGACCACTAAGCTATTCCTCCTGTCCCACCCACAGACCCACCACTGTTGGTACCCCTTTTAAGGATCCAAGAAGGTCCTCTTGAGGAGCAAGCAAGGACACCTATTTCTTGTTTTCATGCCCTTGTGCTGCAACACAAGCCTTGCCTGACAGTCTCATCTGACCCCTTACTGCTTTCTGTTGATTAAAGAGAGACCAGGAACCCAGAACACTAACAGTGGCGGTCAGCTGAAGAGGAGGGTAGACTTTTGCAGCTGACTCGGTGATCTTATGTGGGTGATCATGGCACAGAGAGTTGGAAATGATGCCAAGATTTAGGTTTGGCAAGTTGTTGATGATGATTAAAAAGAGAGAGAGAGAGAGAGAGAGAGAGAGAGAGAGAGAGCAGTGAATTGCAACAGGCTTCAGATTTGTTGAATATGGCCTATCTGTGATAGACCAGTGGATATGTCCAGACAAGAGTAGACTATTGTGGGTCTCAAACTCAACTGGGAGAATCTGGATTGGATCTAGCAATTTGACAATCATTAGCAGAGAGATGGTATGTAGATTTGGACCAGAGAAAGATTTGGAAGCCCTCAGTGTGGAGTATATGGATAGTTTTGAATCAAATGAGATTTTGACTAAAACTGTAGAGTGTGGATAGAATACATGTAGGACAGAATCCTGAAGAATGGCAACATTCAAAGGTTAGGTAGAAGGAAGGACTCCTTCGAAAAGGCCTTAGTACACTTAACACCAAGGAAAGTGCACAGCTCAGGGTAGGCACACCATTAAGTATCTGGTGTTAGGTTGACTGTGTGCATCACAATGAACTGTGGAAAATTCTTAAAGAGATGGGAATACCAGACCACCTTACCTGCCTCCTGAGAAACATCTATGCAGGTCAAGAAGCAACAGTTAGAACCGGACATGTAACAATGAGCTGGTTCCAAACTGGGAAAGGAGTACATCATGGCTGTATATTGTCACCCTGCTTATTTAACTTATATGCAGAGTACATCATGAGAAACACTGGGCTGGATGAAGCACAAGCTGGAATCAAGATTGCTGGGAGAAATGTCAGTAACCTCAGATATGCAGATGACACCAGGACTAAAAAGCCCCTTGATGAAGGTGAAAGAGAATGAAAAAGCTGGCTTAAAACTCAACATTCAGAAAATGAAGATCATGGTATCTGGTTGTATCACTTGATGAAGCACAAGCTGGAATCAAGATTGCTGGGAGAAATGTCAGTAACCTCAGATATGCAGATGACACCAGGACTAAAAAGCCCCTTGATGAAGGTGAAAGAGAATGAAAAAGCTGGCTTAAAACTCAACATTCAGAAAATGAAGATCATGGTATCTGGTTGTATCACTTCATGGCCAATAGATAGAGAAACAATGGAAACAGTGACAGACTTTGTTTTCTTGGGCTCCAAAATCACTACGGATGGTGACTGAAGCCATGAAATTAAAAGATGCTTGCTCTTTGGAAGGAGAGCTATGATAAACCTATACAATGCTTTAAAAAGCAGAGACATTACTTTGCCAACAAAGGTCCATATATTCAAAGCTATGTTTTTTCCAGTAGTCATGTATGAATGTGAGAGCTGGGCAATAAAGAAGGCTGAGTGTTGAAGAACTGATGCTTTCAAACTGTGGTGTTGGAGAAGTCTCTTCAGAGTCCCTTGGATAGCAAGGTGATCAAACCAGTTACTCCTAAAGGAAATCAACCCTGAATATTCATTGGAAAGACTGATGCTGAAGTTCCAATATTTTGACCATTGGATGGGAAGAGCCGACTCATTGGAAAAGATCCTGATGCTGGAAAGATTGAAGGCAGGAGAAGGGGATGACAGGGATGGCTGGATGGCATCACTGACTCAACAGACATGAGTGAGCAAGCTCCAGGACATGGTGAAGGACAGGGAGCCCTGGCCATGGGGTTGGAAAGAGGTGGACATGACTGAAAAACTGAACAACAACACAATTAGGTTGGTGCAAAAATAATTTCAGTTTTGCATTATTGAACTTTGCTATTTGATATTGGAATACATTCTTAAATAAATGTGGTGATGTGATACATGACTTTAATGCATTTCTTGCTTTATGTTTTTTTGCTAATGAGTTATTCCTTGCTGCTTGTTTTGTATGTATTTTAGACTATGGAAATAATGTTAGACAAAAAGCAAATTTGAGCGATTTTCTTGAGTTCAAAATAGGTCCTAAAGCAGTGGAGATAACTCACAGCATCAACAACGCATTGGCCCAGAAACTGCAATGAACATTCAGTGCAGTGGTGGTTCAAGAAGTTTTGTAAAGGAGACGAGAGCCTTAAAGGTGAGGAGCGCAGTGGCCGGCCTTTAGAAGTTCACAGTGACCAACTAAGAGCAATCAGCGAAGCTGGTCCTCTTACAACTACATGAGAAGTTGCCCCCCAAATCAACGTCAACCATCCAACAATCACTTGGTATTTGAAGCAAATTAAAAAGGTGAAAAAGTGGGTACCTTGTGAGCCAACCACAAATAAAAAAAATCATCATTTTAAAGCATCATTTTCTCTTATTCTATGCAATAACCATAAGCTGTTTCTTGATTGTGGTTTGGATTGTGACATGGGATGAAAAGTGGGGTTTATACTACAACCAGCAGTGACCAGCTCAGTGGCTGGACCAAGGGGAAGCTTGAAAACACTTCCCAAAGCCAAAGTTGAATCAAAAAAAGAGTCATGGTCACTGGTGGTCTGCTGCCAGTCTGTCCACTAAAGCCTTCTGAGTCCCAGTGAAGCATTACACTCTGAGAAGCATGCTCAGCAAACGAGAGGCACCGAAAACTGCAGTGCCCACAGCTGGCTTTGGTCAACAGAAAGGGCCCCATTCTTTCCCATGACAAGGCCCAGCTCCACTGGGCACAACCGACACTTCAGAAGTTGAATGAATCGGGCAAAGCTTTGCTTCATCTGCCGTATTCACCTGGCCTCTCACCAACAGACTGTCACTTCTTCAAGCATCTTGACAACATTGTGAAAGGAAAATGCTCCCACAACCAGGAGAACACAGAAAACGCTTTCCAAGAGTTCCCTGAATCCTGAAGCGTGGATTTTTATGCTGCAGGGACAAACAAACATTTCTCATTGGTAAATAATTACCGGGTCCGAAGTTGTAATTACTTTTGCACCAAGCTAATAAATGAATGGGTAAAGAAGGAAGAATGGGGGAAAGAAATTAGAAAACAAAAAAAGAGATTCAGAATATATGCATGACATTAAGCTGAAATTTCAGGGCCCCTCATTTCATAGGCCCTTCTAAGAATCTGTAATTAAACTTTTATTCAAAATTGAGTACATCAAAGAATATATATAAGAAAGAATGTATATATGTATATAACTGAATCACTTTGCTGTACAGCAGAAATTAACTCAACATTGTATTTCAAGTATACTTCAATTAAAAACAAATAAAACATCACTTAGGTTTAAAGAACAACAACAAAAAAATTAAGTACTTTTAGACATTTCCTAAGAAGGGTTCACAAAATAGCAAAAACCTCAGGTCCTTCTAGACCTGGTTCCAGCTCTGTGTGGAATTCAAGGGAAAAAATGTATAAAATGTATACATGATAGGCATTGTCAGAATATAGTCTCTTGAATCTTCATGCACTGAGTTATTGAGCTTCAACAGCCTAAAATGTAATCTCTAGGAAATAGAGAAAAAACTGACAAAAACCGTGTGGTGGGAGGAGAGTTCAGCTCTTAGATCAGGACTAATAAGATGCAGGGAAACATAAGTAGGAAAGCTAAAGAGGATCTGAATAACATAATTAATAAGGTTGATCTAATAGAAATGTAATTAATCTAATAGAAATGTAATCCCAATAAACACCATAATTGGGAATAGTTCAACCTCTTCTCTTTGACTGCAAGGCAAAAACAACTTGAAATTAGTTTGGAAACAAAAATAATTAAAACTGTTATTTCAAAAAAAATTTTAAATTCCTTCAAATAATTTTCACTGCAAAGGTAAATAAAAGTGGGTATTTTAGCACATGTAACCATAATAATAAAAAATAACAATAGTTGTAATAGTCATGATACTATGCATTAAAAGCCATCTAAAACAGCTAGAAGCTGCCATTAGAAAACAAGAATGAATGAAAACAAATGTGCAAGCATGTCTACCAAAAAGTTAGGAAAAGACCAAATAATTTTGAGAAAACCATGAGTGAGGAAATAATCAAATTAAAACACAAAAAATGGTATCTTAAAAAATAGGAAAACAGCAGAATTAGTAAGTAAACCTTAGAGCTTATTTGGAAAAGCAAGTGAAGGAAGTAGGTAACCCCACGCTTACCTAATCAAGTAAATAAAGAGAGAAGTCTACATACATAGACTTAGAAATTACCATCAATACAGAAGAGATTATGAGAATGCCATAGGAATATTTTACAAAACTCTCTTGAAGTAAATTTGAATAGCTAGATGAAATGGATAATTTTCTAGGAAAATACAACTTACTAAAATTAAACCTGAAATATGTGGAAGATTCTGTATGGGCCAACATACAAGATATTGAGAAAGTTTTAAAGACTTCTTTCTCCCTCAAAACAGTGCCAGGCACAGATGGTTTCCTGGGTGAATTCTTTCAACCTTCAAGGAACAGAAACTTCAATACTGTTTAAATTGTTCCCAAGCAGAGAGGAAAAAGGAAAGTTTCCAAATTATTTTCAAAAGCCAACACAACATTCATTCCAAGACCTTAGAATGGGAGCAAAAGGAAAAAAACAACTTGAGACAGATTATGAGCAGAAGAATCAAAGTTCCACAGGCATGGAAGGGTCCTGAGTCATTTCAGTTCAGTTTCTTCCAAAGGCGAGGGAATTGCCCACGTGTAATCACCATCGACATGCTCTTATATCCAAGCATTCTTGCCTGGAGACACCCGTGAACAGAGGAACCAGGGGGCTGCCGTCCATAGCGTTGCAGAGAGTTGGACACGACTGAATACAGCACACAGCACAGCACATAGATATTTATTTTAATTATTTGTTTTATTACTAAATAGAATTTAATTTTTAAAGACTTTCCATGATAACAACAGCAGCCATAGTAAAATAATAAAGTTCATTTAGTATTCATTTGTTGCTAGACCCTATGTTGAGCTCCTTACCAAGAGTCATTTTATTTGAATAATGCCATTTGCAGCAACATGGATGGGCCTGGAGATGATGATACTCAGTGACATGTCAGACAGAGAAAGCCAAACGCCATATGATAGCACTCAGGTGAAATATTAAGAGAAAATACAAATGAACTTATTTACAAAACAGAAGTAGACTCAGACACAGAAAGAAACTTGTGGTTACCGAAGGGGAAAGGGCTCAAGGGGAGAGAGACAAATTAGAAGGTTGGGATAAACATACACACACTAATATATATGAAACAGATGATCAGCGAGAACCTACTGTAGAGCACGGGGAACTTGACTCAATATTTTGTCATAACCTATAAGGAAAAAGAATCTGAAAAGGGATATATGTATATATGTATAACTTAATCACTTTGCTATACACTTGAGACATTGTAAATCAACAATACTTCACTTTTTAACATTATTTCATTTAATCACAAAAATACCAGGTGAGAGCTATGGTTTATATAATATGCATTTGTATAATATAAATGCTGATATATTATTTATATATTTATATACATTTATATATACAGTATATGTATATTCCCCCCCTTAAATGTAAGGAATCTGAGCCATAGCAGGTATATTTCATAGCTAGAGAGTGGTAGTGTAAGATTTTAGACCAAGGCAGGCTGTCTCTAGAGACTCTTCTCATGTTTGAAATGAATTTCAGTTTGTAAAATCCCCATCATTTGGTGCCCTGAAGGGAGTCCTGTGCTGTGCAGATCCTAGGTTCTGGAGAAAGCCCTTTTCCATAGGATCTAGGGGTGATGACATCCAGGGCATTCATTGAACAACGAATGTGTGTTGTTCTTGGGGCAAAAGATGCTTTCTTGTGCCATTGGTTCATGGGACAACCGAAGCAGCAGGCAGACTTTTGCTGGCATGTACCATGTGTCTTCAGATCATGTCTATGACTTTCCAGAGAGTCTCCAAGAGTGTCACGTGTTCATGACTGGTTGCAGTCCCCGCTGCAGATGGGAGTGAAGTGATGGAAGAGTACGGTGGGTTCAGGAAGCAAAGGAAGTAAGTGGCCTGGACAGCTGTCTGCTCCCAGGCCATGCTCACCTGGAGGAAGGCAGCCTCATGCTCTGTGTGCTTCTCTCTCCTCCCAAGCAGGGCCCCTACTTCAGGTCTTTATGGATTTAGCAGAGGGGGTACCCTTCCCTTTGAGTGTTCAGCCTTTATACCTGTGTGGGCACACACACACGTGTGTTTATGATGTTTGCCAAGGACCTGAGTTACAGCAGTGTTCTGGTAGCTCTCATTCTGGTCTGGAGTCCCCATCAGTTAGATTAAGAACAAGTTAACAGCAGCAGGAGACAGATGCAGGGGAAGAGGTGGGGTAGAAGATTGGTATGCATTTCTTCTTTCTACAGTTTTAAAATCACAGAGTCTTTCATAGTGCCCTGTGTTTTACCAGGACTAATTATTCACTTAGTGCTTCCATGCTCTGACTCCATGCTTTCACATGGAGGCAGCATCATTTGGGACTAAAAAAAAATACATTGGAAAACTCATATTTCCAATTCTAATTTCAGGAAAAAAATTGAAAAAAAATTATGGCTGGATGCTTACAAGAGTCACCATGTAGGGGGAGTTATAAGGTAGAAAATTATCTCTCACCGAGGAAATTTTC
>SJXQ01012411.1:0-23370 GCA_006408695.1 Aepyceros melampus | reverse complement strand
TGGAGATCCAACCAGTCCATTCTAAAGGAATTCAACCCTGGGATTTCTTTTGGAAGGAATGATGCTAAAGCTGAAGCTCTAGTACTTTGGCTACCTCATGAGAAGAGTTGACTAATTGGAAAAGACTCTGATGCTGGGAAGGATTGGGGGCAGGAGGAGAAGGGGCCAACCGAGGATGAGATGGCTGGATGGCATCACAGACTCGATGGACATGAGTCTGAGTGAACTCCGGGAGATGGTGATGACAGGGAGGCCTGGTGTGCTGCGATTCATGGGGTCGCAAAGAGTTGGACACGACTGAGCAACTGAACTGAACTGCTTTTTCCATGATCCAGCGGTTGTTGGCAGTTTGATCTCTGGTTCCTCTGCCTTTTCTAAAACCAGCTTGAACATCTGGAAGTTCACGGTTCACATTTTGCTGAAGCCTGTCTTGGAGAATTTTGAGCATTACTTTACTAGCATGTGAGATGAGTGCAATTGTGCAGTAGTTGGAGCATTCTTTGGCATTGCCTTTCTTTGGGATTGGAATGAAAACTGACCTTTTCCAGTCCTGTGGCCATTGCTGAGTTTTCCACATTTGCTGGCATATTGAGTTCAGCACTTCCAAAGCATCATCTTTCAGGATTTGAAATGGCTCAACTGGAATTCCATCACCTCCACTAGCTTTGTTCATAGAGATGCTTTCTAAGGCCTACTGGACTTCACCATCCAGGATGTCTGGCTCTAGATGAGTGATCAGACCATTGTGATTATCCATGTTGTGAAGATCTTTTTTGTACAGTTCTTCTGTGTATTCTTGCGACCTCTTCTTAATATCTTCTGCTTCTGTTAGGTCCATATCATTTCTGTCCTTTCTCAAGCCCATCTTTGCATGAAATGTTCCTTGGTATCTCTAATTTTCTTGAAGAGATCTCTAGTCTTTCCCATTCTGTTCTTTTCCTCTATTTCTTTGCATTGATTGTTGAAGAAGGCTTTCTTATCTCCTCTTGCTATTATTTGGAACTCTGCATTCAGATGCTTATATCTTTCCTTTTCTCCTTTTAGGTTATTGATATTACTCCCAGCAATCTTGATTCCAGCCTGTGTTTCATCCAGCCCTGTATTTCATATGATATACTCTGCAAATAAGTTAAATATGCAGGAGGACAGTATTGCCTTGATGTATTCTTTTCCCTATTTGGAACCAGTCCATGTTCCATGTCCAGATATAACTGTTGCTTCCTGACCTGCATACAGATTTCTCAGGAGGCAGGTGAAGTGATCTGGTATTCTTATCTCTTTGAATATTTTCCACAGTTTGTTGTTATCCACACAGTCAAAAGCTTTGGCATAAGCAATAAAGCAGAAATAGATGTTTCTGGAACTCTGCTGCTTTTTCAATGATCCAGCAGATGTTAGCAATTTCATCTCTGTTTTCTCTGCCTTTTCTAAATTCAGCTTGAAAATCTGGAAGTACTTGGTTCACATGCTGTTGAAACTTGGCTTGGAGAATTTTGAGCATTACTTTGCTAGTATGTGAGATGAGTGCAATTGTGCGGTAATTTGAGCATCTTTTGGCATTGGCTTTCCTCAGGATTGGAATGAAAACTGACCTTTTCCAGTCCTGTGGCCACTGCTGAGTTTTCCTAATTTGCTGCCATATTGAGTGCAACACTTTCACAGCATCATCTTTTAGGATTTGAAATGGATCTACTGGAATTCCATCACCTCCACTAGCTTTGTCCGTACTGATGCTTCCTAAGTCTCACTTCACTTCGCATTCCAGGATGTCTGGCTCTAGGTGAGTGATCACACCATCGTGATTATCTGGGTCATGGAGATTTTTTTTTGTACAGTTCTTCTGTGTATTCTTGCCACCTCTTCTTAATATCTTCTGCTTCTGTTAGGTCCCTACCATTCTGTCCTTACTGTGCCCATCTTTGCATGAATGTTTCCTTGGTATCTCTAATTTTCTTGAAGACATCTCTAGTCTTTCCCATTTTATTGTTTTCCTCTCTTTTTTTGCACTGATCACTGAGGAAGGCTTTCTTATCTCTCCTTGCTATTCTTTGGAACTCTGCATTAAAATGGGTATATCTTGCCTTTTCTCCTTTGCCTTTCACTTCTTTTCTTTCCTCAACTATTTGTAAGGCCTTCTCATACACCATTTTGCTTTTTAGCATTTCTCTTTCTTGGGGATGGTCTTGATCACCACCTCCTGTACAATATATGAACTTCCATCCATAGTTCTTCAGGCATTCTCTCTATCAGATCTAATCTAAAGAGATTTGATTTAGGTCATAACTGAATGGTCTACTGGTTTTCCCTACTTTCTTTGATTGAAATCTGAATTTTACAATAAGAAGTTCATGATCTGAGCCACAGTCAGCTCCAAATCTATTATTCAGGGAGTATATTCAGGAAAGTCATATAGAAGTGGATAAAAAAATTAAGAAAATGCAGCATATTTGTGAAAAACAATGAAAGCAGAATAAAACTAAAGGCTTATAGTAGGATAAAGGGGAATTTAAAACTCAAAAACATGATGAAATAAAAGCAGTTGGAGTCTTTTAGTGATCATAAGTGTCTATTATAGCAATGAAAACACATTTTGAAATGAGATGATAAGACAAATATGTGGGATTTAAAATTTTGTATAAGTTGTAGTGAAGTATATTCAGAATACAGGAACTGTTAAAGAAACCTTTTGTAAATTCTGAGAAGTTTTTGAGTTTTTATATGTATTCATTTTATTTGAATAAAGATAAAATATAATTTTATATTTTGCATTTTAAAACATTAACTACTAATGTAATGGTAATTCCTCAGGAGGAATTTTGATTAGAAAACACAATGTAATATTTGAATTATTATTAATAATTTGACTAATAACATTATCAAATATATGAACTTTTATTATGTCCATTTTCACCATTCATATGCTGCCGTGTAATCAGTATATTTTCCTTCTTTCTCATAGCTCAAGTAGGAAGCAAAGATGAATTTTCTTTTAGGACCTAGTGCTGCTCAAAAGGGTTCCAAAATCACTGCAGTTGGTGACTGCAGCCATGAAATTAAAAGATGCTTACTCCTTGGAAGAAAAGTGATGACCAACCTAGATAGCACATTCAAAAGCAGAGACATTACTTTGCCAAGAAAGGTCTGTCTAGTCAAAGCTATGGTTTTTCCAGTAGTCATGTATGGTTGTGAGAGTTGGACTGTGAAGAAAGCTGAGCAGCAAAGAATTGATGCTTTTGAAGTGTGGTGTTGGAGAAGACTCTTGAGAGTCCCTTGGACTGCAAGGAGATCGAACCAGCCCATTCTGAAGGAGATCAGCCCTGGGATTTCTTTGGAAGAAATGATGCTAAAGCTGAAACTTTGGCCACCTGGGAGGGATTGAGGGCAGGAGGAGAAGGGGATGACAGAGGATGAGATGGCTGGATGGCATTACTGACTCGATGGACGTGAGTCTGAGTGAACTCTGGGAGATGGTGATGGACAATGAGGCCTGGTGTGCTTCGATTCATTGGGTCGCAAAGAGTCGGACACAACTGAGTGACTGAACTGAACTGAACTGAGGAAATATTTACATGAGCTGAAGAGATATAAAGACAAAGGTATGGGAAACTAACACTGACTATTTTAACAGAAAAAAAAAATGTTATTTGCCTAAGATGTAAAGTAATAAAACCTAATTTAGGTAAAGTTGATTTTACTGTGACATCTGCTAAATCATCTGTGGATGAAGGAATTTGGAGGATCAGAATCATTTTCACTGATATTCAAGCAAACTGAGTTTAGGCAAGTTTTGTTCTTTTTGGTTAGTGCATTGTTTTAATCATGTTTTTAAAAGCTTGCTGCATTTTCTGAGTGTCTTGTTGGACAGCCTGAGGAGGCTAGATAACCCCTCCCATAGTTAGAAGTTTCCTAGAGATAGTAAACAAATTCCCCGTTGGCGTTCCTTTCACAGCAAGCCAAACAATTCAAAGCCCAGGTACCCAGCAGCCTTTTCATCTAACTTTCACACACCAAGTCTTTATTTCCTCTGTCCTAAATCACTCTATGGCCAGATACCAGACAACTAGAGACCACTCTTATAACCCAGAGCCCATGGAAAGCATTCAAACTGTCTTATCCTAAACTTCCTCATAGTTGCCTACCCTGCCACACAATAAAAGTTCTGTGCTGTGAGTTCTTTATTCCTTCTGTCACTTGAGGGACCCTGGTACATCCCCATGGGGCGTTTTGCTGTGTGACAAGCTCCGTTTTCTTGGTAACTATAAGCAAGAAACTGTTCTTTCAAAGGCATTTGCCTCCACATCTGTCATCTTATCATACATGATTAAAATAAGTCCTTAACACATTTTAATACATGCATCAATTCATTGTTCTCTAGAAATGGTATCTGTTTGGTATAAGAAGGTCAGAAGTTGTTACTTAGACTCTCTTGACTGCTATCTATCACAATTGCCCTGGGACTGGAGTACCTTAGCTGTATATTTATAATGAAAATAGCAAGTCATGAATTAAAAATGAGAAATTTAGCACTAGCATTTGGAAACATATCTTTAAAAAATGCCACATATGATAGCATCAGTTCTTTCATATGGGGTTCATACATTTAATTAATATACTTCTTGCTAGTTGAAATTTAAAAGAATATATGGCAAATATTAAAGCAATGAAGTTCAGAACTATTTATCCTTGCCAAGAACATAGATTCTGCCAATTAAAGGCTGCACTATCATTAAAATTTAACAAGAACAATTGGTTGCTAGGAAATACTCCTTGCCAGTTCATATAATATTTCTGAGATTTGCCTTTTTATAGTTTTCTAATTTGTAATGAATCGGTAAAAGTTGATTTTAACAGGCCATCAACAGTTTTAAAGATGTTGTATAAGTGAAAATCATATAAATTGCATATCACTAAGTGAAAACATCTGATTTCAAGAACCTGCATATTATATGATTCCATGTACATGACATTCTGAAAAGGCAAAACTATGAAGAAGACAAAATGATTAGTAATTGTCAGCGTTTTGATGGGAGACATGGATGGCTAGATGAATCCAAGGATTTTTAGAGTGGCAAACATATTCAGCATGATATCATGGTGGTGAATATATGACATTATATATTTGTTCAAACTAAGAGAATATATAACAGGAAGAATGAATCCTAAACATTGAACTTTAAGTCATGTGTCAATGTCGTCTCATCCATTGTAACAGATAAACCACTTTGGTGGGAGTGTTTATGATGTGGGAGGCTATGCATATAAAAGGGCAAGTGGTATATTGAAAATTTCCATATTTCCCTCAATTTTATTTTGAACCTAAAACTCTATAAAGAGTCTTTACTTTCACTTAATTATATGAATCATTTCCCTGATCTGTAGTCTATTACTATAAGCAATTTTTTTAATCTTTTATTTTATTTTATTATTTATTTATTTTTTACTTTACAATGTTGTATTGGTTTTGCCATACATCAGCATGAATCCGCCACAGGTGTACACGTGTTCCCCATCCTGAACCCCCCTCCCACCTCCCTCCTCATATCATCCCTCTGGGCCATCCCAGTGCACCAGCCCCGAGCATCCTATATCCTGCATTGAACCTAGACTGGCGATTCATTTCTTGTATGACATTATACATGTTTCAATGCCATTCTTCCAAATCATCCCACCCTCTCCCTCTCCCACAGAGTCCAAGACACTGAGTAGTCAAGGTAGATGTTTGTGTGTGTTTGTGTTGGATTATTTCATAAAACAAAGGAATAGAATAATCTAAGAATCTAAGTCCTGGCTAATATAGGAAACCAAACTACTTACAAGATCTCAACAGTTCATGAACATCACTTCTAGAGCTCTGCTATTATAAGTGCGGTCTGAGGATGAACTGACACCAAATAAGTTGAGGGCAAGTTGGAAATGCAGAATCTCAGATCCCACTTTGGATGCACTGAACCTGAATTTGTAATTTAACAACATCCTCTTCTGATTTGTTTCCCATCAAAGTTTGAGAAGTGCTTCACTAAATAGTAGCTTTTCAGTTCAGTCGCTCAGTCGCGTCTGACATTTCCAACCCCATAAGTCACACTACACCAAGCCTCCCTGTCCATCACCAACTCTCAGAATTTACTCAAACTCATGTCCATCGATTCAGTGATGCCATCCAGCCATCTCATACTCTGTGGTCCCCCTCATCCTGTCCCCAATCCCTCCTAGCATCAAGGACTTTTCCAATGAGTCAACGCTTCGCATGAGGTGGCCAAAGTATTAGAGTTTCAGCTTTAGCATCAGTGCTTCCAATGAACACCCAGGATTAATCTCCATTAGAATGGAATGGTTGGATCTCCTTGCAGTCCAAGGGACTCTCAAGATTCTCCTCCAACACCACAGTTCAAAAGCATCAATTCTTTGGTGCTCAGCTCTCTTCACAGTCCAACCTTCACATCCATACATGACTACTGGAGAAACCATAGCCTTGACTGGATGGACCTTTGTTGGCAAAGTAATGTCTCTGCTTTTGAATATGCTATCTAGGTTGGCCATAACTTTCCTTCCAAGGAGTAAGCGTCTTTTAATTTCATGGCTGCAATCACCATCTGTAGGGATTTTTGGAGCACCAAAAAATAAAGTCTGACAGTTTCCACTGTTTCCCTATCTATTTGCCATGAAATGATGGGACCAGATGCCATGACCTTCGTTTTCTGAATGTTGAGCTTTAAGCCTACTTTTTCACTCTCCTCTTTCACTTTCATCAAGAGGCTTTTTAGTTCCTCTTCACTTTCAGACATGAGGGTGGTGTCATCTGCATATCTGAGATTATTGATATTTCTCCCAGCAATCTTGATTCCAGCTTGTGCTTCTTCCAGTGTTTCTCATGATGCATAGAAGTTAAGTAAGCAGGGTGACAATCTACAGCCTTGACGTACTCCTTTTCCTATTTGGAACCAGTCTGTTGTTCCATGTCTAGTTCTAACTGTTGCTTCCTCACCTGCATACAGATTTCTCAAGACGCAGGTCAGGGATCTGGTATTCCCATCTCTTTCAGAATTTTCCACTGTTTGTTGTGATCCACACAGTCAAAGGCTTTGGCATAGTCAATAAAGTAGAACTAGATGTTTTTCTGGAACGTTCTTGCTCTTTCCATGATCCAGCGGATGTTGGCAATTTTATCTCTGGTTCCTCTGCCTTTTCTAAAACCAGCTTGAACATCAAGGAGTTCACGGTCCACGTATTACTGAAGCCTGACTTGGAGAATTTTGAGCATTACTTTACTAGCATGTGAGATGAGTGCAATTGTGCGGTAGTTGGAGCATTCTTTGGCATTGACTTTCTTTGGAATTGAAATGAAAACTGGCCTTTTCCAGTCCTGTGGCCACTGCTGAGTTTTCCAAATTTGCTGGCATATTGAGTGTAGCACTTTCACAGCATCATCTTTCAGGATTTGAAATGGCTCAAGTGGAATTCCATCACCTCCACTAGCTTTGTTCATAGTGATGCTTTCTAAGGCCCTCTTGACTTCACATTCCAGGATGTCTGGCTCTAGGTGAGTGATCACATCATCATGATTATCTGTGTCATGAAGATCTTTTTTGTACAGCTCCTCTGTGTATTCTTGCCACCTCTTCTTAGTATCTTCTGCTTCTGTTAGGTCCAGACCATTTCTGTCCTTTATCTAACCCATCTTTGCATGAAATGTGCTAATAAAACCCAATTATTCTTAGGCAGTGGGCCCACCCAGGTGAAATTACATCTAATTCTCTGCTTAGATAAGCAATAGGTTGCTGGTGAGGCCCTCGGGGTTGTGTCAAAACTCCCAAGGCCATACCTTTTCTTTCAGTGACAAATAAATTAAATTCTGACCCTGTGGGCAAGCTCAGAGCTGGAGCTTGCAGGAGAGCAGTCTGAAGAACCTTAAAAGCCTTCTGAGTTTCTAGAGACCAAACCAGTTTGTCAGTTTGGGCCTGCTGAGTTTCAGCTATAAGTTTATATAAAGGCTGGGCAAGTTCCCCATAACCCAGAATCCAAATTCGACAGTAACCTGTATTCTCCAAAATCCTCTCAATTGTCTTAAAGTCATAGGTAGGGGATGATTTAGTATAGGTTTAATTCTCTCAGGGCCTATGGCCCTAGTCCCTTCTAATATGATTAGGCCCAGATATCTAACTGATTGTTGACACAGCTGAGCCTTTTCTCTTGATGCCTTGTAACCACAGCCTGCCAGAAAGTTTAAGAAATCTTCTGAGGTTCTCGAACAAGCTTCCTCTGTCTCAGCACAGAACAAAATATCATCTATATATTGTAACACCACCGCTTCAGAGCTATTAAAGTTTTGTAGATCCTGTGATAAACTTTGTCAAAATAAGTGAAGACTGTCACGAAATCCCTGGGGCAAAACTGTCCAGGTTAACTGAGAAGCTGGCTGTGTAGGGTCTTCAAAGGCAAATAGAAATTAACTTTTTTTCTGCCAAAGGCACTGAATAGAAGGCATCTTTTAAATCAATTACTGAGTAATATTCGGCTCGTTCAGGAATTTCAGACAATAGAGTATAAGGATTAGGCACCACGGGGTATAAAGGAACTACAGCCTCATTTATTATATGTAAATCTTGAACTAGTTTCCATTTACCATTTGATTTCTTTATACCCTAAATAGAAGTGTTGCAAGGACTATTACAGCAAATTAATAGTCTCTGTTCCTTTAAATTTTTGATGACGGGTTTTAACCCTTCCTTAACCTCAGGTTTCAGTGGGTACTACTTCTTATGTGGAAATAAGTGTGGGTCTTTGAGCTTGACAACTACACAAATAGCATTTTGTGCTCGACCCACAGATTTTCCATCAGCCCATACTCTAGGATTTACATTTTGTTCAACTACAGGGAGAGAAAGGAAGGGCTCCAAATTCACGAAAACAGAGGCATGGATCTTGCTCAGTATATCCCTCCCCAAAAGAGGTGAGGGAGATTCTGGCATGGTCAGAAACTTGTGTGAAAATAACACAGAATCCCAGTTGCAAGATAAAGAATAACTGAAATAATACGTTTTGGCTCATCCAGACAGTCCCATACGGAAGCAGATCAGGTAGAAAGTGGGCCAGGGGCTTCAGTAAGCACAGAGTAAGTTGCCCCAGTATCTAAAAGGAAATCGACGGATTGGCCCCCCACAATTATTAATACCCGGAGTTCCTCCAGTGTAATTAGGATGGGAGCTTGTGTGGGGACCCCTGGGCACCTTCAGTCCTGATTGTCTTGAGAGTCTGACCCTGAGACCTATGCCTCTCAGGGCAGTCTCTCTTCCAGTGTGATCCTTTGCAGACCAGACTTGGAGCTGGGAGGAGCTTAGATGCCTGAGGGCAATCCCACTTGAGGTGCCCCTCCTTTTCACAGTAATAGCAAGCCCATCCCTTTTTACCTGGGTCCCTCTGGGCATTTTTCTCCGGCTATTTAAGAACATTTTTCATAGCCATTGCGAAGGCTTCCGCCTTTTCCTTTGTCTTTTTTTGCCTTTCTTTCTTTTCCTCATATTCCCTTCCATAATAGACCATCTGAGCTAGTTGTAACAGAGTATCTAAAGACTGATTTTGTCCATACATGGTGGATATCTGGAGCTGACTGAGTGAGAAATCTATCTTTTAAGATCACTTTTCCTTCTTCACTTTCAGGATCAATCTCAGTGAATCTGCAAAAGGCTTCTCTTAGTGTATCTAAGAATTTACCAGGAGCTTCCTTCGCCTCCTGTTCTGTCTGCCAATTTGCTATAGTATAAAGGCTTAGAACGCACCTGCCTGAGTTCTTCAAGAATGCATCTGACAAAATGACTCTGATCCCATCTTCCTTTAGGTGAGTTGTAGTCCCAGTCTGGTTATATAGTTGGGACCACCTGATTCCCAGTGGGGAGGGCCGCTATCTCGTCCTCCCTCTTCCCTACTGATTCATTACCAAGCCTTTCATCTCCATAAGCAACTGCTTTTCCCAAAGCTCGAGTCTTTGAGTCAGGGGTCAGCGTTTGTCCCAAGATAGAAAAAGGCTTATTAACTCTCATAGACTGATTATTTCTCCCAGTGGGTGTTTCATGAAGAGGCAACAGCTGTGTGGCTGTTCCTCAGTCTCTCTGGTTGCTCTGTGCATATGATCCCAGGAATAGACTGGAGAAACCTGTTTTTCTTTTTCTCTTTGTCTCCTGTCCTCCATCTCATCTCTTACTTCGATGGTCTGAGTTTCTACTGAAACCAGAGTAGTCTGAGGTCGTACTGAGACAGGAGCTGTTTGGACCTCCATGAGGGCAGTTTGAATCTCAGTTTGGATTTCCACTGAGACCAAGGCAGTTTGAATCTCAGTTTGGGTTTCCATTGAGACAAAGGCAACCCTTCTGAAGGGAGTTCTCTGGTTTTCAGTTAGCTCAGCTTGGAGCCCCAGGTAAAAGTAGGGGCAAAGTAGGAGGACAGGAGGGAGCTGAAGGTTTCAAGCCCAAATCTATACCCTTAGGACATAAGTCTGGCATATTTTGCAGAGAGACAAAGGGCAACACATAAGCTACTTCTACCCACTTCCCTTGTTCCTTACAGATCCGGTCTGATTGTAAAACAGTATTATACTTAAGAGACCCTCCAACTGGCCACTGTTCGCCATCCTCCAATGGATACCGTGGCCATGCAGTATTGCATAGGAAGACCAGGTGTGTTTTCTTTAAGCTCTGGGGATCAAATCTATCCCAGTTTTTCAGGATACAGTTCAAAGGAGTGAGGCTGGAATTGTTAGCTCCCGTCTGTAAGAGAGAAAAAAAGTGACCAGCACCATTTTTCTACCAGAGGCGTCCCTCCCTGCTCTAGATGGGGGTGTAGACAGACTTTACACCAAGACTTAGTCTGTCCTTTACCAACACAGGCGCCATCTCAACCCTCCCAGTTCTACCACAGAGATGGGGTGGGCATGTAACAGGAGTAGACCTGGTAGCTTCTCTACCTGATGTCCAGTTCTTCACCTTGAACCTTACTTGCCTCTGATGTCACCCAGGGTGCAATCAGAGTAACCTTCCAGGATGCCTCCCAAGCTAAGATCGTTGAGGGAAACATTCATCACCTGAGTGCCTGTGCACGACCCTGAGTATATTCTGACCACAATAAGACCGATACCAACATAAAGCTGAGATATTCTTTTCAAGCATCACCACAACAGTATAGGAGCCTCCTCTCATCCACTAACAGCCAGCACTACCAAAGGAAAAAAAAAAACCCATTGCAATCCCAATCTGAGTAACCTTTAACCTCAGAGATATTCTTGGGGCTAGAGCTCCATCTAGCTTCTGAACTTCCAATTTCTAGCGAGGCTAGGCACTTTATTGACTACCAATCCAAGTTTGGGAACTAAGCCACAGTACACAGTAACAGTATAGATCACAAGTCCCTTGAAAGTTTAAGATTCGATAGATTAGTTTAGTACTTTTAATTCCCAAGGAGTTATGAAATGGTCAAAGTGACCGAAAAGTTTGACTGAGAAAGGAGAGTTTGGTCCACACACTTTGCCCATTTCTGGTCGGTTCCCAAAGGAAACATTGGGTGCCTCTTGGCATTGGCAAGGTCCGATTCTGGAAAGAGCAATATTGCATAGAAACCTGGAATGTCAGGTCCACGAATCAAGGCAAATTGGAAGTGGTCAAACAGGAGATGGCAAGAGTGAATGTTGACATTCTAGGAATCAACAAACTAAAATGGACTGGAATGGGTAAATTTAAATCAGATGACCATTATATCTACTACTGCAGGCAGGAATCCCTTAGAAGAAGAAATGGAGTAGCCATCATGGTCAACCAAAGAGTCTGAAATGCAGTACTTGGATGCAATCTCAAAAATGACAGAATGATCGCTGTTCATTTCCAAGGCAAACCATTCAATATCACAGTAATCCAAGTCTATGCCCCAACCAGTAATGCTGAAGAAGCTGAAGATGAATGGTTCTATGAAGACCTACAAGACCTTTTAGAACTAACACGCAAAAAAGATGCCCTTTTCATTATAGGGGACTGGAATGCAAAAGTAGGAAGTCAAGAAACATCTGGAGTAACAGGCAAATTTGGCCTTGGAATGCGGAATGAAGCAGGCCAAAGACTAATAGAGTTTTGCCAAGAAAATGCACTGGTCATAGCAAACACCCTCTTCCAACAACACAAGAGAAGGCTTTACACAGGGACATCACCAGATGGTCAATGCCGAAATCAGATTGATTATATTCTTTCCAGCCAAAGATGGAGAATCTCTATACAGTCAACAAAAATAAGATCAGGAGCTGACTGTGGCTCAGATCATGAGCCCCTTATTACCAAATTCAGACTTAAACTGAAGAAAGTAGGGAATCCTTTTCATTATAGGGGACTGGAATGCAAAAGTAGGAAGTCAAGAAACATCTGGAGTAACAGGCAAATTTGGCCTTGGAATGCGGAATGAAGCAGGCCAAAGACTAATAGAGTTTTGCCAAGAAAATGCACTGGTCATAGCAAACACCCTCTTCCAACAACACAAGAGAAGGCTTTACACAGGGACATCACCAGATGGTCAATGCCGAAATCAGATTGATTATATTCTTTCCAGCCAAAGATGGAGAATCTCTATACAGTCAACAAAAATAAGATCAGGAGCTGACTGTGGCTCAGATCATGAGCCCCTTATTACCAAATTCAGACTTAAACTGAAGAAAGTAGGGAAAACCACTAGACTATTCAGGTATGACCTAAATCAAATCCTTTACGACTATACAGTGGAAGTTAGAAAGAGATTTAAGGGCCTAGATCTGATAGACAGAGTGTCTGATTAACTATGGAATGAGGTTCGTGACATTGTACAGGAGACAGGGATCAAGACCATCCCCATGGAAAAGAAATGCAAAAAAAAATTGGCTGTCTAGGGAGGCCTTACAAAGGGCTGTGAAAAGAAGTGAAAAGCAAAGGAGAAAAGGAAAGATATAAGCATCTGAATGCAGAGTTCCAAAGAATAGCAAGAAGAGATAAGAAAGACTTCTTCAGTGATCAGTGCAAAAAAATAGAGGAAAACAACAAAATGGGAAAGACTAGAGATCTCTTGGAGAAAATTAGAGATACCAAGGTAACATTTCATGCAAAGATGGGCTCAATAAAGGACAGAAATGGTATGGACCTAACAGAAGCAGAAGATATTAAGAAGAAGTGGCAAGAATACACAGAAGAACTATCCAAAAGGATCTTCATGACCAAGATAATCACGATGGTGTGATCACTCATCTAGAGCCAGACATCCTGGAATGAAAAGTCAAGTGGGCCTTAGAAAGCATCACTATGAACAAAGCTAGTGGAGGTGATGGAATTCCAGTTGAGCTGTCACTTCAGTCGTGTCCGACTCTGTGCGATCCCACAGACGGCAGCCCATCAGGCTCCCCCGTCCCTGGGATTCTCCAGGCAAGAACACTGGAGTGGGTTGCCATTTCCTTCTCCAATGCAGGAAAGCGAAAGGTGAAAGTGAAGTCGCTCAGTCAGGTCCGACTTAGCGACCCCATGGACTGCAGCCTACCAGGCTCCTCCATCCATGGGATTTTCCAGGCAAGAGTACTGGAGTGGGGTGCCATTGCCTTCTCCGTGGAACAACGTAAACAGCAAATAAAGGACATCATGAGAAATGGGGAGAGGCCGCGGAAGGAAGGAGAAAGCTCTCTCTTTTAGGTGGCTGTAATGGCACTCTGCTCCCTGCTTTTTGAACAAGAGGCCCTGCGTTTCGTACCATGCTCTGGAAATTATGGAGTGGGCCCTGCTCAGTGGTCTGCAGTCTCAGATGAACTGGGTCTGACTGAAGAGGATGCTAAGGTCAGGTGCTCCCCAGGTAGCCTGTGAGAGGCGGACACGAGACAGATACATGCCTGTGCCGCCGTTAGAGCCTTTCTGAGGCCAAAGTTCTCATTTAACCAGATCCCAGCACACTTCAGAGTTTCTGCCTCTTCAGAGGAAAGCTTTGGCAGATTTTCTGTCTAGGCAACCTATCTGTTCAAAACTGTGATCTTCTCCAATGATGTGTGAGGGTCCTTTTACCTTCTAGATGTGGTTAGCGAAAAGAATTCTGTACCAGCGTAGCCATATTATAAAATACTCCCCACCTGCCCAGCCTCTGCTTCTTTATTCTTTCCCGCCTTTTCTTTTTTCAGCAGAATGTGCTCTTGTTCCTGCAAATGAGTTAGGGGATATGGGTGTGTTGATCTGATCCGTTTTCATTCCAATTCCAAAGAAAGGCAATGCCAAAGAATGCTCAAACTACCACACAATTGCACTCATCTCACATGCTAGTAAAGTAATGCTCAAAATTCTCCAAGCCAGGCTTCAGCAATATGTGAACCGTGAACTCCCTGATGTTCAAGCTGGTTTTAGAAAAGGCAGAGGAACCAGAGATCAAATTGCCAACATCCGCTGGATCATGGAAAAAGCAAGAGAGTTCCAGAAAAATATCTATTTCTGCTTTATTGACTATGCCAAAGCCTTTGACTGTGTGGATCACAATAAAGTATGGAAAATTCTGAAAGAGATGGGAATACCAGATCACCTAACCTGCCTCTTGAGAAATCTGTATGTAGGTCAGGAAGCAACAGTTAAAACTGGACATGGAACAACAGACTGGCTCCAAATAGGAAAAGGAGTACATCAAGGCTGTATATTATCACCCTGCTTATTGAACTTATATGCAGAGTACATCATGAGAAATGCTGGGCTGGAAGAAGCACAAGCTGGAATCAAGATTGCCAGGAGAAATATCAATAACCTCAGATACGCAGATGACACCACCCTCATGTCTGAAAGTGAAGAGGAACTAAAAAGCCTCTTGATGAAAGTGAAAGAGGAGAGTGAAAAAGTAGGCTTAAAGCTCAACATTCAGAAAACGAAGGTCATGGCATCTGGTCCAATCACTTCATGGGAAATAGATGGGAAAACAGTGGAAACAGTGTCAGACTTTACTTTTTGGGGCTCCAAAATCACTGCAGATGATGACTGCAGCCATGAAATTAAAAGATGCTTACTCCTTGGAAAAAAGTAAAGACCAATTTAGATAGTATATTCAAAAACAGAGACATTACTTTGCCAACAAAGGTCCGTCAAGTCAAGGCTATGGTTTTTCCAGTAATCATGTATGGATGTGAAGGTTGGACTGTGAAGAGAGCTGAGCGCCAAAGAATTGATGCTTTTGAACTGTGGTGTTGGAGAAGACTCTTGAGAGTCCCTTGGACTGCAAGGAGAGCCAATCAGTCCATTCTGAAGGAGATCAACCCTGGGATTTCATTGGAGGGAATGATGTTGAAGCTGAACGTCAAGTTCTTTGGCCACCTCATGGGAAGAGTTGACTCATTGGAAAAGACTCTGATGCTGGAAGGGATTGGGGGCAAGAGAAGAAGGGGATGACAGAGGGTGAGATGGCTGGATGGCATCAATTAACCAATGGACGTGAGTCTGAGTGAACTCTGGAAGATGGTGATGGACAGGGAGGCCTGGCTTGCTGCAATTCATGGGGTTGGAAAGGGTTGGACACGACTGAGCAACTGAACTGAACTGAACTGGCATTAGTAGGTCGGTATAAACCCCTGACAGGTGTCTGCCATAAGTCGTATGAGATCACCGTGGAACCACAGATCAGGGTTCCTTACTTGCTTCACACAGGGCATGTCATTCATTCACATAAGCACACCGTAGAGTTAGTAAAGCACAGCAGAAAACGTGTTCACTAAGAGAACAAAGAACTAGAGCTCCAAGCATCCTTACCTTGTCCTGAAGGATCCCGGACGAGCCCCCAGGATGACAGCTTGTTGTTGAATCATGACATTGGGATTCTTAGAGCCTGGAGGAGAAGTCATCCTGGGCCAGAGACAAGCTTGATCTCTCAGAGCTTCTGTGTAATAAAGTGTTATTAAAGTGTAAAGGAGATAGAGAAAGCTTCTGACAAGGCATCGGAAGTGGGCAGAAAGAGTACCTCCTTGTTAGTGCTAGCAATGAAGTTATATACTCTCCAATGAATCCAAAGAATGTCTGGAGGTAGTAAAGTCTTCACCAGACCTACTCCCATAATTTACATTTTAAGATAACAGAATTAGCCAGAAGGTTTAATCCAGAGACTGTCCTCAGGCAGCATACATTGTTGTTATATAATCCTAAGGAATGTAGAGAAGGAAAAAAAAGTTTGTCCTTTCTTCCTCCTTGAGAATTCCAGACCCCTCTCTCCTTGGGGACCCCTAGACTTCTAATCAACCTGCCTAGGAAATGACTCTCTCAATTGCAGGCAGATTTTTTTTTTTATCATCTGAGTCACCAGGGAAGCCCCTTTAGTGGACAAAAGTGTATTAAATGCTAGAGAATATGTTTTAGTATTTTTATACCAAGATATTTTAAAATTCTAGTGATGGATCTCTAATTTATATCACCTTGTCCACCTTGTTGCTAATTTTAGGTGGTTCGGTGAAGAGAAAATTCCGAAAGATTTGAGATACAGTTATCTTTCTTGACTGTTTCAAGACAGGCAATTTTCCATTTCCAGGAAATGTTGGTTCCTATGTATTATCCAACGAACTACAAATCATAATGCTATTACTTTAAAAAGATTTGAATGAGAAAAAATTACAGTTCCTCCATCCTTCCATTTCCCACACTCCTCATTCTTTTGTGTAGATCTTTATTTGCATATGGTACCATTTCTTCTGCCTAAAGAATTTTTCTTAACATTTCTTTAGTGCAGATCTGCAGTTGAATTCTTTCAGGTTTTACATGTCTCAAAATTTTTCTCCTTCATTTAAAAAAAAATTACTCTCGGTAATGAATTCTAAGTTGAAAGTTTGACAATTTTACTTGTATTTACCTTTAGTACTTTTAAATATTTATCTGTAGGATTTGCTCTCATATATAGCTTTTTTTCTTTGTACATAATGCATTATTTTTCCCTGGATACTTTTAGATATTCATTCTATCATTGTTTTAGGCAATTTCTTTAGACTATATCTTCTTGTAACTTTCTTCAAATTTCTTGCACTTGGGGATAGATTGATCATCTTATCTGTAAATTCATAGTTTTCATAAATTTTAAACATAAATGATGGATTAACAAAAACTTTGTGATTAAGATTTGCACACTACTATATATAAAATAGATAACTAAGTATATATTATATTGCACGGGGGGGGAATGCAGTATTTTGTAATAACCAATAAGGGAAAATAATATGAAAAGTATATATATCTACATATATATAATATATGTTAATCATACTGCTGTACATCTGAAACTAACATAACTTTGAAATCAACTATACTTTAATAAAATAAATATTCCACATCTTAAAAGACATTAATAAACAGTAAGTTTTAGGATTATTTGTTTTAGTTCTGTGAAAAAAATTTTGAACAAATTTTCTCATTATTTATTCAAATAATTAAATTTTGTATTCCCTGCCAGGATTCAAATTAACTTATATTTGGCTACTTACACTTGTCTCATCTCATAGATGCTCTGTTTATTTTTTCTGCTTTTTTCCCCTCTTTGTTTCATCTTTTATAGTATCAACTGCTAGCTTCAAGCTCATTAACATTTTCATCTGTAGGGTTTTATCTAGTTATTCTATTTTTGTGAACTTTGTATCTCAGACATTGCAATTTCTGGTATCTAGAAGTTCTAGTTGGACTTTTTGTTACCTCTCAAGTCTATTTTAATGAGCTTTCTGAAAATATAACTCTTACTCCTTTCTGTATCAATTTTATTACTTATGTCATTTCTGAGTAAACTTTTGGCCAACTAATTTTTCTTAGTATGAGTAGTATTTTCCAGCTTCTTTATATATTTGGTGGGTTTTGATTGGATGCCAGACATTGTGAATTTTACATTGTTGAGTGTTGGATATTTTCATAGTCTTAATAATCTGAAGGCTTTGTTCTGGAGATGACTAAGTTACTTGAAAAGAGTTTGTCTTTTTTTTTTTTTTTCTTACTTCTTCATTTTCTGTTAATCAGAACCTGAGCAGCATTTAGTCTAAGATCAATCTTCCCCACTACTGAGGTAATATCCTTCTAGTAGTCAACTGATGCCCCTCAATTATGATGAGTCCTTGTATCATTCCTATTCTGCATCTGCAAATTCAACCAATTATGAAATGAGGATATATATATTTAATTCCAGAAAGTTTCAAAATGCAAAACTTGAGTTTCTTGCATTCAAATAATTATTTACATATTTACATAGCAATTGTCTTGCCTGGACAACTATTTACATAGAATTTACATCGTATTATGTATTATAAGTAATCTAGAGATGATCTGAAGTACAAAGGAAGATGCAGATATTATGCCATTTATACAAGGGTGTCCTAGGATTTTGGCATCCACAGTATGGGTTGGGGTGGTCTTGGAACTAATACTCCATGGATACCCAAAGATGACTGTATGAAGATTTCCAATTTGGCCTATCCAAACTTTAGCCACTCTTTCCTTAATTTTTTGATGTGGCTCTTTCCCTGGTTTAAGGACAATTTCCTGCACACATTTGCTGAGAAATTCTCAACTGCATTCTCAAGGGACCTTGTGCAGTAGCTCTGGAGTTGTCTCTATATGCAGCTCTCTCTTCCCCCAATATCATGCCCTGGAAACTCTACCCTATTTAGCTTCCCTGAGCTTCCAGATGAATCTGTCAAGTACAGGCAATACCTAACTGTGCTAGCAGGCAGTACCTTTTTGTATTGAAATCTAGAATCTTTCTCCAAACAGAAAGCTGTGCCACAATGGGGATTACCTTGCTTGTTTTCCTATTCTCAGGGATCTCTGCCTTCCATTGCCTGATGCTCAATATTTTGAGAGATTTTTAAAATATATTTTGTCTTTTTTTTTCCCCCCTTCAAGTAGGAGAGTAAATCCAACCTCTGTAAATCTGTTTTGGACAAAATAGAAATTCTTGAACTACTATTTTAAACCAATATAATTTACCTTTATCATTGCTATAAGGGAGGGTTGAAAACCTATATTTACAGTATTTCTAGTTTTGAGAAGCCCTTCCACTCCAAATATATTAATGCTCCTCTCCATAGATCCTCTAACCTGAACACAGTAAGATTACTTCCTAAGGGATAATGTATTTTTAATGGACTGTTATCTGTCATTCTCCATTTTTTTCATATCTATCTATCTACTTGCAACTTACACTAAAGTTATCCAATTCACAAAGAGAAAAAATTGCAAGGCAAAGAATCACATTACAGTTACATATTAATAATTTTCCTCCTTTGAAAATAGTTATCATACTATACTGAAAAAAAATCTTCTAAGCCAAAATATGTATTGTTGTTGTCTAGTTGCTCAGCTGTGTCCAACTCTTTGTGATCCCATGGACTGCAGTGTATCAGGTTTCCCCGTCCTTTACCATCACTCACCGAAGTTTGCTCAAACTCATGTCATTGAGACGATGATGCCATCCAACTATCTCATCCTTTGTAGTCCCCTTCTCCTCATGCCTTCAATCTTTCCCAGCATCAGGGTTTTTTCTAATGAGTCAATTCTTCGCATCAGATGGCCAAAGTATTGGAACTTCAGCTTCAGCATTTGTCCTTCCAATGAGTATTCAAGGTTAGGGTTGATTTCCTTTAGGATTGACTGATTTGATCTCCTTGCCATCCCAGAGCCTCTCAAGAGTCTTCTCCAACACTACCATTCAAAAGCATCAATTCTTCAGCACTCAGCCTTCTTTATGGTCCAACCCTCACATCCGTATATGACTACTGGAATAAACCATAGTTTTCACTAGACAGACTTTTGTTGGAAAAGTAATGTCTCTGCTTTTTAATACACTCTCTAGATTTGTGTAAAAAAAAAAAAAGTATGTAAATATTCAAATACTTACCTAGCTAGTTAGACAGTAGATATAACACAGTCACTGATGTTTTTCAAAACAGTCAATAAAATGTCTAGTTAAAAAAGAAATCAGCCATACCATCTGACACTTTTCATACTTTTTCTTAAGATTTATTTTATTTGAAGTATTGGTCATATTTTGCTGTGTAATCATATTCTTTTTTTTTTCTGTAATACGAAGCTAGTTTTTCCGTTCTGTTCTGTTCCGTTCAGTCGCTCAGTCGTGTCCGACTCTTTGCGACCCCATGAATCACAGCACGCCAGGCCTCCCTGTCCATCACCAACTCCCGGAGTTCACTCAGACTCACGTCCATCGAGTCCATGATGCCATCCAGCCATCTCATCCTCGGTCGTCCCCTTCTCCTCCTGCCCCCAATCCCTTCCAGCATCAGGGTCTTTTCCAATGAGTCAACTCTTCACATGAAGTGGCCAAAGTACTGGAGCTTCAGTTTTAACATCATTCCTTCCAAAGAAATCCCAGGTTGATCTCCCTCAGAATGGACTGGTTGGATCTCCTTGCAGTCCAAGGGACTCTCAAGAGTCTTCTCCAACACTACAGTTCAAAAGCATCCGGAATGGAACTGCAATAAATATAAAATAAATTATACTTATATACTTTTATGTTTGTGCTTAGTTGCTCCATCATGTCTGACTTTTTGAGGCCTTATGTTGTAGCACACCAGGTTCCTCTGTCCATGGAATTTTCTAGGCAAGAATACTGGAGAGGATTGTTGTTTCCTACTCCAGGGGATCTTCCTGACCCAGGAATCAAACCCGTGTCTCTTGTGTTTCCTGCATTGGCAGGCAGATTCTTTAAATCTGTCCCACCTGGGGAGCCCTATGTATCTTTAGGATCCAATTCTGTTTTAAGGCAGAATTTTACATACTTTATCAAAGAAAATAAACCTATCGACTTTGAATCCAAGTTGCCTAATTAATCAGAACGGTAACCAATACATTTAATTTTATTCTACAAGTTCCCTAAAAACCCTCAAGCAAAAAGAAAGAGATAAATATAAAATAAAAAGCATTGACAAAAGTTATTTTCCTCAAAATGTGTCCTGGAGCCTGGCCATTAGAGTCAAAAGGCCCTAAGCTTAGAGTTGAGAATCTTAGCAGGCATTATTGCTTTACAAAAGGAATTAAGAAAAATAAATAAATAAACAACTCTGCATGCTAAGTGACTTCATTTGTGTCCAGCTCCTTGCAACCCAATGGACTGTAGCCCTCCAGGCTCCTCTGTCGATGGGATTCTCCAGGCAAGAATACCGAACTGGGTTGCCATGCCCTCTTCCAGGAGATCATCCCGGACCACAGATCAAACCCTCGTTTCTTATGTCTACTGCACTGGCAGGCGGGTTCTTACCCATAGCACCACCTGGGAAGCCACTGTATACATATCTACATTTTTTTTTGCTGCCAAGTTGTCCTATTTCAGTCAAGATGCCTGAACCTTTCCTTACAATGAGAAATGGTCTGACGTGGCATTTTCCTGTAAACAACTTATCTTCATCAAAAATTGTTTTGTAAAATAAAATAAAGACAATGTTTTACATATTTTGTTGATCATTTTGAAATGTTTTAGAGTTATAATTTTGAAAAACCAATTTTGATCATGCTCAAAACAATGAAAATCTTACATGATCTTTAGACAGATAAATATGTCTCATTGTGGCAAGTAACTGTTACCTGTGATATACTTTATTCAGAGTTTATAAAATACATGTGTGCTATTAAAAATTACTATATAATTGTGCTGAAATAAAGGTTTAGATCATGGAACTGTTTGGAATATGTAACACTATAGGATTTTTTATGCTATTAGTAAATATACTCTATAGATGATAAATTCATTAAATACATTATTATTCAGAGAGAATTTTAAAAAGTATTTATGTATTCTTTCTAATTTATGTATCAATATATCTTTAATTTTATAAACTACATGAGATATCAATAATATTTGAGTTAAAATGCTATCTACCAAATACATTATTTTTCCAAATAATATTTTTTCTTAGAACTAAAAACATTTGTTTTCATAGCCAATTTATTCACATTGAATACATTACAAAATTTGCTAGATATACCAAAAAAAAAAAAACTATTCAAATGTCAGACTATTTCAATGATAATGTATTATTGGAGAGGACAGCTGTTGATGAAAATAAATCAAATTGTTTAAGTACTACTTCAGTCCAGCTGAATGTGCCAGCTTGTAGAGATCAAGCCTATTTTATTAATAATATAACAACCTCAGATTCAGACTATGAATGGTCTCATTTAAAAATAGTCATTTGGTCAGAATGACCATCATCAAAATAATCTGCAAATGATAAAAACTAGAGAGAGTGTGGAGAAAAGGGGACCCACCTATTCTATTGATAGGAATGTAAATTGGTATAGCCATTATGGAGAACAGTATGAAGATTCCTTAAAAAGTAAAAAATATAGCTACCATATAATCCACCAATCTCACACCAGGACATATATTTGGAGAAAACCATGATTTGAAAAAATGCATGTACCCCAATGTTCATTGAAGCACTATTCACAATAGTCAGGACCTGAAAGCAGCTTATTGTTCTTTGACAGAGAACATGATAAAGATATGGTGTATAAACACAATGGAATATTACTAAGCCTTTAAAATAACAAAATGCAATTTTCAGCAATATGGATGGATCTAGAGATTGTCATACAGCATGATGTAAGTCAGACAGAGAAAAACAAATATCATGTGATATTACTTATACGTGAAATCTAAAAAAAATAGGTCAGATGAACTTATTTACAAAACAGAAATAGAGTCACAGATGTAGGAAACAAGCAATGGTTATGTTAGGGAAATAGAAGGAGTCTTGTTCAGGCTTTAGAGGCAAAGGAGCAGAGCAGGGCTCTGGTGGTGCTGCTGACCTACCTGGACACTGCCCTGACTACTGCTTGGGTGTCAGCCACACCTGCAGAATGTAGGAAGAGAAACACAATAGACAGGGAGTGGATCTTGGAATTTGTCAACTCCCTGGAAGAAGTCTGGCCAACCATTCTCCGGACTTAGCAATGTTCCAAAATGTGCAGAACAAAGTAAACAACATTGTAACTCCAGACTGCTGTCACGTGGACTTCCAGTGCTGTTTAAGTCTGGATGTCGGCAAATCCAGTTTGGTGATGTATATACTATTGCTCTCCTCTGCTCTTTCCATTTCTTGTTGTTGTTGTTTTTAAAGTTAGTATATTAAAAGGAGACTATATAGTTCTCTAATAATATCTGCATCATTAATTACAACTAATCATACATTAATAATTAATATTAAAATATTTGTTCTCAATTATTAATATTATCGAATACAATAATCAATGTTATTTATTACTCTTATAAACTATCACTTATTAATAATGATTTTCATAAATAAATGATAATTTTATTAAATAATTTTGTTATTATCAATGATTGATTACCATTTAATAATTAAGTTAATAATTTAGCTAATAATTAAAT
>SJXQ01012410.1:0-21551 GCA_006408695.1 Aepyceros melampus | reverse complement strand
AGGTCAGTTTTTATTCCAATCCCAAAGAAAAGCAATGCCAAAGAATGCTCAAACTACCGCACAATTGCACTCATCTCACACGCTAGTAAGGTAATGCTCAAAATTCTCCAAGCCAGGCTTCAGCAATACGTGAACCATGAACTTCCTGATGTTCAAGCTGGTTTTAGAAAAGGCAGAGGAACCAGAGATCAAATTGCCAACATCTGCTGGATCATGGAAAAAGCAAGAGAGTTCCAGAAAAACATCTATTTCTGCTTTATTGACTATGCCAAAGCCTTTGACTGTGTGGATCACAATAAACTGTGGAAAATTCTGAAAGAGATGGGAATACCAGACCACAAGACCTGCCTCTTGAGAAACCTGTATGCAGGCCAGGAAGCAACAGTTAGAACTGGACATGGAACAGAATGGTTCCAAATAGGAAAAGGAGTACATCAAGGCTGTATATTGTCACTCTGCTTATTTAACTTATATGCAGAGTACATCATGGGAAACAGTGGACTGGAAGAAACACAAGCTGGAGTCAAAACTGCCAGGAGAAATATCCATAACCTCAGATATGCAGATGATACCACCCTTATGGCAGAAAGTGAAGAGGAACTAAAGAGACTCTTGATGAAAGTGAAAGAGGAGACTGAAAAAGTTGGCTAAAGGCTCAATATTCAGAAAACGAAGATCATGGCATCTGGTCCCATCACTTCATGGAAAATAGATGGGGAAACAGTGGAAACAGTGTCAAACTTTATTTTTTTGGGCTCCAAAATCACTGCAGATGGTGACTGCAGTGATGAAATTAAAAGATGCTTAGTCCTTGGAAGGAGTGTTATGACCAACCTAGATAGCATATTCAAAAGCAGAGACATTACTTTGCCAACAAAGTTCTGTCTAGTCAAGGCTATGGTTTTTCCTGTGGTCATATATGGATGTGAGAGTTGGACTGTAGAGAAGGCTGAGCGCAGAAGAATTGATGCTTTTGAACTGTGGTGTTGGAGAAGACTCTTGAGAGTCCCTTTAACTACAAGGAGATCCATCCAGTCCATCATAAAGGAGGCCAGTCCTGGGTGTTCACTGGAAGGACTGATGTTGAAGCTAAAACTCCATACTTTGGCCACCTGATGGAAAGAGCTGACTCATTGGAAAATACCCTGATGCTGGGAAAGATTGAGAGAAGGAGGAGAAGGGGACAACAGATGATGAGATGGCTGGATGGCATCACCAATTCGATGGACATGGGTTTGGGTGAACTCCGGGAGTTAGTGATGCACAGGGAGGCCTGGCGTGCTGCGGTTCTTGTGGTCGCAAAGAGTTGGACATGACTGAATGACTGACACTGGAAGGACTGATGTTGAAGCTAAAACTCCATACTTTGGCCACCTGATGGAAAGAGCTGACTCATTGGAAAATACCCTGATGCTGGGAAAGATTGAGAGAAGGAGGAGAAGGGGACAACAGATGATGAGATGGCTGGATGGCATCACCAATTCGATGGACATGGGTTTGGGTGAACTCCGGGAGTTAGTGATGCACAGGGAGGCCTGACGTGCTGCGGTTCTTGTGGTCGCAAAGAGTTGGACATGACTGAATGACTGAACTGAACTGAACTGAACTGAACAAAAATTAAACATTAAGGATAAATATTAAAAGCAGTAAGAGAAAAGCAATAGATAACATACATGAGAATCCCCATGAGGTTAACAGCTGATCCTTGAAGAGAAACTCTGCATGTCAGAAGGGAATGACATGATATACTTAAAGAGATGAAAAGGAAATACAATCAAGATTACTCTATTCATCAAGAATCTCATTCAAATTTGAAGGATTGGTGATTCGTTTCACTTATGATAGCACACATGTTACATTGTGACTCTGCCAACCCATCCCACCCTCTCCCTCTCCCAGAGTCCAAAAGGCCATTCTATACAACTGTGTCTCTTTTGCTGTCTTGCATACAGGTTTATCATTACCATCATTCTAAATTCCATATATATGTGTAAGTATACTGTATTGGTCCAGGTTTGATGCAGGATGCAGGATGCTTGGGACTGATGCACGGGGATAATCCAGAGAGAGGGTGTGGGGCGGGAGGGGGCAGGTGGGGGTCGGGATTGGGAGTTCATGTACACTCATGGCTGATTCATGTCAATGTGTAACAAAACGAATACAGTATTGTAAAGCAAAACAAACTAAAAAATAAAAATTAATTAAAGAAGAAAAAAAAAATTTGAAGGAGAAAATGACCACATTGACTGTAGCCCACAAGGCTCCTCTGTCCATGGGAGTTTCCAGGCAAGAATATTGGAGTGGGTTGCCATTTCCTTTTTCCGTAGCTTCATTCATTTCAAAATTACCTTAAATGTGAATGGACTAAATTTTATAAACAAAAAACACAGATTGACTGAATGGATAAAAAAACAAGACCCCTATATATGCTATCTACAAGAGACACCTCAGACCTACAATTTGAAGTGAGTCACTGGAAAAAAGATATTTCATGCAAATGGAAATCAAAAGGAATTGGGAGTAGCTATACTCATGTCAAATAAAATACACTTTTAAATAAAGACCTTTACTAAGAGACATGGAAGAACACTGTATAATGATGAAGGTTTCAATCCAATAAGAAGATATAACAATTATAAGTATGTTTGCACCCAACATGGCGAAAGAAGTGGTAACCCACTGCAGTGTTCTTGCCTGGAGAATTCCAGCGATGGGGGAGCCTGGTGGGCTGCCATCTATGGGGTCACACAGAGTTGGACACAACTGAAGTGACTTAGCAGCATATACCCAACATAGGAGAATCTTAATCCATAAGGGAAATGCTAACCACCACTAAACGGGAAATCAACAGTAACAAAATAATAGTGGGAGACTTTAATACTCTATTCACACCAACAGACAGACCATCCAGACATAAGATTAATAAGGAAACACAAGTTTTAAATGATACATTGGACTATTGAACCTAATTTATATCTGCAGCACATTTCATCCAAAAACAGTAGATTGTGCTTTTTCCTCAAGTGTACATGGAACATTTTCCAGGATAGAACACATCTTGGGTCACAAATCAAGGCTTGGCACTTTTTGTTTTAATTGAAATTTCAAACATCTTTTCTGACCATAATGTTATGAGGTTAGATATCAACTATAGGATTAATCTCTATACAAACAACTCATGCAACTCAATACCAGAACAAACAACCCAATCAAAAAGTGGGCAGAAAACCTAAACAGGCATTTCTCCAAAAAAGACATACAGATGGCTAATAATCATATGAAAAGATGTTCAACATTGCTCATTATTAGAGAAATGCAAATCAAAACTATAATGAGGTATCACCTCACACCAATCAGATGTCTATCATCAAAAATCTTCAAAAAAAAAAAATGATAGTTTACAGTGAACGATTCTTATCTCCAAAGAAAAAAGATTTAACTTCAGGGCCAGGGAGCTGACTTGATCACTCAAAAGCTTTTGTGTAGAGAGTTTTACTGAAGTATGAAAAGGCTTCTGAGAAAGCTTCTGACATAGACATCAGAAGGGGATGGAGACTGCCCCACTCTCTAGTCTTAGCAAAGCTGTATACACTTTTATCAGACCCAGTCCCATAACATACATCTTAAGATAACAGGATTAGAACTAGCCATAGAAAGATCTTACCAGACCCACTCCCACAGTATGCAAGTTTTAAGATGACAAGATTAGTCAGAAGGTTCTTGTTAAGGAGAAACATATCCTTAAGCCTGATCTATTGTTATATCGACTAAGACAAAGCAACATAGGAAGAAAAGTTTGTCATTTTCTCCTTGAGAGCCTCAGACCCCTTTCTCCTTCTCAAGGGCCCCCCTTTTCTCCTCCTTGGGGACCTCAGACTACTTAAAAGCTACCTAGGAACTGACTCTCCCAAAATTAATGCTGAAGAGGATATGAAGAAAAGGAAACCATCTTGCACTGTTGGTGAGAATGTAAATTGATACAGCCACTGCGGAGAACAGAATAATAATTCCTTAAAAAATTAGGAATAAAGCTGTCATATGAACCAGTAATCCCAGTACTGGGCATATGCCCTGAGGAAACTATAATTTAAAGAGACACATGTACCCCCACTGAAGTACTACTTACAATAGCTAGGGCCTAGAAGCTAGGTAGATGTCCACTGAAAGGCAAATGGATACAGAATTGGTGGTATATATATATATGTGTGTGTGTGTGTGTGTGTGTGTGTGTGTGTGTATTCAATAAAACTCAGTCAAAAAGGAACACATTTGAGTCAGTTTTAATGAGGTGGATGATCCTAAAGCCTATTATACAGAGTGAAGTAAGTCAGAAAGAGAAAAGCAAACATCGTGTATTAATGCATATGTATGGAATCTGAAAAGATATTACTGGTTAAGCTTTTTGCAGGGCAGCAGTGGAGAAACAGGCATGTAGATGAGACTTGTAGACATAGTGGAAGAAAAGAGAGAGGGACTAATTGAAAGAGTAATATCAAAACTTATACATTCTATATGTAAAATAGTTATCCAGTGGGAATTTGCTGTATGATTCAGAGAGCTCAAATATCTGAACAATGCTGCAGAGGAACCTGGAATGTTAGGCCCATGAATAAAGATAAATTGGAAGCGGTCAAACAGAAGATGGCAAGAGTGAACACTGACATTTTAGGAATAGGAACTAAAATGGATGGGAATGGGCAAATTTAAATTGGATGACAATTATATATATATATATATATGTATATATATATATATTTCTAAGGGCAAGACCCTAGAAGAAATGGAGTAGCCTTTATAGTCAAAAGAAGAGTCTGAAATGCAGTACTTGAAGGCAATCTCAAAAATGATAGAATGATCTTAGTTTGTTTCCAAGGCAAACCATTCAGGAACACAGTAATCCTAGTACATGCTTCAAACAGTAATGCTGAAGAAGTTGAACAGTTCTGTGAAGAACTGCAAGATGCTTTGGAACTAACATCTAAAGAAGATGTTCTTTTCTTTAGAGGGGACTGGAATGCAAAATATGAAGTCAAGAGATACCTTGAGTAACAGGCAAGTTTGGCCTTAGAGTACAGAATGAAGCAGGGCAAAGGCTAGCCAAGTTTTGCCAATAGAACACACTGGTCATAGCAAACACATTCTTCCAAAAACATAAGAGATGACTCTACACAAGGACAATTTCAGATTGTCAATACTGAAATCACATCGATTATACTCTTAGAAGCTGAAGATGGAGGAGCTCTATACTGTCAGCAAAAACAAGATTGGGAGCTGACTGTGGATCAGATCATAAACTCCTTATGCAAAATTCAGACTTATATTGAAGAAAATAGGGAAAACCACTAGGCCATACAGGAAGGACCTAAATCAAATCTCTTATGATTAGACAGTGGAAATGAAAAACACTTACAAGATATTAAATCTTAACAGACAGAGTGCTTGAAGAACTATGGATGGAGGTACATGACATTGTATAGGAGGTGGTGATCAAAACCATCCCCAAGAAAAAGAAATGCAGAAGGCAAAATGGTTTCTGAGCAGGCTTTACAAATAGCTGAGAAAAGAAGAGAAGTGAAAGGCAAAGGAGGAAAAGAAAAATATACCCATCTAAGTGCAGAATTTCCTAAGAATAGCAAGGAGAAATAAGAAAGCCTTCCTCAGTGATCAATGCAAAGAATCAGAGGAAAATATTAGAATGGGAAAGACTAGAGATCTCTTCAAGAAAATTAGAGGTACCAACGGAACTTTTCATGCAAAGATAGGCACAATAAAGGACAGAAACCTTATAGACCTAACAGAAGCAGAAACTATAAGAAGAAGTGGCAAGAATACATGGAAGAACTATACAAAAAAGAGCCAGATAAGCACGATGGTGTGATCACTCAACCAGAGCATGATGTCCAGGAGTGTGAAGTCAAGTGGGCCTTAGGAAGCATCACTATGAACAAAGCTAGTGGAGGTGATGGAATTCCAGTGGAGCTGTTTCAAATCCTAAAAGATGAAGCTGTTAAAGTGCTACACTCAATATGTCAGCAAATTTGGGAAATTCAGCAGTGGCCACAGAACTGGGAAAGGTCAGTTTTCATTCCAATCCCCAAAAAAAGCAATTCCAAAGAATGTTCAAACTACCACACAATTGCATTAATTTCACATATTAGCAAGGTCATGCTCAAAATCTTCCAAGCCAGGGATCAATAGTACAGGAATGAAGAACTTCCAGATGTTCATACTCTATTTAGAAAAGGCAGAGGAACCAGAGATCTAATTACGAACATTCACTGGATTTTAGGCATAGCAAGAGAATTCAGAAAAACATCTACCTCTGCTTCATTGACTATGATGAAGCCTTTGTCTGTGTGGATCACAACAAACTGTGAAAAATTCTTGAAGAGATGGGATTAATAGATCACCTTACTGGTCTTCTGAGAAACCTGTATGCAGGTCAAGAAGCAACAGTTAGAACAGGACATGAACAGCAGGCTGGTTCAAAATTGGGAAAGGAGTATGTCATGGATGTATACTGTCATCTTGTTTATTTAACTTATATGCAGATACATCATGATTATGTAATTCTGGCCTGAATGAAACACAAGCTGGAATCAAGATTACTGGGAGAAATATCAATAACCTCAGATATGCAGATGATGCCACCCTTATGGCAGAAAGCAAAGAGGAACTAAAGAGCCTCTTGATACATATGAAAGAGTAGTGTGAAAAAGCTAACTTAAAACTCCATTCAAAAAGCCAAGATCTTGGTATCCAGTCCAGCTACTTTGCTGAAACAATGGAAACAGTGAAATCCTTTATTTCCTTGGGCTCTAAAATCACTGAGGATAGTGACTGAAGCCATGAAATTAAAAGATGCTTGCTCTTTGCAAGAAAATCTTTGACAAACATAGCGTATTAAAAAGCAGAGACATTACCTTGCTGACAAATGTCTATATAGTCTAAGCTATGCTTTTCCCAGTAGTCCTGTTTGGATGTGAGAGTTGGACCATAAAGAAGGCTGAGTGCCAAAGAACTAATGCTTTCCAATTGTGATGATTCTTGAGAGTCCCCTGTCCTGCAAGGAGATCAAACCAGTCGATCCTAAAGGAAATCAACCCTGAACATTCACTGGAGGGACTGATGCTGTTGCTGAGGCTACAATACTTTGGCTACCTGATATGAAGAACCAACTCATTGGAAAATATCCTGATGCTGGAAAAGATAGAAGGCAGGAGTAGAAGGGGATGACAGAGGATGAGATGGTTGGATGGCATCACCTATCAGTGGACATGAGTTTGACCAAGCTCCTGGAGTTGGTGAAGGACAGGGAAGCCTGGCATGCTGTAGTCCATGGATTCTCAAGGCATTGGAGATGACTTAGTGACTGAACAACAACAACTTGGTCATTAAATGTTTTATTAATGGAAAAAGTTTAGATCTGTCAAAACTTTTTCCTGTCAATATTGAAATGAGTGTAATTTTATGCTTTTTCTATTAATATGATATACTGCATTCTTTTGGTTTTCATATGTGAGCCAATCAAAAAATTCTGCATTTGTGAGATAGTCCCACTTAGTCACATTCTAAATCTTTTTCATCTATTACTAAATTTAATGTGTTAGCATTTTGCTGGGAATTTTTGTATCCATAATCATAAGGGATATTGCTTTATAGTTTTCGTTTGGGGGGATGTCTTTGATAAGTGTCATGGACACTGCTGTCCTACTGAAGTCCAGGATTCTCTCTTTGAGAGACAACTTTCACTTTATTCTGTGGGTTTGTTTAAATACTAACATTCGAAAATGATTAATTTAGTGGTCTTTTCCAGGTTACTATTATTTTAGAGCACAAGTTAATTTACACAGGTCTTTACTTACCAACTCAAAAGTCAGTTGCCTCCATTCTGTGTATTATTCTTCCAGTTCTCATTCTCTAGCTATCACTGGACCTGCATAGAACTGTTAAAACCATTTATATCACTCCTATCTTCTGAAAAGCTGCTGCCACTCCACTTCAGGCCTGGAATCTACATCATCTTTCATTAAAATTGTGTATGACACGAAAGTCAGAAACACTCGCGTGTCAGAGTAACAAATAGAAGCCAAAGATTTTCATTGCTTATTAATCTTTTCTCTCTTTTTTTTTTTTTGTTTTGCATTTCCCTTTGTTAACCTCCATACCTTGAAGGTCAGATTCACATATCCATATCCCTGAGAAGTGTGTTTCTATTTTCTAGTCTGATAATCTCTTTATCGTTGTTTTGTTCAAATATTTACTGTATTTGTTGATATCTATTCCATCCTCCATACATCCATATTTTTAATCTGAAATTAGAATATTTCTAGGAACCAGAAAATTCTACAGGCTTGTGTTTTTTGCCCCAATTTTGGAAATTTTCAGCCAGTATTTCTTCAGCATATACATGCACACACACACACACACACACACACCCTCTCCTTTTGGGACTCTGATGGCACAAATATTAATCTTTTATTATATTCCAACATCTCTCTGAGTCTCTGCTTAATTAGCAGAGAAAATAATAATTTTTTTTCATTTATTTTCTCTTTATTAATTTAGATTGAATAATTTCTATTTTTCTCTTCAAATTCACTGTTTCCCCCCCCCCCCCGTCCTATTTTGCTGTTAAACACATCCACTGAGTTATTTTAATTTTATGATCACAATATTTAGTTCTAAAATGGACATTTGGCTCATCTTTACACATTCTATTTCTTTACTGAGATTTTCTATTTTTTCATTTGTTTCAAACATGTTTGCAGTATTTATTTATGCATTTGTTATAGGGTTTTAAAATTCCTGTTTTATAATTCTAATATCTAATAATTTCTATTTTTCTCTTCAAATTCACTGTTTCCCCCCCCCCCCCGTCCTATTTTGCTGTTAAACACATCCACTGAGTTATTTTAATTTTATGATCACAATATTTAGTTCTAAAATGGACATTTGGCTCATCTTTACACATTCTATTTCTTTACTGAGATTTTCTATTTTTTCATTTGTTTCAAACATGTTTGCAGTATTTATTTATGCATTTGTTATAGGGTTTTAAAATTCCTGTTTTATAATTCTAATATCTGAATCCTCTTGCTGTCTGGTGGTTCTTTTTCCATCCAGTTTGAGATATTCCTTGCTCATGTTACAATGAGTTATAATCAATGAAACTTGAACACTTTTCAACTGTAATACCCTGTTATCTTCTTTAAGTCTTGTTCTTTTTTTTTTTTTTTGCTGGCTTCTCGTATTGCCTGATAGGTAAAAGGTGCGAAGTGCTAATCTTATTACTGCCAATTAAGGTGAAAGTTTGGACACAGCCTCCTTTGACACCTAGAAATGAGGCACTTTGTTGTGACAGCTGGGCTGTAGTATGAATTCAGACCCTACCACTGCCTAGTGGGACCCTATCTGCATGCTATCTTTAGCTGTGAGGGAGAGGGCTGGGGAGAGGGTCACCTCCTCACTGGTTCCACTAGACTTTGCTGACATTGGAGTCGGGAGGCTTTCTATTCAAGCTGGGATGAGTTTCTCCTTACTCAATCTTCTCTAGCATCACCCTGGCAGGTGAGTTGAATCATCTTGCTACAGCTTGGCAAGAGTGGAAGTCTAGGTCCAACACTTGGCCTTTGTTGGGATGCAGTTGCAACTTGATCTGTGGTATTCATCTGGAAAAAAAGTGGTTAAAAGTCCCCTGTCTTGTTTAGCTGCCTCTTTCCTGGTTTTTTTGGCCACAGACACAGACTTTTGAGGGGATCATTGTTGACATGTGTTGACATTTCCAGGCTGCCAGCTTCTTCATGGTCCAGTCATGAAGTTACACAAAAACCTAGGGAACTAATTAAGATCATCTTTTGGATCTTGAGCTCTTTAGCTGGCCTGACTTAATCTCTCCAGCTTTCTGGGTAATCTCAAATTTGTTTTACATATATTTTCTAGGCCTTTTAGCTTTTCTCTGTGAGAAGTACAGAGAAAAGTAGGTATAGCCTACGTTTCTAGATGGGAAAGTTATCTCAAGATCTGTCCATCAGTATTTCCCTAACGTTTTGCATAGTGACTCCCAGGTAATAAATTATTGACAAGTAATTGTTAAATGAATGATTTAATAGCAAAATTTTGTGTCTGTTATTTTGGAAATTCCTGGACTCTGTTCAACTCAATTCTGTTTCAGGAACGCTTGAGATTTTCAGAAAACAGAATCTCATTTAATGGAGGTATCACTGAATTTATTTAGAAAAAATGTATAATTGCTATCACAATATTTTATTCAAATAAAATATTTGATTTGGGGAAAAAAGCAATTTTCTGTTGTTGCTGGCATCATTTCCATTTGAAAATCCCGTAAAACATTTTACTCCTTAAACTTATTATTCTTTGTTGTGCTGATTTACAGTTTCTAAATAATTTAGAGAATGTACTTTTTGTAATTAAGAACATTCTCATTCACATATGCAAATTCTAATGACTACTTGTTATGATCTTGCTATTTTTAATAGCATATGTACTGTTGGGCTGAAATTTCTTAAAGATCAGATCAATTTTAATAGCTCAGTGTTCTTTTTATAATTGTCTGAATCATTAATTTTTGTTTACCATTGCATGAATGTTGGTTATTTTCTTTAATATTATGGTGTGTATAGGATACGACATAAACACCCTGGCACTTAATGATGGAATGAACAGTTGTCATTTAGAGGCTCTATAGTCCTAAGAATCAAAAATGGAATTTATTTAAAAGAATTCTCCAGTGGAGATGCTTTGACAAGTAGGGCCTTGATTGTGGCATTATTTCATCCCTCAGCTCCTGTAACCAGTTTTAGACTAATTTAAACCTTTCAAACGCTATTCTTAGTGTTTCTATTGAACAAATCAATTAAACCAAGTTCAGTTAAGGTAACTTTGCTTTCAACACAAATAATTTGCCAGAAAACAATGTGGTTACAGTGGTTATACTGAAATTAAGGCAACAAAAAATGCAATTATATATATTCAGCTGATTTTAAGACCAAATAAACATTGTTATAGGAGGACATTTATGAGGCATCATTAATGATGTAGTAAAGAGTAACATACCAAATGGAACCACAGCCATTTTTCACTCTATAAATAGAGAAACAGAAGAACAAACACAATTTTTATAACAATCTTAAAACCATGGCATGAACATTATTTGAAATTTTAAAATATGTAATAGATGTTACAGAGTTAGCACATTTATCCAGAGCTTTCGTAGCCCTAAAGGTATTCCATCCCAATTTATAATAAGTGAAACTCAGAGAAGCTAAAGCAAATTTCCCCTGTCACATTGATAATAAATGTTTCAATCTAGGCCTGAAGGCTTCAGGTCTCTTGATTTCCAGAGTTTGTGTTTTATTATTCATCATTCTTTGTCACATCTTAAAATTTGGAAGTCCTTATTGTTGATAATAATGATGCTTTTTCTCAGATTTTGGGTCATGATTTCTGTAAGTGATCTTAGTGCTCTGATCCCTTCCTTCACTAGCCAAAGGATGTGCTATTATATTTCATCAGCTCTAAGATGTCATCTACTATATTAGACAAAGGTTTCAATGTGCCCTCAAGAAAAAAATATGCCCTGGCATTGAATTTATGTACACCATTAATTGTGGGATATAATCAGATTTCATAAATATCAGCATGTAAAAATATGTCTTGGAGTCAATAAAATATGATTGATGTCTGGCCTTATCACAACACTGTTTATCTTTGCAATACTGTGCAGAGTAGTAGGGAGAGAGGGAGAGAAGGAGTTGCCAAGAGACCATTTACTTTGCGTAATTTCTCGAACAGAAGCAGATACTCAGAATGTTATGTTGACATGAGAGTCAAGAAGATCATAATAAAAGAGTTTACTGGAAGAAGTGCTGCCTTATGGTTATAAGAATTGTATCCTTGAGTCCTTACTTGAATGCTAGGTTTCTCCTATGCATCTGCCTCTCTTCATTGACTCCATGCCTTTTGGGGTGTCAATAATCTTACTGACAAATTAAAACATATACTCTTACAATAAAATTTCCCATTTGAGTAGAATCATATGAATTCCATCATCATACTTGAATTCTCATTTGATAAGAATGAATCACTGGAAATTTTCCTCCTTTAAAAATCAAAGTAGTATAATGTGACAAGAAGAGAATTTTAATGACACTTCTTTGGTCTACCTGTAACATACATGGTATATGGTCAGGCCAGCCAAGATGGCCTTCAGAGAGCAAGCTGTTCTCTTGTTCCAGTACACTCCCTGCTCGACCAGGGCCTGCTTCACCTTCACCCTACTTACCTGACTGACCTTTTTACATACTAACCCCCAGCACTAGCTGGTGATTGTTCTTAATAAAGAAACAGTGAGAGGAATACCGTCTGCTAGCTACTCTGGTTGGAGAAGGCAATGGCACCCCACTCCAGTACTCTTGCCTGGAAAATCCCATGGATGGAGGAGCCTGGTGGGCTGCAGTCCATGGGGTCGCTAAGAGTTGGACAAGACTGAGCGACTTCACTTTCACCTTTCACTTTCATGCACTGGAGAAGGAAATGGCAACCCACTCCAGTATTCTTGCCTGGAGAATCCCAGGGATGGGGGAGCCCAGCCGGCTGCCGTCTGTGGGGTCGCACAGAGTCGGACACGACTGAAGCGACTTAGCAGCAGCAGCAGCAGCTGTTCTGGTAACCAAACAGCCAACCTGATGTAATTCCCACTGTAACATGCAATTTCTTCCTTTCCGTCTGGAGTAAAGACTGCTGCCATGTCCTTCCCATCATTGGCCATACAGAGTGAGGTGTTGCTACAGGACATTGCTTCAGACATGTAAAACTCCTCATTCATTAAACCATTGATGCCTTCATCGCTAATGCCGGGCTCTCTCTTCAGGCTGGCAGATGTGTGGGGTGCAGCCCAACACATGAACAATACAGAGCAGACCAAACAGAGCTGCTATAGGGAAAACTCCAGTGTTCTTTTGGTTGCAAAATCCAGACTGTGAACTGTAAATATTTAGTCAGTATCCAATCATGTTATTGATGGGACTAAATACACTGTTTTCTATATTTTTTTAAGACCAAATTAATCTTAATATGTTAAGTTATCATATACTTAGTGTGAATAATGTCTTTGAGGATATGGGAAAAGATGAAGAAGGCAGGATATGAATCAAGGTCTCCTTGACTCCAGATCCCTTAGGATATTTTCCTGTCAAGATCTCTAACTTTGTCATGTAGGAATTAACATATTCTAGGACATAGAGAAGAGACAATGTTGACATAGAATATTATAGATTGGAACTTAGCATTTCGAGGCAGGGGCAAGCTACCTCCTTATTCAGATCCAAAAACCCATTTTCAACAGCTGCTGATGGAGAGCTGTCTTCTGACAGCGATAAGATTAATACATAATATGACTGTTCAATATAGGCTATTTGTTATGCTCACTAAAATATGAAATGATGGTATGAAGGTGCTCGCTAGGATTCTCAGGTATCCCTGGCTCTGGGCAGGAGGGTCTTTCACTGCTGACCCTTCTCACACTCACCCCTGCCCCCAGTAGTGGTGTCCCCTTCTTGGCCTTGACCTCCTCTGACAGCAATCCCTTCCCCTCTTCTCATTCCAGCCAAAGGCAGAGTAGATCTGCTCTCCCTGAATTATCTACCAACCTCTTCCTATAATATCACTAATTATAGTTTTCTTTTGATTCCCCCAAAGACTATTGTGACAGAGGTCCAAAAGCTGGGCACTGCTGTCTATCTCCTGAAATTGTAGCAACCTTAATTCTCCTAGATCCAGTGTGGACACCCTTGTTTATTAAGAAAAGACTCATAAGCAGAGGAGAATGAAAAGTTAAAAAAAAAAGACACAGGATATTCTTTTAATAATTCTCTTTCTACTTTCTCACTTCTCAATCCTTGGGTTGAGAAGACTCCCTGGATTAGGAAATGGCACCCCACTTCAGTATCATTGCCTGGAAAATCTCATGGGTGGAGTAGCCTGGTGGACTATAGTCCATGGGGCTACAAAGAGTCAGACACAGCTGAGCAACTGAGCACCATCTCTCTAGTGAATGCTGAGTTTACCAAATTATCTGTGATCCCATCTGGGTGCTCTGTGCCCTAATTCTTTCCAAAATGGGAGACATAAATAAAACTTCTAACTTGAATCTGATTGGAAATATATAATTCAGTTTCTCCTGAATCATAACAGTGATTAAAGATCCTGTTCTTTGGAGATATTCAAAAGATAGGATATGGCTATCTTTGAGTGTATCCTCTACTTCGAGAGGATTCAACTCACAGGGCCAAGATGAATATTCCACCCACTACTCCAAGTTATTATTATAATCCCTTCATCCTGACTATGGTTTGACTTCCCATTTTGCTCAAGAATAAGTCATTGATTTTAACCAATGATAAAAGAAAGTTCCTACCACATTGCTTGACAGGTCCTAGCTAAACAGAATGTAGGATATATTTTACTTCAAATGTCCTCCTAATACTAATAGACCTTTCCATCAATTGTTTTTGAAAAAAGACCACAGCAGTTGGGCCATCATTTTCTGCCTCGGTCTACGAGGCCATTTTGTTGTTATTGTTATTGTTGTTGTTCATAGAATTGGTAAAATTAAATCCAAGAGCTAATTAAGAAAGACAGTCTTCCTAGGTGGTCCCATGTTAAAGAATCCACCTGGCAATGCAGGAGAAGCAGGAGACCAGGGTTAATCTCTGGGTTGGGAAGATCCCCTTGAGGAGGAAGTGGCAACCCATTCCAGTATTCTTGCCTGGAAAATCCCATGAACAGAGGAGCCTGGCAGGATAAAGTTCATGGGATTGCAAAAGAGTCAGAGCAAGTGACTCTGTGCTGCTCAGCAACACAACTGATCAACTGAACATAGACTAAATTAAGGACAATTAATTTCCAAAGGATAAAATAAGGAAGAAAAGTCTAACTCAAGAGTAATATATACTTTTCTTCTCTCTCCATGGATGAGATGTTTACTATGTTCACAGTGGAAATGAATGAACTACAGTCTTTCCAGGAAAGATCTAGAGAAGAGTTACATTATGTGAAATTAAAATAAAATAAAACATGTGAGGGGCAAGGGAAATGAATGAAGGTGGTCAAAAGGCACAAACTTGTAGTTATAAAATTAAGTAGTTTCTTGGTATGTAATGTATGGCATGGTGACTATAGTTAATAATACTATTAATATATTGTATATTTGAAAGTTGCTGAGAGGAAATCTTATAAGTTCTCTTTGAAAGAAAAGGAAATTTGTAAGGTGTAGTGTGTTAGTTAATCAGTTATGTCTCCTATTTCAGATCCCATGAATTGTAGCTGCCAGGATACTCTGTCCATGAAATTCTCCAGACAAGTATACTGGAGTGGGTAGCCATTCTCTTCTCCAGGGTATCTGCCCTACCCAGGGATCTAACCTGGGTCTCCTGCATTGCAGGCATATTCTTTATTGTCTGAGTCACCAGAGAAGGCCATAACATGTGATGGTGGGTGTTAATTAGACATTACAGGGACCATTCACAATACACAGAAATATCAAATTACTATTTTGTACACCTGAAGCTAACATAATGTTTTATATCAATTATACCTCAATTGAAAAAGCAGTATATTATTATGTGAGATAGTTCATTAATAATTCATGACATTGTACCCAAATCTCAGAGTCCAATTGCAACCTTCATGAGAGCTGCATGAAAAAGAAAATTCAAAATATGCAAAATGTGGAAATTACAGATATACCTAATGACATGTATTAGTACTCTACCCTAAATTCTATGTTTCTTGTAGTATGGAGTTACTAGTTCTCTGTGTTAGACTTGAAGACTAAGAGTTATCAAATATCACTGGCTTTCAAGATAAAATTTAAATTTGCTTTCTTACAAATTAAAAGTATAGAGTTTTATCAATTGATATCACAAGTATTTTAGAAACTCTGCTCCTTTCTAGGAATAATTGGAAAAAGAAAGCATAATGAAATATTAGCCTATTTAGGTTAGTGTTTTTGGAAAAAAACAACATGAACTAACACTTTAATGTACTAATTTCTTTTTTTTTCTTTTTATTTTATTTATTTTTTAATTTAACAATATATTTTCTTTAACCTAATATAGCCTAAATATTATCATTTTATTTATTTATTTTTTAATTAATTTTTATTTTTTAGTTTGTTTTGCTTTACAATACTGTATTCGTTTTGCTATACATTGACATGAATCAGCCACGAGTATACATGAACTTCCAATCCCGACCCCCACCTCCCCCCTCCTGCCCCACACCTTCTCTCTGGATTATCCCCATGCATCAGTGCCAAGCAAAAGGCTCTTGTTTCTCACCTTGTTCCTTATCAGTCTCTTGTTCCTTATCAGTCTTAAGTCTCTTGTTCCTTATCAGATCAGGGGCACTCAGGCCAGTCTTCTGAGTTGGGAGGAGACAAGGAATAAAAGAAAATTCTTGTTCGGGCCACTGGGTCGGGTCAGTCAGCGGACAAGCTTGTCCCTAAGTACCTGAATGGTCAGGGCATCAGTCGGAGTGAGGAAATCCCACCAGACTCGCCATCTGTTACATAAAGGGGAACTTCTTCCAGGGTCTGAAAGTGGGCTTTTGTCTAACATTGGGAAATTAATTGTTCCAGGAGACACGCATGCTGACAAGGCAAGAGGCTTTTTTGGGAAGGGGCTACAGGGCGGAGAGCAGCAGGGTAAGGGAACCCAGGAGTACTGCTCTGCCACATGGCTTGTAGTCTCAGGGTCTCTGGTGATGGAGTTAGTTTCTGGGTCATCTCTGGCCAATCATTCTGACTCAGGGTCGTCCCTGGTGTCAGAAGTGTGTACTGGTGAGCTTTACTGATATTTCTGAGAGTTTGTTTATATAGTGCTTACTTTCCCTTAACCCAGTTAAATCCAGCTCAATTACAAATTCATTTCCATGTAAAGACAGAACCAGACATCTCCTTGTTTTACTGCTTCGGTTTTAAAAATGCTATTTTTTCCTCCTCACTCTGGGGGACCACAGATGGATCAGTTGGTTTCTGAGAACCCAGGCGAAAGACTTACATTTTTGGAAGGGAGGAATGCAAGTTCCCTTTTTTGTTTGTTTTGTTTTTAAAGTCTTCCAAAATGATTGTGAACACTGACTGCTGCCATGAAATTAATAGATGCTTGCTCCTTGGAAGAAAAGCTATGATAAACCTAGACAGCATACTAAAAAGCAGAGACATCACTTTGCCAACAAGGGTCCCTATATTCAAAGCTATGGTTTTTTCAGTAGTCACGTATGGATGTGAGAGTTGGACCATAAGGAAGGCTGAGCACTGAAGAATTCGTGCTTTTGAGCTGTGTGTTGGAGAATACTCTTGAGAGTCCCTTGGACAGCAAGGAAATGAAACCAGTCAATCCTAAATGAAATCAGTCCTGAATAGTCATTGGAAGGACCTATGCTGAGGTTGAAACTCCAATATTTTGGCCATCTAATGTGAAGAGCCGACTCATTGGAAAAGACCTGGGAAAGATGCTGGGAAAGATAGAAGGCAGGAGAAGGGGATGACAGGGGACGAGATGGTTGGGTGACATCACTGACTCAATCGACATGAGTGTGAGCAAGCTCCAGGAGATGGTGATGGACAAGGAAGCCTGGTTCTTGCAGTCCATGGAGTCGCAAAGAGTCAGACATGACTGAGTGACTGAACAAGTAACCCATGCCCACAATTGTAGCAGAGCTTTGCAGGAGCAATTGGACAGAGAAAAGTACATAAACCAAAGATTTTTTTTAATTAATTTTTATTTTTTTAGTTTGTTTTGCTTTACAATACTGTATTCGTTTTGCTACATATCGACATGGATCAGCCACGAGTGTACATGAACTCCCAATCCCGACCCCCACCTCCCCGCTCCCGCCCCACCAAAGATGTTTTTAAATTCACTGACTGAGAGAACCTCCCAATGACAGAAAATTAACAAACAAGGAACAAAGAGAGGGTCTTCCTGGGAAGTGGCCTCTGGGGCACTTTGTCCAGCCCAGCCCAACTCTTCTCTCAACTGGCCCTTCTGCAAGGGGGCCAGTGGGAACCTCAAGCCTGAGGTGGGAACACAAAACAAGTGGTGGTGAAAAAGGTGACCCAGCAGGGAGTCTCTTGGATGCAAAAGGACAGGAGTGTAGGTATGAGGACCAAGGGGGAGCAAAAGGGAGGAGGCACAGAAAAGACTGAAAAACGGAAAGGAGCCGTTGCCTTTTCAGCCCCTGCACCTGCGAGTGTCTCTTTATTCAGGCACCAACCTGCAGGCTTCCAGAAAGGGCCAGTGAGGGAGGGAGCACCCTGTCCACTGCCCACTAGGGTGATCAAGCCCAGAAACCAGCCCCTTGCACATCGGCTGTGGGCTTGCAGCCCAGAGGTGGGATTCTCACCCATGCATAAACCAGCATATAGAGAAATCTGCCAGGTCACTGAGTTCCCAATGGGACTTCTCTTGGAGGCAGGAAAATGGAAGTGAGAATATCGGTATGATCAGACTGGCAGCCACTACCTAATAAGAGGTTTGAACCTCTATCATTCTCACAAATCTCCTATGAGGCAGAGCCTCGTGGACCAAGACCTGCAGGATATGAGGTGAGTCTCTCCCACCAGCTTGTCACCCATCAAAGTGAGCCATTGACAGCCAGAGGGAGCTTTGTCTCCTAAGTTGAGAGGAGTGATGCTGTCCTTGCCGAGCTCCAGTCTCTCAGAAGGATAGGGCAAAGAGAGAAGAGATGAGAGAGAGAACTGGAGAGACAATAGATGAGGGAAAGGGGCAAAGGCGGAGGGGGAGCACGATGCCTGAATGAGAGCCTTGAGGCCCCCAGGGGCCAGGAAGGCAGACCAACCAAACTGGTGACTCTGAGCCGAGGTTCAGGTAGCCACTTGTCACCATGGGGAAGTTGCACCCCGAGGTCACAGAGATGCCCAGATGCTCTGGCAGAAAGTGGACAGTAGCCCTTTGTGGTTGCCACAGAGTATGTTAGCGACCAGGCTTCTTGGCCTCCTTAATCAATCAGTTCATTCAGTTCAGTTCATTCAGTCACTCAGTCGTGTCAGACTCTTTGCGACCCCATGGACTGCAGTATGCCAGGCCTCCCTGTCCATCACCAACTCCCAGTGTTTACTGAAATTCATGCTCATTGAGTCAGTGATGCCGCAGGGACAGGGGCTCTGGGTTCGGCAGACTTGCGTATGGCTTGGTGCTGCAGACATGGGTATGGCATAAGTCCTCTTGGTGGAGGTTGCCATTAACCCCACCAAACAGCTGCCAGAATGTACACAGGACTGGTGAAATAGACTCTTGGAGGACACAAACAGAACCTTAGTCGATAAAAGTGGATAAGAGGCCAGATAAGAAATCCAGGCGAGGCTTCCCTGGGACACGTGCTGCAGTGTGAGGGCGAGAGTACCATTACTCCTTGCACATTCCCTTAGGGGTGTGGGCGGTGGGGGGATGGGCTGGCCCCTTATATGGGGTGAGGGTAGGGGCAGGCCAAGGGTTAGGACCTGAGGGATGGCTTAGGTGGCGCCCACCGTCATGGCAGTGCCCTGTGCCGGGATCATACCCCATAAGTCACTCAGTCGTGTCAGACTCTTTGCGACCCCATGGACTGCAGTATGCCAGGCCTCCCTGTCCATCACCAACTCCCAGTGTTTACTGAAATTCATGCTCATTGAGTCAGTGATGCCGCAGGGACAGGGGCTCTGGGTTCGGCAGACTTGCGTATGGCTTGGTGCTGCAGACATGGGTATGGCATAAGTCCTCTTGGTGGAGGTTGCCATTAACCCCACCAAACAGCTGCCAGAATGTACACAGGACTGGTGAAATAGACTCTTGGAGGACACAAACAGAACCTTAGTCGATAAAAGTGGATAAGAGGCCAGATAAGAAATCCAGGCGAGGCTTCCCTGGGACACGTGCTGCAGTGTGAGGGCGAGAGTACCATTACTCCTTGCACATTCCCTTAGGGGTGTGGGCGGTGGGGGGATGGGCTGGCCCCTTATATGGGGTGAGGGTAGGGGCAGGCCAAGGGTTAGGACCTGAGGGATGGCTTAGGTGGCGCCCACCGTCATGGCAGTGCCCTGTGCCGGGATCATACCCCATACCCTGCTTTTCCTGTTGAGTGTTTTATCTTTTCACTCACAATTAAGCCCAACTTGGCCTGCATGCAGTTATTTTCAGTGCCTTATAATTTCTTTGTATTTTGTTGCTGGAGGAGATCATTGTCCAGGTGCAAGCACTAGAGCAAAGGTCCACAGATCCCAGCTTTCAAGTCCCAGCAGATCTCACTTGCACTGTTGGACATGCTTCTCATCTGCGCTTTCCTCTCGGGCTCCATGGAATCCATCAGGGTTTCCCATGGAGCTGGCGGACTGCACACATTCCTGCCCTTTCACACTGTGTCCGTCCTGGCAGATTCACTTCTCTGAGCCTTGGATCGCTCCTCTCCCACCTGCCTCAGAAGTCTTGGACTTTCTGTTTCATGCCAGGTGGGCCAGGCCTTTCTCCAGGCTTCCAAGACCCATCCTAGAGGGAGATCAGCAGCATCTCCTTGGCCTTGCTAAGTCCTGTGACCCCCTAATTGTGAACTCTCCCTTCTCCAGCTTTGGGTTCTGTGCTCATCCTCCCCCACGGTGATCTTGCTTCCTCAGGAGGAGCCCCCAAAGGCTCCCCATCTCTCCTCAGGACCCTCGGAGACATTCTCACAGTCCTCTGTGTTTAGGCCTCTCCTTCTGAGCTGGCCTGGCCCACCTCTGGGAAAAATTGTGTCAGTCCGCGCTAGGTGTGGAGCTTTTGAACAGAGTGGAGATAGGCATATCCAGGGCTGTGTGGTTTTTTTGCCTGATCAAGGCTTCCTCCTCTTCCTCAGCCAGTAACTGGGGTGTGTTTGGGGTAGGGTGGGGGCAGGCCGGGCCGTCCTGCTCTGTCAGCCAGCCCTGCAGCCTTACTCCACTCTCACATAACTGGGGGCGGAGGCCTATGGGTCTTTTTCTCCCAACCTCCCCCTCACTGTGTTTCGCCTGCACACATGCTCACTGTCTTTCCTATAATTTCACCATCAGTCCTCAGCCCAGACCTGGACAGCCATGGTGTGAGGTTCAAGGCCAGGTGGACGGAGAGGTTTTTCTCTCCTATGACTGCGGTCTTGCTAACATCACGTTCGTGAGTCCTCTGGGAGAATTCTGGAGCTGGGGTCCCTATCGTTTTCTGAAAATTAGAGGGGAGCTTGGTTGATATATCCCCTAAAAAAGTATTGGAGATGATCATTCTGAACAGGACTAACACTAACAACAACAACCAAAAGGGAAGGTAATGAAAGGCTGTCTTGATTCCTGATGTCTATTTTTATCTTATGTTCTTCATTTCCATCCATGGACCAGAACTCTTCAATTTGTACTATTTATGCAGCTGGGGAGGCTCCCTTTAGTGATCATTTATCTCTTACTGAGATAAAAGGTAAATATAAAATGCATTTATAATATCTGTATTATAAATATATATCTAAATATA
>SJXQ01012409.1:590815-620025 GCA_006408695.1 Aepyceros melampus | reverse complement strand
AGTGAGTCAGCTCTTCGCCTCAGGTGGCCAAAGTATTGGAGTTTCAGCTTCAACATCAGTCCTTCCAATAAACACCCAGGACTGATCTCCTTTAGTATGGACTGGTTGGATCCTCTTGCAGTCCAAGGGCTGTCTCTTATACACATCTCTTCCAGATGATCAAGAAAAATCACACTAGAGAGCTCATTTAGAGCTATTGTAAAAGGAGGAGATAATCCTTTCTCCACCAGCTCCCTCTCCCCCTCCCAGCTCAGGTCGGGTGTGGCTTCCTGGACACTGGTCTGGGAATGGCTTTGTCACTGAAGCTGACACAAGTGGAGTAGGATCTGAGTCCTGCCTTCTACATAGTTGCAGAAATCTGACTTCGGCCCATTCGGCTGAGACTAGATGTCAGCCACCCTAGCTCAGCTTTGTTAGTACCGCAAAGCGCGGAGGCAGTCACTGTTAACTGGATGGCACAGGAAAGGGTGAGACTGTGGAGGCATCGAGGAGAGGAAAAAGCCCGATCAGCCTGGGAGCCCGGAGACTGGGCTTCTAGTCTGAGCCCTGCTTTTAACTGTCTGACTCGGGACAGGACTCTCTCACCTTAGGGATTGGATCAAATCCCTGAAATCCCTTCTGGATCCTGCCTAGGGATGGAAGTGCCCTTGGAGAGACAGAGAAGACGTGGGTTATCCCTGCCCTTGGATAATCCTGGGCTTGGTAAAGGGAAGCAACTGTTTTGCTAATGATGACAGAGCTCTGGGCCAGGAGACCAGGAAGCCAGTTTCATCTCTGGTGTTCACAAACTGTGTGACCTTAAAAAGTAATTAACCTTTGAATGCAACCGTTCTCTTTCAAAGGCATAAGCCCACCCTCCACAGTTCTTTAGGTTTTCTCTGGCGGAAATCCTCAGGGTAAATGAAATGGCTAGCTAAGCTTTCCTCTTGGTTTTACTGACACAGAACTGCCCCATCTTAAACAGTGGAGGGAAGACTCTGTTAAGAAACACCCACTGCAGTTGCCTGCACGCGCTCCACGGGGGCCTCTATGTGGAGTGGCTTTTGGTCAAAGGTTCTCAAACTGGCTGTGTAATAGAATCATGCTTTATTATTTAATTCAGATTCTTGGTGATCACATTGGAGATTCTGATTCAGTGGGTCTTGGGTAGAACTTGGCAACCTGTACTTATTTAAAAAGCTGGAAAAGCTATATGGGTAATTTGGATGCTTATCCAGGGCTAAGAGGCACTGATTTATATGCTTTCAATTCAACGAATTTTCATTAAGGGTGGCTGTATGGAATATGAAAAAAAAAAAGAAGATATAAGGGCTAGCCTGGTCTTGACTTTCTAGGAAATCCAAGCAGCGTTTGCTCCCAAGAGAAACAGATGCAGATACAATGAACGGCCACCAGGCGAAACTCGGGCGCCAGCCAATGAGAACAGAAACTGCACCATAAGAACGGAGGTTGGTTGTGAACAGTGGGGCCACACCATTGCTAGGCAGGCAATACTTCTAACTGTAATCGATTTGGTGAGTACTCAGCTCTTGCTGGTGAAGCCTCAGAGGAGCAATATTGGAGCTGAGCCTTGAAGAATGAGGAGGATACAGATGTATCTTTGTATTTGCTTAGATTAAAGTAATTATAGAAGGATAAACCAATGAAGGATAAATTGTGAAAATAGTTTGTTTACCTTTGGAAGGAAGAAAAGAGTAGCGTAGAGGCGACCAGAATAAGCACTAGATTTCTTTGAATGTTTTATAGAGTTGTCTTTGGAACTATATAAATGCTTTTACATAATTTAAAAATGCAACACAAAAGAGCGATTCCTATTGATTTAAAGTAAAATGAAAATTTAAAAAGAGAACTTATGTACATCCAGTTGGAACATCAGTTCAGTTCAGTCGCTCAGTCGTGTCTGACTCTTTGCAACCCCATGGACTGCAGCACACCAGGCTTCCCTGTCCATCACCAACTTCCTGAGCTTACTCAAACTCATGTCCATGGAGTCAGTGATGCCATTCAACCATCTCATCCTCTTGTCCCCTTCTCCTCCTGACTTCAATCTTTCCCAACATCAGGGTCTTTTCTAGTGAGTCAGTTCTTTGCATCAAGTGGCTAAAGTAGTAGAGCTTCAGCTTCAGCATTGGTCCTTCCATGAATATTCAGGACTGATTTCTTTAGGATTGACTGGTTTGATCTTGCTGTCCAAGGGACTCAGGAGTCTTCTCCAACAACACAGTTCAAAAGCATCAGTTTTTCAGCCCTCAGCTTTCTTTATGGTCCAACTCTCATATCCACACATGACTGCTGGAAAAACTGTAGCTTTGACTAAGCAGACCTTTGTCAGCAAAGTAATGTCTCTGCTTATATAAAACGTACATATTTTTTATTTCTCTAGTGATATATGCCCTAAGAATAAAAATAACTATACAAAATGAAACAGAATCTTACATTATGTTTACCAAGCATATTGGTGGTGATAGCACTGATATTTTGCTATTCCAAAGTTGTGGTGTAAGTGAGGTTGTATATTGCATGTATACATTATTCTATGTGTACGTGTTGTATGGGAGTAATCAAATGAATGTCATTGACAATAGGGATTTTTACCATGGGAGAAAAAGAATACCGATGTGAGATCAATGAAGCAAAGAAAAACAAACACGTGGTTTTGCATCATTATGGAAAATATTACAAATTTATGAACTTTATTATCTTTGAAAAAGATACATGTTTCCTGGCTCTATTTGCTGAAAAGACCTACAAATAATGAACAGCTCAGTAGCATGGAACTCTTGTAGCTCCCTGATTATGTTTTCTAAGTACCATTTCTTCTTAAAGGGAAATAGAGTTTCTTGAAGAAATGCCTGATTTAAGATGCAGGGCTGGAAATATACATGATGAGCCTAGAAAATCTGGTCATGCTAGAAAGCAAACTCAATATTAAACTACTGGTGTCATGTCAAAAAGGACTCAGGAGCCTACTCAAATAGATTTTCACTGACCAGAGATGGGATGGTTTAAGCATCAAAAAAGATAATAACTGCAAAGAGTTGGAATTCACAACAAATGCATTCACATCTGTGAACTCATAAGGCCGCCTCTATTGATCATTAGAGGATGTATCTCATTATTTTTCGATTGACAAGTAAAAGAAAAAAAAAGTATCTCTTCTGCTCTCACATGTGATATGTATTGTAGGGTTATCAAATCAACGAAGGGAAGTGCATTTAGAAAAATATGACTAACAAATAAAAAAGGAAGCATAGAAAGTCTCTGTTTTGCAGTTCCCTATTACGGTGGCCAGATTTAACAAATAAAAACATAGAACACCACTTAACTATAAGTTTCAGATAAAAAACAATTAATTACTTAGTACAAGTGTATTTGAAATAAGCTGACACTAAAAACTGTTCATTGTTTACCTAAAATTCAAATGTAGCTGGACTTCCTGCATTTTGGCTGCCAATCTGACCCCAAATTAATAAATCTAGACAGTGATCACTGCCACTGCTAACATCCTCACAAAAGAACCAACCAGATGTTGTGAACCTCCTGACAGAAATACTTACCACTGCCCATGAAGTAGGTCTGTCAAATTATTGAATCTTGCTCATTAAAGTAGGTTTACCAAATTACTAAAGCCTGCAGATTTAATTATCAATATACAAGAAATAAAAAGGAACAGAGAAACATGTTAAGTGATATGTAATCAGTAGACTCCAGACTGTTAGAAAGTCTATACAACAAATGGTCCAAACTTATGACAAAAAAAGTTGCAAGGGGAAAATTAGTAAAATAATAAAATTGAAGGAGGAGACTATAGATCATCCAGTCCCCTCACTTCACGGTAAATAGACGGGGAAACAGTGGAGACAGGGGCTGACTTGATTTTTCTGGGCTCCAAAATCACTGCAGATGGTGACTGCAGCCATGATATTAAAAGACGCTTACTCCTTGGAAGGAAAGTTATGACCAACCTAGATAGCATATTGAAAAGCAGAGATATTACTTTGCCAACAAAGGTCTGCCTAGTCAAGGCTATGGTTTTTCCAGTAGTCATGTATGGAAGTGAGAGTTGGACTGTGAAGAAAGCTGAGCGCTGAAGAATTGATGCTTTTGAGCTGTGATGTTAGAGAAGACTCTTGCGAGTCCCTTGGACTGCAAGGAGATCTAACTAGTCCATCTTAAAGGAGACCGTCCTGGGTGTTCATTGGAAGGACTGATGCTGAAGCTGAAACTCCAATACTTTGGCCACCTCATGTGAAGAGTTGACTCATTGGAAAAGACCCTGATGCTGGGAAGGATTGGGGGCGGGAGGAGAAGGGGACAAGACAGGATGAGATGGCTGGATGGCATCACGGACTTGATGCACATGAGTTTGAGTGAACTCCTGGAGTTGGTGATGGACAGGGAGGCCTGGCTTGCTGCCATTCACGGGGTCGCAGAGTCGGACACGACTGAGCGACTGAACTGAACTGAACTGAAAGAGACATACCAGGCTTACTTTGTAGGTCAGCAGGTAAAGAATATCTGCCTGAAATGCAGGATACCTGATTCTGATCCCTGGGTTGGGAAGATCCCCTGGACCATGGTGTGGCAATACCCACACCCGTATTTTTGCCTGGAGAAATCCCCATGAACAGAGGAGCCTGGCAGGCTACGGTCGGTAGGGTCACAAAGAATTGGACATGACTGAGCGACTGACCACAGCAAGAGACATATCAACAAATTTCAGTGTGCGGACCTTCCTTCACATCATTTTGAACAGAGATGGAAGATATTTGATATTATAGAATCATTTTATATTTTGGGAGGAGGGTGATAATGTTATTAGGGTTATTAATTTTTTAAAGTGTGCCCCTTTTTAAAGATGCATACTGAAACCTTTAAGGATTAAATAGAATTTGCTTTAAAATAATCAGGGCTGGGAGGGAAGTGGGTGGAGTGCAGTTGCAGCTGGATGAGTCATTCATGATACTGTTTTGATATATGAGGGCCCATTATACTGATATTAATGCTTTTATATACATAGTATATACAGTTATTTATAGTAAGTTGTTTTAAACTGAGGATCTCTGTTGGCTGATGTGGTGGAATAAGCATATTCTAGGTGCTTTACTCATGTTGGCTCATTTTAACCTCACACATACCAAATGAGGCAGGTATTATCATGACCCCTATTTTACAGATGAGGGACCGAGGCTCAGACAGGTCACTTAGTTGCCCAGAGTCACCTAGGAGTAAATGGTGAGGCCAGGGTTTGAGCTCAGGGGGGCTAATTCCAGGCAGTCTCAGCCCATGGTCTTAAGCAGCATTACCCCCTAAACTGGTAAAGCTGGTTCATCTGTCTGCATATCTTGTTACCACAGCGATGACGAACGCTGTGTGGTCCTGCCCCTCGAGCTATTCAGAAGACAGCAACTGTCTGGGCAATGGAGGTTCCTGTGTTGGGAGGCGTTCTAGATGAGATGGGCCAGGTGAGTAAAAGGACTCTAAGGTCATGTCTGATTATGAGATTTTATGACTCTAAGTAGCCTTTTCTCCCCCTAGGGGGAGTGTCCTGAGAGTGTGATGTGATGTGATAACACTTCGTCTCCAGGAGCTGTGAAGGCCACTAGGAGAGAAATCGGGAACCCAGGATGAGGCAGGACAGGAGAAAACTCACAGAGCCTGGAATTTCTCAAGAAGGGCCCTCCTCTGCCTCCCTCAACCCCTGCCTGGGGGAAGGCCGTCAGGGGGTCGCATACCTTCTGTTTTCCAGGTCAGATGATTGGCTCGAGTATTTACAAATGTTTTCTCCAGCTTCTGGGTATAAATCTGGTTTCCATCATGAAGACCCACTCTACTCCCGAAGGAGGCAGACAGCACCTGCAAATGCCCTTTTCCCCAACACTGAAGTTCCTCCAAGTTGGACCAAACCTTCCCCAAGTTGTAATCTTGCCAGGAGCAGGAATTTGAATGCCTCCCCTTGAAGAATACAACTATGTCTCTCTGTATTCTAGATCTTCTCTTTCTTTGAAATACCTCTTGCTCTTTTGCCTTACAAACTTCCTTGGGTAAAAGGATTGAGGGGGCGGTCACATCTAGGGGAGCAGAACAGGTGGTTTCAAAGGACTCTGAACTTTGCAGGTGCATCGGCTTTATCAGCTATAGGAAGGAGAGATGAGTTCATGTGTAAGATTGCCTTTTTTTCCCCCCAAATTGGGGACAATCTCATAGATTCGCTGACACATATGTTCTTTTTTCATAACTCAGAACTATCTCTGGAGCTGCCAAGAGTCAATTCCAGCTCTCTGTTTGGATAAGATGGAGGTTTCAAAGCAAAGTTTTCCTTGGCAAAATTTATGCCTTGGCTGGAACAGTCCCATGATGAAAATACCCAAGACCAAAGGCGAGGTAGGGCTGCTTCCAATTACTGGAGTTGAGCTCTTCGGGGAGAGGCCTCGTGACAGGCCTTGGATTGGGAGCAGACAGTGTTTCGATTGGCAAGCCAGGGGAAAAAGAAAGAGATCATGTCTCTGCTATTTGGTGGACTTTCCCAATGGTGGAAAGGTAATTCAAGTCTTTGGTGATTTTGGAAGCCTTTCCACTGGAAAATTCCCCCCGAGTTTTGGTATTTGACTTCTTCTGGAGCATTGAGGGAGAAGGCAATGGCACCTCACTCCAGTACTCTTGCCTGGAAAATCCCATGGACGGAGGAACCTGGTGGGCTGTAGTCCGTGAGGTCGCTGGGAGTCGGACACAACTGAGCGACTTCACTTTCACTTTTCACTTTGATTAAGAGTGGGCTGGAGGGAGCAGAGTCTAAGTGGTCTGGAGGCTTGAGATGAATTCATGGGCAAGTAAGGGAGAAAGGTTGCCTGGGACCTGCCCTGAGGCCTCTGAAGCAGGCTCTGGCTTTTCACGGGGACTGAACTTGTTACAAACCAAAGAAGAGCAGCCGGGCTCCTGGCACAGAGCGAGTCAGAAATCCCTTCAAGGCTGAAAACCGACAGAAGCTGAAGTCAAGGCAATAGAAAAGGAACTCACAGGTGGGGAGGCTGGGGGAGGAGCAGTGTTTCTGCTTTTCTGAGCTGGAAGGGGGGACAGGAGGAACAACTCTTTTGAGCTGCTGCCTGGCATTTTACAGGATGACAACCCTGCTTACTCTGAGTCTGGACACATAGATAACGATGGAGCTTAGGAATCCTGACTCAAGTTCCCACTTGGCTTTTCCTGGGTCACCTTTTGAAATAACTGCTCAGAGCTGAGCTCATGAGAAGTAGTGATCTCCACCCCAATCACCTTATAACAGCAGGTGCTCACTACCCGGCTCTGTATTTTCTGCTCACCTGCCTGTGACCTTTGATCTGCGATTGACCTGGGAAGCAGGCACAAAGGACTGTCCCTGCCTCAGCTCACTTTGTGCATCCTCCCCATTTATGGGATCTGTGAGGAGCAAATTTTGTCACTTTCTTTCCTTTGTGTGGGTGGGCTTATTGAAACTGTGTGCTGTGCGTGCTGAGTCGCTCAGTTATGTCCGATTCTTTGTGACCCTATGGACTCTAGCCCACCAGGCTCCTCTGTCCATGGGATTCTCCAGGCAAGAACACTGGAGTGGGTTGCCATGCCCTCCTCCAGGGGATCTCCCTGACCCAGGGATCCAACCCGCATCTCTTATGTCTCCTGCATTGGCAGGCGGATTCTTTATCACTAGCACCACCTGGGAAGCCCTGTATCAATCAGAAGGACCTCAGAGTTTTCAGTCCCTTGAAATGGGAGCTCTGATGCTGAGGAAGTTAGTTGCTGATCACATGTAGGTGGCTTGTTCCTCCTCCTTTAGTAGGTCACATGTGCCCTTACCTAATTTTATTATTGGGGTAACATTGGTTTATAACATTATATCAGTTTCTTGAGCACAGCATTATACTTTGGCTTCCGTATACCCTACAGTCTACTTACCATCAAGAGTAAGTCTCCATCCGTCACTACACAGTTGACCTTCTTTGTCCATTTCGTCTTCCCTCCATTGCCCTTCCCCCTCTTGAAACCATCAGTCTGTTCTCTGTATGTTTTTGTTTTGTCTGTTTCTTTACTATTCCACATATGAGTAAAATCATATAGTATGAGTCCCTCTCCATCTGATTTTTTCACCTAGAATAATACCATCAAAGTTCATCCGTGTTGTCATGAATAGCCAGATTTCATCTTTTTTATGGCTAAAGTAGTATTCCATACATATAGACCATATTTTCTTTATCTGTTCATCCACTGAACGGATGAACGGCACTTAGGCTATTTCCATATCTTGGCTATTGCTAATAATGCTTCAGCTAACATATGGGTGCATATTTATTTTTGAATCGATATTTTCGTATTCTTAATATAAATTCCCAGAAATGTCATTGCTGGATCATGTGGTGACTCTATTCTTAATTTTTGGAGAAACCTTGATACGGTTTTCCACTGTGACTGCACCAACTTACATTCCCACCAACAGTGCACAAATGTGCCCTTTTTCCATATCCTTGCCAACACTTGTTATTTGCTGTCTTTCTGATCATAGCCATTGTAACAGTAGTGAGATGGTCTAGCATCATGGTTTTGATTGCATTGCCTGATGATTCACGATGTTGAACATTTTTTCACGTGTCTGTTGGCCATTCGTGTGTCTTCTTTGGAAAAATGTCTGTTCAGACCCTCTGCCCAGTTATCAGTTGGATTGTTTTTTTGTTATTGAGTTGTATATTCTTAATTCAGCACACCAGCTGTAGCTTTTGAACACACCAACTCAATAAGTTCTTTTCCTTTGCTAATGATCCTCAGTCACTGACAAGCAAGCTTGAAGCACTCTGCCTAGACGACTTGTGCCAGGAAAACCAAAGGGGTGTACCTCGCCTTTGATCCTTGACCCCACCCTGTGCTCCTTCTGAGCTTCATACTTGCTGAGATACTTGAGTGGAGAGGAGATGAGAAAACTTGGGCTAAAATAAGTGGTTCCCATTTTCAAAGTTTCATGTCTTCTTTTAATCGGAAAACAGCTGCATGTGGCCAAACAGCTGCATATGGTCTCCCACCCAGGTCCCCACCTCCTTCAAAAGCCACAGACCTCCCACACTGTCTAGACCTGCGAGGCTTCTAATTACCATCTGTCTCACCCTGGACAGGTCTCAGCTGTCTCAGCCATCATGAAGGAGGCAACACTTTCATGTTTTGGGGCTCTCTTCCCAGTACCGAATGAACACATGAAAGGTCACCTTTAATAAAATCTAAGATATAAAATATAAGGAGATCAAACCAGTCAATCCTAAAAGAAATCAAACTTGAATATTCACTGGAAGCATGGATGCTGAAGCTGAAGCTCCAATACTTTGGCCACCTGACTCATAAGAAAAGACCCTGATGCTGGGAAAGATTGAAGACAGGAAGAGAAGGGGATGACAGAGGATGAGATGATTGGATGGCATCATTGACTCAATGGACATGAGTTTGGGCAAACTCTGGGAGATGGTGAAGGACAGGGAAGCCTGGTGTGCTGCAGTCCATGGAGTTACAAAGAGTAGGACAGGACTTAGTGCCTGAACACCACCACAAGACATACGTTTGGTAGAAACAGTACATGTTAAGAACACAATTCCCTTGGCCCTCTTGCACATGGAAGATGTCCAGAGGAACTGTCCTGACCATTTCCACATGGGCAATGAAGGCTTGGTTATCAGTGGGATCACAGTTCCCAGTTCTGCCCTTGGGACAGTGGCTATTTAGTCAACATTCCCCCTGGAGACTCATTCCAACCTCTGCCGCCTAGATGAGGAAAGAGACGGGGCCTTCTGTCTGCCCCTTTCTAAACACAGGCCAGACTTTCTTGCAGTGGCAGGGGCAGGAGGGCAGAGAATCACCGACGCAGATTGCTGGAATCCATCTTACACGACATCCCCACCCACAGCACTCTCTCCCTGGCCTACGTTCCCCGCACCCGCCTCAGGCTCTCTGCAGCGGGAGGGGGAGAGTGTCTGGGAGGGATCAAACACCAGCAGGGTTGAGCAACTTCAAATTTAATTTCCTGGAAGGACACAAGACACAGCAGTGTGGTGGCGACACAGCTCTCCTGTGAACGGTCCCGAGGCCTTTTTGGTAAAGACAGGAGGTGAGAGCGCAGCATGTCAGGCCCTTCTCAGCCGGTGGGGAGAGCCCAAGCACCCCAACAGTGCCGTCCCCTGCCATCTGTCTGCCCTCTTCCCAGATGAGGGCTCAGATGCCAAAGGTATCTCCCATGCCATTTGATCTTTCTCTTTACCCTTCTTCTCTAAGATCCAGCCACTTGTGTTTGAACACATTTGATTGGGAGGCGCCCACTCCCACTTGGGAAGCTTAGCAAGGTTGATTTCCACATTTGGAATGTCCCTGCCATTCCATTTTGCCAAAGCACGCCCTTCCCCTGTTCTAAAAATCTGAATCCATTTCCTTCTGGAGCTCAGATCACTCTTTCATTTTTTGCATCCACATTAGGGGTTGCTTTGTTACAGCATCATAAAAAAAATATCAGAGCCCGTGGTGGCTTTGGAGATTCTCCAACACGCTCCTTTGGGGAAGCTGAGGCCCAGGAGAGGAAGGAACTTGTACAACCATGTGACGGGGGAGTGGAAGGGCCATGCTTACAGCTCAGGGTTTGCATTCCCTGGTCCAGGACTGTTTCTTCTGTGTGAACTTGCCTTGCTTCTCCTCTTCTTGTATTTAACCATCTTCCCCATCAAGCTCTAAGCTCTGAAGACAGTGGCTTCTCTTTCTTCTTTTCCAGGTTTCCCAGTGCCTACCACAACCAGCATCTTACACTTTGGGCACATTATATGTTTCTACACCTATCTACATTATTTCATTTCATCCTCATAAAGACATCCTCCAACAACCTCAGAGACAGAATGGATCTCCTTATCAGATGATAAAACTCAGATGCAGAGAACTCAATGGCTTGTTCAAAGACACCTAAGTACACCAGGCAAGGAGATCCAACCAGTCCATCCTAAAGGAAATCAGTCCTGAACATTCATTGGAAGGACTGATGCTGAAGCTCCAATCCCTTGACCACCTGATGTGAAGAACTGACTCATTGGAAAAGACCATGATGCTGGGAAAGATTGAAAGCGGGAGAAGAAGGGGACGACAGAGGATGAGATGGTTGGATGGCATCGCTGACTCGATGGATATGAGTTTGAGTTAACTCCGGGAGTTGGTGATGGACAGGGAGGCCTGGTGTGCTGCAGTCCATGGGGTCACAAAGAGTCAGAAAGGACTGAGAGACTGAACTGAAGTACACCAGCTCCTATGGGACAGCAGAAGGCTCTGGCACAAAATAACAAGGCAGGCAGTGACACCGATTATTTCTCATAAGACCTGCAGCCAAATGGAACTCAGACGCTCAGAAAAGATGGCGCGGTTCTCACGGATCAGCGCACGGTCCAGAATTTCCCCTGGTTCTCCACTGGCTAGATGCCTGATTCTGCTGCGCCCGGCTTTAAGAGTGGCAGTGGTCAGCAAGAGGGGCCTTGCCTGGCCCCGACTATGTAACCAACCCTGGCTCTTCCCTCCCGGCATCCCGACGCTCACCCCATACCACGTGCGCGCCTCCTGCAGACTTCCTGAGGGTCCTGGGGGAATACCGTGACTCCAGAGGGCGGGGCTCTTCTCCGCCCGCCCCTCCCCCCACGTGCGCGGGGTGGTGGGGGGCGGGTAGGAAATGGACTCGCGTTATTTGCATTTATCACGGAGAATATACCGCCTTGTCTGTAGCCTTTAGTCTGACTGAATTGCTTTTCTGCTTCATGAGACACACGGCGCGGCAGCCCAGCGCTCCCCTCTCCTCACTTCCCCAGCGTCGGGCCGTCACCCGCTTTGCTCTCCCTCGCATTTATCATATTGATCGTATAAGAAATAGATCATAAGCAGAATGAAATTCCGAACGCAATGATCTGGGGCATCCTATGGACCAGATCAATCTTGGGGCAGCCAGGGAAAAAAAGTCCCTCGCTGTGACGTTTTTTATCCAAAGTTGATTTTCATTGCAAATAGAAATTTCCATCAGCTGAGGCACCCTGGAGGGGAAAGTCTGCTGTGCTGACAAGGGAGTGTGTGTGTGTGTGTGTGTGTGTGCGCGCACGCGCGCACGCGTGTGTTTGAGAAAATGAGAAAGAGAGAAAAAGAGAGACAGAGAAAATAGAAGTTTGATAAGCCTCATAAGGCTCGTTCATTAGGAAGGAGACTTCCTTAGCTAGAACTCATTTGAGATGGATATTTGAGGCTCTGGTTGTAACAATATCCATCTTCTCTTGCCTACTCCAAACTGCTTTTCTTATGTGTGTGTGTTTGGGGGCGGGGTAGGGAAAAAGATAGAGCTGTTCCATGTTCAGAAGACCATCAAGGACACTTTCTAATCTCCCGTGAACGCCTGGGTTGAGAGCCCCCTGTCTTTATCACCCTGGCCCCAGTGTGTGAATTTGCAGGGTCGGCGGGTGGCTAGAGTTTTAGCGGCCTGGCTTACACAGGACAGTGAGAGGCGTGTTTATAAACGGCTTCTTGAAAACAGGAGCTTGAAGCTTCCCCCCCCGCCCCTCTGCCCTGACCTGAGGCTCCAGACGTGACCTCTGCCATAATGAGAACTTTCTCCCTGTCTGGAGACAAGGTTGGTGAGTTCAGCTGGGACTGGAAATCCACGGGAACAGGGTCTCTGGCAGCCTGCCACCGGCTCAGACTGAAGCCGAAACCCACAGTGGGAATGTGGTCTGAGGCCCCGGTCATCACCCCCTTCCCACTGTGAAATCCATCCCCAGACGCTGAGACTCGGCGCTCTTGGCTTTGGCAACATTCGTCATGCCAATAAACTCATTGAAATTGAAGAACCCAGCAGGGAGAAGGAGAGCAGGGCATAGATGGGGACAGAGGAGGGAGCGGGGAAGGAGGGAGCTGGGGAGGAGGGTGTGGGAGAATGGCCCCCGGCTCTGCTGTGAGCTCGATGGCAGAGACGTCACGGATGCCAAGCGGCTGAGTTCACGGAGAAGCCACGGCTCAGCCGTGAACAGCCCCTCTCCCCACCCCCGAGCCACCTCCCTCTAGCTCTTCATCTCTGCTCAAGCTTCTACCCTCATGGAAATATCCCTGGAAACCATCTCATGGGGCAAACGGCCAAGAAAATGCACATGTGCGCATGTACACACACACACACAAGCACTTCTATCAGTGAGATAATGAAAAAGAAAACACTGCAAAGTATACCCACCAGGAATACAGAGAAATACCCTCAGGACACACTGAAGCCGGAGGAGACCCTGGCTGGGTTAAAGGGTGCGAACACTGGACCCAGCCAGACTCCCATAGCACCCCTTCCCCTAGCTGGAGTCTGCTCGGGCCCTGCACCCTGCCCTGGGAAGAGTCCCTTGGACATTTTCATAGTTTCCTAGAGTTATAGAAACTTCTAAGGATCCACCCGGGCTAGCTCAGCATTATTTTCTTCTTAGATAGAAGACCACCTCTCCTGATCTTGAAGACCCCAGAAATGGTGAAAGCCGTTTCACAGCCCGCACCAGCAGAGAAGTCCCCTCGCTAGCTGATATTGTAGCCTCGGCTATTTCCTCATCTCTCCCAGCACAGGGCACAGCCATGTGGCCCCAGCTCAGGGCCCTGCAAGTTCTTGATGAGGGCAGACTGCCAGGCTGCTCTCTGGCACCTCTGGACAAAATAATTCCTACTTCCCTAGCCTCCGCCCCAGACTGTCAGTTTCGAAGACTGTCTTTCCTTCCTAGTGGTCCTATCCTATTCTGGCTCTTTTCTTGTTTCTTACTTGAGATATTTTTCCAACACCGGAGAGACCTGGCTTGTCTGTTCCTTAAGCCTATCTTGTTCCCACAGCCGCCTTCCTCTCTGTCCTAGAGATCAAATATGCAGAAAGATAAGAGCATCCGCTAGGTGAGGAGCGGCGGGGAGAACTGCTAGAGGAGATTTAGATGATTTTAAGTTAGCCAAAGTGAGGGCATGGTAAGATGGCAGAAAGGGAGACCACACAGAGCTATGGCTGCGGCTTTCGTCGGTAATCCAAGAACGTTGGGCGCTTCTAAGACCTTGGCGTGTTTTGAAAGCTCAGCTAGGGTTGGTTGGATCCGGCATGCAGAAGAGGATATTAACATAGGTAAGAACCATAATTTGAATTTAGGAAGGGGCATTTGCTTTTCAAAAATAAATTATTTCTACATCACAGATTATTCTATTGATGCCCCATCAGCAATGTCATTCCTTTTGCTACTTGTCCCAAGGCAGGTCACAAGTGTGGGTTTCTCAGTGCAAACCCATCCTGGCTCTTGACATGCCTGAAAAACCAGTGCCTTCTTGGCCAGGGGAGGATTCCTGGGTATCTGCTGGCAAACACCATCATGTTACAGGGGCGAGAGCAGCATCTGACGCAGGGATTTGGAGAACATGTGTCGTGTATAAGCAGACAACTGTGTGTAGTGTGTGCTGAGTCTGAGCCAGCTGAGCAAAACTCTGTGGACTCAGAGACTAAATGGCGTAAAGGGCCAGGGGTGGTGGGGAGGTGGGGTGCAGGAATTTTCCCCAGGGATTCCACAGGAACCTTTTTGATCAGCTGGGGGTTAATTTGAAACAAAAGGCTGATATAGTGAGCATGGGATTCCCGCCCTGTCTTGGGCCTGATGGATCCATTCCCTTAATGAAATGCACACAGTTTATTTTACCAACTCTAATTACGTGAAGAATGAGTGTCAGATTTCTTTATCCTTCTGCCGGCCCTGAATCCAGGCCAACCTCACGAGCCTTACGTGCAGTGAGGCTAATGGAGCTTTTATTTCAATGAGTTGAGAGCCAACCCACCTTTGTAGAGAGAAGACTATTAAAAAAAAAAGAAGAAGAAGAAAGAAATACTTAATGTTCGTCTGGTGGATGAAAAATTTCACAAGATAAATTAAAGTGTTTTCTGGCTGAATGGAGAAAGTGGGGCAGGATGGTGGAGATAATTTCCCAGGACTCAGAATGATTTATCTTATCTCTGTGTTCTTTTAGACGAGAGGTTCCATTTATTTAGTCATTTATTTTATTAGTTTTGTGAAGTTATCCTTCCCTACCCCCACCACCAACACAAAGACCCAGCGCTTGGTGCAGGGAGCTTGAGGCTGGGAAGGAAACCGGGTCCAGCCTGCCGTTCATCCAGGCATTGACCCCTCCCTTTGACGCCCGTTGACGCCCGTGCCAGGCACCAGGCTGTGGGCTAGAGAGACGGCAGGGCTCAGAGGGCGATGATGCCTGTCCTCACTGAAACACAGGGGTGAACTGTGTTCACTGAAACACTGAAACATAGGGGGAGACCTCGCTCACAAGCAAGTGAATATCATTCTCTGCGATTAATGCAATGCTATCAGAACGCTCTCTGCCACCTACATACCCCCAAAACAGGCTTTGAAGAGATTTTGCGAGACTCTCTACTTCAGTGGTTTTCCAAAGGGGTGAAGCTGCCCTCCCCACCTGCCCCTCCCTCAACCCCAGGACACTGAACAACATCTGAAGATATTTCTGGCTGTCTTACTGGGGAGTGGGATGTCTGGGATGTAACAAATTGAGGCCAAGAATGCTCGAAACATCCCACCCGGCACAGAAAACCTCCCTATGGCAAAGAAGCATCCAGCCCCAAATGTCAAGAGGGCCACCGCTGATAAAGCCTGCCCTCGAGCGTCCTCTGGCCTTGACGCTGCTGCAGGACTCTCCCATCCAGAAACCCCGCTGTTTCTCTCACGCCCCCTGCTTTGTGTGGCTGCTCTGCTCAGGCCTGGAGGAGGGCATTTCCCTCTGCTCTGGCTTCGTAACTGGAGTTAGTCGATTTTACAAGTAGCACCAAGGAGTCAGATTATTTGTGTGAGGTGGTATTAATAGTAAAAGCTCTAGGAAAGCCTCGCAACCCCAGTGTGAGGTAGAGGAAAAAGGGCAATCCTGCCTGGATGCTTCCCATGCCTTTGTTGGGGGACTTTCTACCACACACTCAGAACCCTCACTGGTGGAGTTCTTGGTGGTAGAAATAATTTGGGATGTGGTTGAGTCCTTAAATAGTCTCTCTTTTGCATGTCCCAACCATTATCTGAATGTTTGTAAGAAGACTGCCAAGGCTTTCTCGTCGGATCTTCATGTAACTGTATGTTGCGTACCATGGGGTTATTTCTGAGCAATTAAGGCTCCCCATGCCAGGTTTTCTTTTCATCTACCAAAGGCAGAAAGAAAGGGGCCTTGTGTCTGGCTTTCCTGGGGAAGCAGATGGCACTTGGAGCGCTGGCAGGAGACAGGTGTGAAGTTTCAGGGGCCGGAGGGCTTGTCTGGCATCCTATGCAAATCTGGCTCCTTTTTGCATCCCTCCCAAGAGCTACAACCAAATGGAACCTGCTCTTAACATGTGTGTGTGTGTGCCTGTGTGTGAGTGTGAGAGAGAGGGGGGTGGATTGTGCTGGAGGTGTGTCTACATGTATATAGGGGTGATTGAGACCAACTGTGCATTTTGTGGATGAGAACAAAATAATTCTTAGGTAGCGAGGAAAGCCATGACTTCATCCTGATGGGAACTGTACACAAACGAGATGGAGAACCCCCTCCGAGAAAGCTCCCTGGGAGGACAGTGTGTATCCCCCCCTTAAATTGATCAGCTTCGCAGTCTGCGCCCAGGTGCTGCACTGGCCAGAACTCACAGAGATGGAGGCTCCCTCACCTGCAGGACATGGAGACCTCTGAGTCACTGGCTGAGCTGCTGAGAGTCACACAGAGGCTCAGCTGAGCGATGCTGATGAGGTCTTAGAAGCAGCTCACAAGTGAACCAGAGTTGTGATTAGTGGTTTGTGTTAACTGGTTTATCCTGAATTACATGCGCTGTGTTCCTCTCTAAGTGAGGGCACTATGTGAAGCTGACCACATGTCAAAGCTTGTTCAAGAATAGTCCAAATTTTCAATGTTTTTTTAATTCTCTTATATTTTCCACACTTGTCAAACCATATGTCCAATTTTTATATTAAAAATATGTTCCCTGAATTATCTGATTATCTATTCTGCCATGGAAACACTCCTTAGTTCCTGATAACCCAGAAGGCACAAGACCGAAGTCTTACTTCTTCTGACTCTACAGTTTCTGCTCCAGCTCCGCCCAAGCCCGCTAATCCAGAGATGTCAGGATGCGGTGGAATGTGAGTGTAATTAGCAAGGGAACAGCCACTTGCATTTCCTCTGATCAAAGCGCAAGGTTGGCCACACCGCCCTTCCTTCTTGCCTCTAATGATTCGAGTTTACCTACTTTCGAGTACCCATGGCAAGGATGGGTTACTCACGGCCCTCCACTGGGCTAACACACATTGTCATCTGGGCTAGACAAGTGAGTCTGTGTTGCTCAGTGGTAACCCATGCACAGGGGTTGGTCAATACCATATGTTTGTAATGAAAATGGCTGCATGTCACTGAGTAGCAATGCATTCTCCTTGGGAAGGCTTCAGGGAAGATAGAGAATATGTGTTGTGAACAAAAGGAACACTGTATTTGCCACAAGGGGACCTGGATCGGTTAGGCAGAAGGCACTGCACACACAGGCCTGCTGGTCCTCTCACCAGGGGGTGGAGTGCGCATCCGTGCTCACCTGGCCGTGTTCAGCATCTAATGGTGTACTTGGCATTGAAGGCCCTCAGAGATAACCGCACAGAGACCGACCTCCAGGAGCTCAGACAGACCGCAGAGGTGGCGAACGCCTCCCTCATCGTTTAAGGACTGGAGGAACACTATGTTCCTTGCAGGGTGATTACTTCCTAGAGTGAGGACACAGGTCTCAGGGAAGCCAGCCGAGACCGGATCAGATCAGTTCACTCCTTAGGAGCCTTCAGTGGTCCGCCCTGCCGGCGCCATCCCATTGGGAGCCCTTGGTTTGGCGATTTATAGTCCCACATGCTCTGATCCCCAAGTCCTCTGGCCACACTGCTTCCCAGTATCCCCACCTATTAAGTGGTGTGGGAATATTCTCCATTCCCTGAGAGGCCCCACGTGCCACCATTCCCATGGAACACTGCCTGATTCACAACTTCTTATTGAAGTCTGCGTGTTTAGATTTGATACCAAGACTGAGGGCAGGGGCTTCCACTGGGGATCAAGTTTGAAAGTAAATATTAAAGGTACATGGGTATGTGCTAAGCTGCTTCAGCTATCTCCGATCCTCTTTAAGAGGAATGGCTCTTTCTCTTTCTTAATTCCACAGAGTTTCTATTGCTTTTTATAACTTCCTTAACTTCTATATTAGAGAAGGCAATGGCACCCCACTCCAGTACTCTTGCCTGGAAAATCCCTTGGATGGAGGAGCCGGGTAGGCTGTAGTCCATGGGGTCACTGAGAGTTGGGCATGGCTGAGTGACTTCACTTTCACTTTTCACTTTCATGCATTGGAGAAGGAAATGGCAACCCACTCCAGTGTTCTTGCCTGGAGAATCCCAAGGACAGAGGAGCCTGGTGGGCTGCCGTCTATGGGGTCGCACAGAGTCAGACACGACTGCAGCGACTTAGCAGCAGCAGCAGCAGCAGACTGCGTGTTTAGATTTGATACCAAGACTGAGGGCAGGGGCTTCCACTGGGGATCAAGTTTGAAAGTAAATATTAAAGGTACATGGGTATGTGCTAAGCTGCTTCAGCTATCTCCGATCCTCTTTAAGAGGAATGGCTCTTTCTCTTTCTTAATTCCACAGAGTTTCTATTGCTTTTTATAACTTCCTTAACTTCTATATTAGAGAAGGCAATGGCACCCCACTCCAGTACTCTTGCCTGGAAAATCCCTTGGATGGAGGAGCCGGGTAGGCTGTAGTCCATGGGGTCACTGAGAGTTGGGCATGGCTGAGTGACTTCACTTTCACTTTTCACTTTCATGCATTGGAGAAGGAAATGGCAACCCACTCCAGTGTTCTTGCCTGGAGAATCCCAAGGACAGAGGAGCCTGGTGGGCTGCCGTCTATGGGGTCGCACAGAGTCAGACACGACTGCAGCGACTTAGCAGCAGCAGCAGCAGCAGCAGCAGCAGTAACTTCTATATAGGGAGGGGCCTCCCTTGTGGCTCAGATGGTAAAGAATCTGCATAAAATGCAGGAGACCTGGGTTTGATTCCTGTGTGAGGATGATCCCTCGAAAAGGAAATGGTAACCCAGTCCAATATTCTTGCCTGGAGACTTCCATAGAGAGAGGAGCCTGGCGAGCTACAGTCCACTCGCTTGCAGACAGTTGGACACAACTGAATGACTAACACTACTTTCGACATGGGTCATCTGATTTACTTGACTGAGAGCTCTGTGTGGGCAGGAGCCATGCTTATTCAGGTTTGTATGCCCAGAACTGTGCTGGATACAGAGGAGGCCTTAGCACATTAGTTACATTTAACTGACTTGCACAGACAGCTGAGACGACTCTAGGTCTCATCACTGTGGTGGACATTTGAACTTGGTCCTAGGAGTGTGTGTGTGTGTGTGTGTGTGTGTGTATTTAGGAGGCAGGCCCCAACTAGAAGCAGGGTTTGGAGTGAAGATTATGGAGATAAAATGAAGTACATCTGGGCCAACTTTCAGGGAGCTTGAGATTTTGCTTATAGAGAATGTAATTCCAGATTGATATGAAAGCCCTTTCTTGACTCAGCCACAGCCCTCTTCGTAGGGGCCTCAGAGCAGGAGCATTTAGTTCAGAGACTTCTGGGCTCTGCCACATCAGGGTCCAGACCTGAGATGTAGTGGGTGCTCCTCCCAGCCCCCCCCGACCCTCCTCTGCCCTCTTGAGAGCTTTACTCTCCTCTATTCGTGTGCCTGCCAACTCTGGCAGCTCTTTGCTTCTCTGAGTTTTCTCCAAGGCTCTTGAAGCAGCAATACTGTGGGGCCCCTGGGACTTTAGATCCTGAAGTGAGTTGTGGCTGTTTGGGAGGCCCCTGACTGGCCAGCTCTGGAGAGGACTGTGTAGCTGGAGTAGTGTCTGTGGGCTTGGGATGGAGTTTGGATCTGGACCAGAAAGGGTGCTCCCTCTTCTGGTCTCGACTGTCATTCATTTGACACCTCAAAGACTACCTATCTTGATTGAAAACTTTTGTATCAAATGTTATGCTAAAATCTGGGGCAATAGAGCTGAGTGAGACGCAGCTCCCATCCTGGAGGAGCCCTTTAGAACAGAGTGATGCACAAGCAAGCAACTTCAAAGCAAGAAGTGTGAAAGTCAAGGCGTGGATCAAGAGCACAGCGGAGGCAGGGAGCTGGAGCAGAGAGCATCTGTTTGGTGCCTGAACCTGAAATAGATGCCTTGCACATCCACCAATGGGACAGTATGGCTACACAGTTGGGGTGAGGAAACAAACATTTCTGAAGCATAAAAAGAGAAGTATTTATCTGCAGAGACCAGTCCATCCTAAAGGAAATCAGTCCTGAATATTCATTAGGAGGACTGATGCTGAAGCTGAATCTCCAATCCTTTGGCCACCTGATGCAAAGAACTGACTCCTTGGAAAAGACCCTGATGCTGGGAACAATTGAGGGCAGGAGGAGAAGGGGATGATAGAGGATGAGATGGTTGGATGGCATCACCGACTCAATGGATATGAGGTTGAGTAAGCTCCAGGAGTTGGTGATGGACAGGGAGGCCTGGCGTGCTGCGGTCCATGGGGTCACAAAGAGTCGGACACGACTGAGTGGTTGAACTGACTAATTGACTGGGAGCTGAAGAGTGCTGCGGGCTGAGTCAGAGTGCACAGATGGGAAGGCTGAACCCTGGCTGTGGGGTCTGGGGCCTGGGCTCAAACCTAGCCTCTCTGTATCCCGCTGTGAGCTTTGCACAGTCCCTTGTATTTTAGTTAGTACTGCTTGTGTATAACACGTGGACAGTAACGCCTGCTCTACAGGATGCGTGTAGAGGTACTCGGAATCCGGGAAGGGACACGCACATGGTAGCTGCTATTTTTATATAGTGGGGAAGGAGGGCAGAGAATGAAGCTATGGGGTTTAAGACAGGTAGGTCCTGCAGCATGAGGAATGGTGGGTTCGAGGGGGAGGGGTTTGTGATGAATGTGGACGCTGAAGTTTCACAGATGTAATGAGCCTGCAGAACACAGCACATGTCCACGGCAGCCTCTCCTCGGTCTGGAGTGTTCAGAGTTTCCATCCCATAAAGTTGGCAGGGTGGCCGATGACAGTGTAAAACATGTCTGCCCCCAGCTTTGAGACTGAGCAGCTGTTGACAAGCAAAGCATCATTTGATTTTTGCTGTCAGAAAGCATCAGACTAGGAGAAATCTTCTGTAAAACACACGTGCAGTTCAGGGACAGTTTGTCATCATTGTGGCTTCAGGTTTTTACCTGTTTTGCTGTTGTCATATTGATGCACAAATTCAAGGTCAGTCCTGACATCCAGAACAGAAGGAGGCGTGACTGTGCGTCACCCTCTTCACTAAACGTGTTTCCTGATGGAACTGAGCGCTTGTTACTATTGATTCGAATGTGTTCAGGCACCACTGACAATAGCAAGTGAAGAGCCATTCAAGAACATGACTTTATTCTAGGGTCCCGGTTCCCCCAGAAGAGCCTCTCTGAGCCAAGTCGGGTGTGTGGGGCGGCTCTTGTCCAGCAGAGGAACTTAGCGTCCAAGCAGAACCAGGTGGCAGGCAGCCCTGGGAGACCAGAACCAGCAAGAGGGAAGAAGAGCCTGAACTGCAGGCAAGTAAAGCAGCAACCCGAGAGGCTGTGGGCGGGCATTGTAAATCATAATGAGAAATGAATCAGGAAGTAAAAAGGTGGGAGGATGAACGTTGCCTTTGGTTGCAGAGTGTGAAATGAAAAGGAACGCGAAAGGAAAATAGATGGCTGTGAGGAATAGAAAAAATCTGTGAGTCTGCCCTTCTTTGGAGAGTTGGGGTGAACCTGACTGCCTGGAGCACAGGTAGAGGGTGAATATCTGGTTTTAGATATTCGAAATCCCTCCATCAGAAGTGTATTCCCTTCAGTCAGCACTCATTCGGCCAACATTTCTTGAGCATCTATTATGTGGCAAGGATTACCCTAGATATTTTGGGATACGTCCGTGATGAAAAAAAAAAAAAAAACACCTCAAGAAACCCTGCTCTAATAGAGTTTGTATTCTAGTAGGATATGCAGATAAAGGAAAATAAACAGCATAAACCATAAACTAGTAAAGTGTGCAGTATGTTATGAAATGGCAAGTGCAATGGAAGAGAGGAGTGCAGGGCAGGGCCAAGTGGATCTGTGGGGAGGGGGCCTGAGGAGGGGCCAGGGCAGCTGGGATGCTCTGAGGCTTAGGGATGAGGGGAGGCTCCTTTGACAGGTGGTATTTGAACAAACACTTGATGTGATAAGGGGATGATCAGAGGAGATTTCTGGGGAAATATGATTCTAGTCAAAAAGCATAGCCAGGGCAAGGACCATTAAATCAGAGATTCAGCAAGGAGACCATTTGCTGGAGGTTCGTGAGAGGGCAGTTATTAAGACATGAGGGCAGACAGGCTGGGGGTGGGGGGCGCATTGCAAGGTGCCATGGGACACTTGTAACGGGGACTTTGGCTTTTCCTCTGAAGTTAAACACCGACCAGCTTGATCATCTATTCTTAAGGACAGGACAAAATCACCAATAGCTGATTACGAAAGCATTTGTCAGACAGCATACAGCTTTGTGGGTAGGATGGAACTAGAATATTTAGGGCTTCCTGCCTGTGCCAGAAAGAAAGAGCACATAGGAAGTCAGCCGTGGAGTCCCCAAGCCTGTATTCATTAGCTCACCTGCCTTTACATCTCTGGATGACAGTGTGTTAAAACCCTGTTTCAATCTCTTTTCATTCTTTATTTGCACATGGTAGGCTGCTTGGATGGCACCACCCACTCGATGGACATGAGTTCTGAGCAAGCTTCAGGAGTTGGTGATGGATAAGGAGGCCTGGCATGTTGCAGTCCATGGGGTTGCAAAGAGTCGGACATGACTGAGCGAATGAACTGAACTGAACTGAGGCTCCTGATGGATGGAACCTCCTCTGGAGACTGTGGCTTTCCTTCTTTTCCCTTTCTGGCAGGGCAGCCTCTGGAGGAGGACTCGGGAAGGGAAGGGGGAGAGGGAGCGGGAGGGAGCATCTGAGAAGGAAGCGGGCACCCCAACCTCTGCCGCCCTGGGGTGGAGGCGGGCAGCTCCTCTTGTGTCTTCCTTGATGGGAGACGAGCTTGTCTCCACAGCAGGAGAGGAGAGACATGGGCTAATGAAGGCCCTTGGATTTGCTGCTTGCTTTCAAGGGGTTGTGTTTGGTAGCCGATCAGTAAGTAATTTCCTGCATAGGTTGATCCTATAGAGCTTTGGTTCAGCTGAGCGACTGCATTGAACTGATAGGCTGACCCAGAAGGACAGAAAGTTAACTTGGGTTGAGAGACCTGGAAGCCTTGAGGAACGCGGCAGTTGAATTTCCAAATGTTACCGCCTGGACAGCCCATTCTTAAGCCAAGTCTGGGGAAATATTTTTCTTTTCAAAGAATGTGTTAGAAGTCCCTAGTTTTGCTTATCTGATCTTGTTTTAAGGACAGAAAATGTCAACTGTGTGTCTTTAGGAGGTCCCGGGAAATCAGATGAAATATTCTGAGTCAAAGTTAAATGTTCCAAGTTGAGAACAAGAGTTTTCCTGGGAAATCACCTTAGATTCATTTCTGTGACCAGGTAGGATCGAATTTCTCAAGGCTGGGGAGTGAGAGCTGAGTGTGAGTGTGTGTGTGTGTGTGTGTGTGTGTGTTCATGTGTGTGTTGCAGTCATCTGTATACTTCCACAATTTCCCTCTCTGGGAAGTCTTTCCTATATCCACGTAAAATTTCACTTGGTCATAACCCTAATGAACACAATTTCTATTGAGATAAATACAAAACAGTTTCAGTCTCCCTTCAGATGGGTCTGGCTTCATTACATAGAGTTGCGAGAGATACGCACCATTATTTGGGACACCCTTGACCCCCTGAATTTTCTCTGTGACCTATTATAGTGCCCTAAATAGCATTACAAGCAACTCATTTCTTTGCTCATTGAAGCCTCATTAAAAGACAGGCTATTAAAATGTAAATATCTCCAAGAAAGGGAGCTTCAGGTAATGCTTTTTGACTGTGCTATGACAGCTGGTTGAGGTTGACCAGCTCCTTTAGGAATAAGGGTTCGATGCCTTCCTGACCGGGGTTTGAATCCTGGCTCCACCATTTAAGAGCTGTATGATCTTGGCAACTTCTTTAATATCTCCATTTTATCTTCTGATAAAAAGGGAAGAAACTGGGAAGAAGACTGGGAGGAAATACCAGTTTTAGCTTTGCCTAAGAATTGAATGAGAAAACGAGTAGAAAATATTTTATTCAATGCTTAGAACATAATAGATATCAACCTATGAGTATTATTATGATTATTAAATGCTCTGGGGACAGAATTTAGGATGACTGGGGCACAAATACAGGGAACAGTTAAAAAACCCAAAAAACTCTCAAGGGAGAAAGGCCTCCAGAATCCCTTATCCTGCTTCTTCAGTTGGCTCTACCCAAGACCCCTCTGGAAGCTGTCTGCAGGAAGATGAATGAGCAGAGAAAGAAGTGTTCAAGGTTTTGTTTCCTCTAAGCCCCCTCAACCCCTTTGCCCCTGTTCCTTTTCTTTTTCGTCTCTCTCCACTTATCATGAATTTCTTTATCTACTACCCAAAGCACATTCAAGAGAGAAACTTGGCTCGCAGCACCAGGCTCCCATCACGTGGCCAGTAGGGCAACCAGATGCCATCCCGAGTGCTGCATCAGAGCGGGTGAGACTCGGCATCATGGCCCTGGCACAGCCCAGACTCCACTGTGCCAAGGCTCATGCTGCGTGGTCACGCCGCTTCCTCTTCTGAAGCCTGCTGCATCCACAGATTTAGGAACCAGCTTGATGGAAGGGAGTGGGCACTGGTGAGTTTTGGAGCATCAATCCGTGCATGCCATCTGTAGCTAGCTTTATATAGTGCAGGGGAAAGGGACAGATCAGGATGGAATGGTTGGCGTTGTTGACTTCGATGGGAGGGAGGGGGATAGGAGGAGTGGGAATGCTTAAATTGCCGGGGAGAAGGTGATGGCAGTTCTTTTCTCCACTACTTTGCAACAAATTAACCTGTAGTTTCTCTGGAGGGCAAAGTAGAGACAGGCACATCTGGTGATCTGATGGTCACAGGAGATAAAGGTGCCAGCTTGAACTTGTGGATTCTGAGACAATAGGAAAGGTTGCTGTTACTGCTGGGTAAGAGAGAGAAAGATAAAGAGGGAGATGCTCCTATCAGAGGTGATCAGTTCAGCTCTGTCTCCACAGGTACAAAACGAATTCAGGCAGGGAGAACCCTTGAGTGGAGGGCTAGCTTCCTCCTCTAGTGCAGGAGAAGGGCTGCAATCCACACCGATGCCTTTCAAGGGGATATATTTTCTCTTTACTCTTAGGGTTAGGGTTAGGGAGAAGGAAATGGCACCCCACTCCAGTACTCTTGCCTGGAAAATTCCATGGACTGAGGAGCCTGGTGGGCTACAGTCCACGGGGTCGCAAAGAGTCGGACACGACTGAGCGACTTCACCTTCACCTTACTCTTAGGAACAGTGAATCTCAGCTCTATGAATGAAAGTGTTAATTCTCTGCCACACAGGAGATACCTACTCTGTCTTTGTGGTGAAGAGGTAGCTCAGGACAGGATTCTAGAGACAAACTTGGAATCCAGTGGACGGACCTGGCCACCCAGAGGATGGACCTTATGTCCATCCTTAAAGCGCAGCTCTTAACTCTCCTTTTCCTTACGCTGTTTTTCCACCACAGAGAGCCTAACCACATGTCTCTCATCTTCAGGCCTGGCTGCGCGCTTTAATCATTGAGCATGGTACTCTGATCTTGCCTATTTTTTAAAAATTAGTTTCTTTCCTCGGCTGCCCTGGGTCTTAGCTGTGGCATGTGGGATCTAGTTCCCTGACCAGGGATCACAGCCTGGGCCCCTGCACTGGGAGCACGGAGTCTTCGCCCCTGGACCACCAGGAACCTCCCCCGTGCCTCTTTCTATGCGTGCCTTCCCTATGCGTCTACAAGGTCTTTGAGGGCGAGGCCTGTCTTGCCCGTCCTTGCATCCTCTCTGTCTAGTTCTGTGCCTGAAGGAAGGCAAGCAGTCATCAGCCCAAGACTTTCCTGGGATTGGGTGGCACTCAGGAAAGAAGCAGCCTCCAGGCAAGCTAAGAGCACCTATTATTAATGACACTCCAGTCTTTCAGAAACATTCTCTCTTCAAATAGGCTCTGATTTCAGACTTTGTTGTTGGTAAACAATGCAGTGATGGCTTTTCTGGAGGACAATTCTGAAACTGGAGGGCCCTCCTGGTCTCTACAGTAAAACCCTCACCAGGACCCAGCATGGAGGAAAGCTGACCTGGATTAGAAAAATTCAAAGTTTAATTTATTCTCCAAGGATGATCAGTTTATTCTGGAAACCTCCCAAGTCTACTTTAAGAAGGAGAAGGGCATCGTATTAAAACTTGATGGAAGTGGTTCCCACGCTTGTCATTGTTTCCTGGGAGGATGTTACTTTTCTCTGGAAGACTATCTTCCTGACATTTCTCTCCTTTCCAGAAAGATTAGTGAATCTCTGAGCTCTGGCATGTGCCTCCTGTTTTAGCAGGCTTCCAGAGGAGATAATGAGTCTCAAAGTTCAGCCCCATATCTAGATGAGTATAGGTGAAACTGTTCTCTTCCTTCCCAAACTTGCTCCTTGTGGGACCATCAATTTCCATGCCTGGCTGTGAGGAGACTTGTGGTTCTATCCAGAAAGAATAAATTACGTCAGCTTGCAATGACTCCTGTGGTTCTTTCGGTATGGGCTGGTGACTCAGCTTGTATGGAAAAAGAAGCTGGTGTTAGTGAGAGGAGAATATGTCCAAATCCCAGTACCTCCACCTACTCCGCGGGTGATGTTGGGTGAACCCCTTAGTTTCCCCAGACCTCAATTTCTCATTTCTACAAGACAGCCGGGACCACTGCTCTACCCCCTTGCCGTGATACTGGGGGGTTAAATGTGGTGTTTCCTATGAAACTGCTATGTGCTCTCATGAACGGAGAGGATAACTCGGTGTTACCTTGGAGGCACTGTGCTCTAGTGTACTGTACATGGGTTTTGGATCCAGTCATCCATTCAAAACCCAGCTCTCCCCTGCTTATTAGCTTGAGATGCCAAGGGCCTTCCCTATGCTTCACTTTCTTTGGCTTTGAATGAAGAACACATACCTCTATGAGTTGGCATGAAGCTTAATTATGACAGCACGTGCCTTCAACATTGTTTATTTCACATACCACCCCATTTGCACCTGTCAGTTGGGCTTGATTTTCACTAACTCCTTAGATTATACCTCATTCGTTTAGTGCAGGGTGTACGCAGTTTCAGCTTTTAGAGATAATTTTCAACAATTTCAAGGCATTTGATGGAATCTTCCTGTATTCTTTTAGAAAGCACGTTTTCTTGGACTCACTCTTCCGTAGTCTAAATTCAGAAGCTTTATGAATCACAAGGATCTCAAACGCAAATGCTCAGAGAGGCTGGGTGATAATAAAATGTGTGAATTAGCCCATGGATAAGACATTAGGGAATAGTGAGGACTGTAGTAGACAAAACTGTCTGTTCATCCAAAGCCTTCCAAAGTCAGACTAAACTCAGTAAACAAATAACAGGTGGCTCAGTGGTAAAGAATTCGCCTGCCAATGTGGGAAACGCAGGTTCGATCCCTGGATTGGAAGACTTCTCTCAGATGGAAATGGCCACCCACTCAGTATTCTTGCCTGGGAAATCCCATGGACAGTGGAGCCTGGCGAACTACAGTCTGTGGTGTTGAAAGGAATCAAACACAACTTAGCAACTAAACAACAAAGCAAATAACTAGTAAAATACTTTGCAAGACAGATAGCCTCATTTGGCTCAAAGGATACTGGCTTGAGACACATGTTTTATCACTCTCAGTTATTTGGGTCAACCTCATTCTTGGAGAGGATCCAGATTAATGGGGGCGCGTACACTCCGGTGGCGCTCAGGCAATTTGGTACAATCACTTCATAAAACAATCTAACATTATTCTGGGAAGTTTAACATTTACTTTCTCTATTTCCTTGAAATTGCACCGCTGATCAATACCCAAGAGATACCTCTGCACATGTGTACAAGGATTCGTGCATAGAATATCCATAACAGCATCGTTCAATGGCAGAACAACTTGTAAACAACTCAAGTACCCACTGAGGGAGAAGTTGTATAATGTATATATAGAGTTTGTATAATGTATAGTTAGTTGTATAATGGAATATTATCTGGCTCACAAAGAGAACATACAGCAGCTCCATGCAACAGGAAGAGTGAAATCTAGCAATCCAGCATTAAGTTAAAAAAAATCAGACACAAAGATATTATGTCACGTGATGCCCACTTCAAGCTAGCTTTAGTTTAAAAAAAACTAAAATAAAGAGATGCTTTTTAGAAATACATATAAAGGAAAGGGACGGCTTCTTTTAGCGTGGTGCTACGGGGCATGGGGTAGGGGAGAAGTGAGGTGGGCAAAGACTACAGCATTGTCGAATACGGAAAGTGCAGACCTGCGGTGAGGCTCTAAGTTCTGCTCTGTTGGTGGGTACGTGGCTGCTTGCTACATGATTTAAGATAAAACAAGACAAGATCAAATACGCTCCATACCTTTCAGAATGCTGTCAGAGACAAATGAGTAATGTGAAAGTGCTTTGTAAACTCTAGCAGGCAACAGAAACTTAAGGGGTTATTATGACAAAGGGTATTTCACCAGCGGCCCGCAAGGCCGGCGGACCCCGCCCCGCCCCCTCGCGGGAAAGCGGAATGAAGCAGGCCAAAGATATTGAGTTTTGCTTAGAAAATGCACTGGTCATAGCAAACACCCTCTTCCAACAACACAAGAGAAGACTCTACACATGGACATCACCAGATGGTCAACACCGAAATCAGATTGATTATATTCTTTGCAGCCAAAGATGGAGAAGCTCTATACAGTCAACAAAGACAAGACCAGGAGCTGACTGTGGCTCAGATCATGAGCTCCTGATTGCCAAATTCAGACTTAAATTGAAGAAAGTGGGCAACAGCACTAAACCATTCAGGTATGACCTAAATCAAATCCCTTATGATTATACAGTGGAAGTGAG